>CM050163.1:128727448-129109948 GCA_027410445.1 Discoglossus pictus | reverse complement strand
TTTGCAGATGTTAAACAAAAAAAATTTGATATATTGCAGTATAGATTTAATAAAAATGAATAATGGTATTGTTCAAAGTAGAATCAGTTAATTACTGAAAACATAAAATGAAGACAATAATATACAATAAGGTTATTATGTAGCAAGGATAGATAGACTAGATTCACCTGTTCATATCTGCCGCCAAAATCTATGTTATGTATATAATAACGAGTCCAGGACATTCTCCAGTCTTCATCTTAGAAAAATATATTAAGCATAGAAAAGATAGCAGTGGAATTTCCATATAGGAAAATCACACAAGGCAGATAAAAATAAAGGGACATATATCCTGTACTAACTACTCACAAACCCTCTAGGAGGAAATACTAAAGGTTTGTTTTTTCTATATACAGTACCTCCTACTTCCTTGGGTGGGAGGATACTTTGAATACACATAAAGCTTGCATATGAACATTGGCATTTAGTACGTTCATTAGATCTAATGGAAAGCTAATTGGTTTACAAGGGCACAATATGTTGACACCGAAGCTGCAAGAAGCAGGTCAGTAAAGAATATGGAAGCCTGAAGTGAATTCTAATTGTGAATAAAAGTCACAAATGTAAAGGATGTATTAACTGAGTTTTACTTACTACAATCAATTAACCAATATCAAGTTTTGTAATTCAAAATACAATCTAGACCACTGTTATTTTAGAAAAATGTTGTTTGTGAACAGTGTCCTAAACAACAATAACAAAAGCCATGTAAGCCTTAACATTTTTAGAGAAAATCTGAAATTTAGCAGTCTCTATTTGAGTCATGAGGGCTTTCATCTTGGATTGATGGTTGATCTGGAGCATGAGTAGGGAAATATTCTTATTAGGACCTACACTTCCATTTATTTATATTGCCAAGGGGCACTTCATAGTGGCAGTCTTTCAATAGAACTGAATAGAGGTATTATCATAATCCAAGTTACTTGTCATTTCTCCCAGATGTCTAATTTAGAAGAAATGGCAGACCGCAAGTTTTCAATCTTGTGTCAGTGCCTTGGAAACAAGCATGTATGTTTTATTTTAAGCTCAAAGACAGGGCCCTCATGCTATTTGTTCTACTGTTTTTGCATTACACTTAACCATGTAAAGTGCTACAAAATATGTTGGAGCGTTACTAATAAAGGATAATAATAATAATAATAATAATAATAATCATGTTAGACACGTGTTTGTCACACAATATGTCATATATTGTCCATTAGCAAGTCAAGTTTTTCATATAAGCATACTATCAATATGACTCTTTAGAGGTCCTTTAGTAATCATAGAAATTACTGTGTTAGAACAATAAAGGCAATGTAATAAGGAATTGAAACTATCACATACTGTAAGAATAATTTGCCTTGGAACTATCACTTGCTGACAGGGTGGATTGAAGTCTCAAATCAGCTAAAGTTGATATAAAGCCATGATGGTTTCAGATATCAGCCTTCCTGTTTCCATTAATGTGTGGTAGAGAGCACTACTAGTTGAAAGAGAGAAGATGTTGTTACGGCAGAGACATAAATGTTGTTGGGTAATATTAAATTTTTCCCTCAAAATGGATATTAAGTATACTATAAAATGTATGTATGGGTTTAATTGCAGCTCTGATACAAAAGTTTAGCATTAAATGTCGAACAAAATGCAGAACACATAGAGGTACATCTATATTCTTTCCTTTATACGTGTATCCTACCTTTCTCCCTGGTTTGCAGTCTTTTTATTGCTTAAATGTATCATTATTCTTTCAATTGCATTAAATACATTATACAAATTATGCTAAGTCAGCTTTACCATTAGGAGTCAAGTGCACACAATTCCTACAATGTGTTAAACATATTCTTTAGAATAATTAAAAACAAATAAAGTTAGGTGATATAACAAAGTCTTGACATTTTCCTAACTGCTCATGTTGTTGGCTTATTATATGTAAGTAGCGAGTTTCAAGTCTTGTAGGGTGCTTTGGGATAAAGCACTTTCTGCTAAGATTCTAAGCTCAAAACAGGGCCCTTCAACTTTTTAATTATTTAAACTTGTATTTCCCCTGTTCTTATCCCCGGTACAGCGCTGCAGAATATATTGTCGCAATACAAATAAAAGATAATAATAATAATAATAATAATGTATATGAAATATTTTGAACCACCCATTTTTCTTTATCTCTAAATTCACATTGCAAAAGCTGTTGAGTCTCTGTTGAGTAAAGGACATGTTTGCTTCATTAACATTTAATGAATAACCACTTACATTTAATGCATAGATATTGTCACTCTGACATGCTACTGAGAGAAACGTGCATTAGCAGAGCTTTCGAAGGTATTAAGAGGAAATGAACATACTAAATATATAGGGTCATATTCTATTAGCTACTTGCAAATGCCTTGAACTCATAAATGTGTCTTCTGGTGTTTTTTTTATTAATGTTTATATGCATTCTATTGACGTAAGAATTCATTAGTGCCAATAAGCAATATTTACTGAATATGTAGCAATATTAAAAGTGATTTTAAGTGTGTATAAATTTATGAATTGGGCAATAGAATAGGGCCCATACTGTTTTATTGGGTTATGTAATTTATGTAGCACAGATGTGTACTGCATGTAATTATCTGTGAATAGATTTGGATGGTGTTATTAAAATGTGAATTGCATGTTTTCTTTAGGTTAGGGTTTAGGTGACCCATATAAATGCTTTTTAAATCCCAGATAAAAAGTAGTATGATGTGAAAGACTACGAGTAAGAATGTCTCACATTAAAGCATTTAGTCTGAGGGTGAAATACTTGTGGAGTTATACTCTGATCTCCTTGATAAAAACAGAAAGTGGTACAAGTAAAGAATATATTTATATTTTGGTATCTATATAATTTTATGAAATATACATATACTACAGTATTGTTGTAGATAACCTTTAGCCAAATTGCATGCAATAAAAAGACAGTAAATTATGTAGACAATCGAAAATTCAATAACAAATTTATATTACTCTTTCAAAACTATGCATATCACTCTCTGGTAATACCCTTTTTTCTCTATGTGTCTAATTATGTTAATTACTGAGGCACATTATGCTACATTCTGGCATATTATTTCTGGACTACAACTGTGTTCTTATACAGTTTCACCATCTAACCTTCACTCATCGAGCACTCTACTCCACAGCATGCCAAGCCACACATAAACATAATCTGTGATGCACAGACTCATATGTACAGCTCAAAATCCATCTAGTTTAAAACATTTAGTCAGTTTTAAATGTTCTTTTAAAGATTAGTTACAATTTATCTTTTTATGTGACAATTTCCTTTTAATGAGCAAATAAAAACGTCTAAAACATTGATTTAACCCAGGGGGTGTCCAAACTCGGTCCTGGAGGGCCACACACATGCCTGGATTTTATGATATCCCTGCTGTGCACAGGTGAGTCAATCACTTTTTCAGTCATCCTGATTGACTCACGTGTGCACAGAAAGGAAATATTCAAATCAAGGCCTGGGTGCGGTGCTCCAGGAGCGAGTTTGGACACCCCTGACTTAAACTAATCTCTTTGCTCACTCCGTTAAGCAAAGGATTGCATGGATTCATCTGGATTTAGATAGAATGATGAGATGCAATAACGAACGTTTACTCATAGTGCCATGAGTTTTTTTTATTAATTTGTATATTAGAACAGCAAATAAGATAGCTCTTCTAACAGTACAGATATAAAGTAACTTGTGAAATTTCTGGGAAGTTCTTTTAGTCTAACCTCTCAAAATCAATTTATACATTGCTGTCCTACAAGACCCCTTCTTGTCATTTTATAAGAATATCAATGGTTAGCTAGTAAGCTCTGTGTTTCTTCCTTGCTCCACATGTGGCTATCTATCTCACTCTTCTGAATATTTCCTACCTACTCTCACTATTGTCTTTTATAATCAAGGTTCCTCTTTAAAGTGGAGTTGGTGACATTAACCTATGGCAAATCAGTGCAATCTGTTGCTCAAGAAACAAATCATTTTTCTGAGATCTATTCAATCAAGGTATCTACATTTACTCAAAAAAATTAGAAAATATTATATTGTTGAAAAAGCTATAGCAGATATATATGATATATATCATTATGAGCTATTATAATTACTATCAACAAGGGAATTGGACAGTAAATCACATATATATATATATATTGTAAAAGGTTTGAATTTAAATTCAGAAAATGCAACTAAAAACATCAATAAGAAGAAAACCTTTCCTTTCCAGAATCCCATCTACATAGTTATTATCCATATATCACATAAGCAAAGCCTCTTATGCATATTGGTAAGGATGTTTCCTATGGTTAAGGATATCTCCTCTTGATAATATCTTTTCACTCATCCTTGCAGTACATAGAACATGTAGTATTTTAGCGAGGTATTCTTCATGCCTCTCTTCTATTTCCGTTCCGAGTTAACAATATTATATATATATATATATATACTGTATATATATATATTTTTTTTTTTCCTTGTCTGGAGGTATGCAAATGTCTCACAGTTGTGTATTTTACTCCTAGCTATATGAAATCTGCTGGTGCTCTAAAAATAAAATATAATAATTATAATCATATGTCCTACAATGTCCACCACTAGAAAAAATAAAAAAATTATAGATGTCAGAAACATTTAAGTTTTTTTGGTTTCTGCAACTTGCTAAATGTTTTCCCACTGCACTAATAAAGATCAACTATCTGCTCTTTAACCTCATGTTTTACATATAGAAACTGCAGCACCCACTTTCGGCAACCTGACTTAAATTCTGACATTGGGCTTCATGACTTTGCAAATATCACTGAATCGTGTGCTTGGTTGTTTTAAGGTAATAGAGAAAGTTTATTGGAATTAAGTTGGAAGTCTTCTTCAGTGGTATTAAAAAAAGGTGCTGAGAACTTGCTTTCATTGTCCCTTGTGGGGACCAGGGGAACATACACCACACTAATCTACTCTAACACATCAGGAAGGGCCGTGAAAACACATGGAGGCTGTGCAGAGGCACGGGGACCAACAGGCAACTCACCTCTATCAGGGATAATCTGCGCTACGCATATCCTGGAAAGTCCCATGCCATTGCTGGTGGCCATGTGCCAAGATGTATACCCAATCCCATTTGGTGACCTTTCATTGTGTTTAGCTATTCATCAATTTACATTAGTGTGGTGTATGTTCCCCTGGTTCCCTTCTGGATTGCTAAGTGGTGGCGGTGAAGGGGCTTGTGTACCTGGTTGAAGCTGTGAAGTATACCATGTAGGGCCACTGTAGGTGGGCAGGTGATAGCAGAGAGGTCAGACAAATGACAGTCCACTAGAGAAGGAACTAGCAACCCACTCCAGTATCACCTTCATATTTTCAGCAGAACCTTAGGGGAATGTTGATACTTCACAATATCACTAATTGGACAGTTGCATGTGCATTAACCCTTTGTGTTGATTATATATGATATATTATTATATGATAGCTAATGCTGTTATTACTATTATTATTATACTAGCGACTTGCCCGTCAAAAAATGACGGCAATGAAATTATAAGGTAGCTAATGCTGTTTGGTGTGTAATAATTAAATATATAATACATTAATAAATGAATATACTTTACCTATTTTGAAGCATTGTGTTGAAGAGCTGGCAATCTGTTTTGATGTTGCTGGAGCATTAGTGGTGGGGTGCTGCTGTGTCTCCTTTCTCCCTCCTTTCCCTCCCTTGTGTGTCATTTCCCCCTACTTTCCCTCCCAGGTGTCTCTTTCCCCACCCTCTTCCTCCCCTGTGTCTCTTTCCTCCCTCCCCTGTGTCTCTTTTTTCCCTCTCCCTCCGCTATGTATTTTCCCCTCCCTCCCCTGTTTCTCTTTCCTCCCCCTCTTTCTCCCCTGTGTCTCTTCCACCCCCTCTCCCTCCCCTGTCTTTCTCCTCTCTCCTATGTCTCTTCCCCCTCTACTCCCTCTCCTGTGTCTCTTTCCCCCCTCTGTAACACCCTGTGTGTCTTCCCCCCTCTCTAACCCCCTGTGTCTCTTCCCCCCTCTCCCTCCCTCTCTTTCCACCCTTTCCCCCCTCTCCCTCTGCTGTGTTCCTCATGACCCTCACCATGTCCTGGGGGCCCTGGATGTCGGTCTTGGCCCTGTCCCTGGGGGCGGGGTTCCCAGCCTCCTCCGTGGGTGTCAGAGGCCTGTCCGGGTGGCCGGTGGACTCCTGTGTGGTGGGTTGTGGGCCTGGCGCGGGTCCCCGGGTGTAGATGACATCTCCCAGCAACTGAGGCCAAGGGCTGCGGGCAAGGGCAGCGAGGGCTGCGGGCAAGGGCCTCAGTTGCTGGGATGGTGCTTCATCCCAGCAACTGAGGCCCTTGCCCGCAGCCCTCGCTATGCAAGGGCTGCAGGCTCAACATGCCATGGGGGCCCTGGATGTCGGGCTCGGCCCTGTCCCTGGGGGCGGGGTTCCCAGCCTCCTCCGTGGGTGTCGTAGGCCTGTCCGGGTGGCTGGTGGACTCCTGTGTGGTGGGTTGTGGGCCTGGCGCGGGTCCCCGGGTGTACATGACATCTCCCAGCAACTGAGGCCAAGGGCTGCGGGCAGCGAGGGCTGCGGGCAAGGGCCTCAGTTGCTGGGATGGCGCTTCATCCCAGCAACTGAGGCCCTTGCCCACAGCCCTCGCTATGCGAGGGCTGCAGGCTCAACATGCCATGGGGGCCCTGGATGTCGGGCTCGGCCCTGTCCCTGGGGGCGGGGTTCCCAGCCTCCTCCGTGGGTGTCGGAGGCCTGTCCGGGTGGCTGGTGGACTCCTGTGTGGTGGGTTGTGGGTCTGGCGCGGGCCCCCGGGTGTAGATGACATCTCCCAGCAACTGAGGGCCGCGGGCTCGCTATGCAAGCCCGCAAGTGTGAGCAACGGCCTCAGTTGCTGGGATCCATCCCAGCAACTGAGGCCCTTGCCCGCAGGCCCTCGCTACGCGAGGGCCGCGGGCTCGCTATGCGAGTCCGCAAGCGTGAGCAACGGCCCTTACGCTCACAGGCTCGCCTCGCTTCGTGAGGCTCGCTGGGCGATGAGCGCCTGCGGCGCTCATCGCTAAGCCCGCTAAAGTTCTACGGGTTAACGGCTTGCCTCGCTTTGCGAGGCTCGCCGGGCGATGAGCGCCTGCGGCGCTCATCGCTAAGCCCGCTATTCGTACGGACCACGCAAACAGCGTGACGACGACTCGTAGCAGGACAAATATAATATGTGATATATTGATCTATTGCATAGTAACTAGGGTTCATTAGTTTACAGATATAGGAATGTGACACAAATTTGATGTGTATGGATGTCTCATAACCCCAACCATTGACAACACACTGACATGGTTAAAATGGTATAACAAAGCTTTATATCATACACAGAGCACAAACAGAAATTGACATGACTGTGCATTAATACCATGGGTGTGGTGTGGGTAGTCATATATTGCATTTCAGATCCATGTGCAGTGGTGAATGACACAGATAGAATGCCTGTTGGGAACTGGGTTGAGTTTTCACTCACATGATGGTTCTGTACTGCCCGAGGATGAAGAACATGCCTTCATGTTCGTAAGATTTGGCTATTAACACCTACAGAGACAAGAACAAGATATCAATCATAACAATATTCTGTTTAACTACAACACCTCATCTCAAGGTCAATCCACATTGAACAACAATTGTTGAAATGTTAAACATAACCAGACATGTACACACTCTGTAGCCAGGCAATAGTATGTAACATCTATACCAATCAGTATTCAGTGAGAAGTGATCAAGAGAAGGACTTCCTGGATAGTCCTAAGACCTCCTCTTCCACAGCACCTTCCGTGCCCGCACCCCAGCTCTCTCTTCCACGTTTTGGTGGTGTAGGAGCGTGGGGTGCCCCTATGTTGGGTGGCTGGGGATCAGGTTGAGATGGTGGTGAGGTCTGAGATGAAGAGGCCGACTTCTCGGGTTGCAGTTGTGCAACCAAAGGCTTGAGCTGGCGTTCTGCTAATCAGATGAGTTGCTGTCTGTCCAGAGTTGCCCGTTCCTCATATCTCTCCATCCTTCGGTTGTGCCTCCTCACTTCAGTATGGAGCAATTGGGTGCTCTCCAGGAGGGAGTGTGTGAGCCTACACTGTCTTCTGAGGAACCAGAGCCTCTCATTTTGTTGCTTCTTACGTGCCATGTCCTCCCTTGTAAAATGGGCCATGATTTCCCTCAATGTCAGGGGTGATGGTGTTGATGGCATTGTGGCTGATGTTGATGGCATTGTGGCTGTTGTTTACAGCATTGGGGCAGGAGGTGTTGGCATGGGGGCCAGGGTGTCGGCATTGGGGACCTAGGTGTCGTCATGGGGGCCGGAGGTGTCGGCAACAGGGTCGGAGATGGCAGCAGCAGGGCCAGGAGGTGACAGCAGCAGGGCCGGAGGCGATAGCAACAAGGCCCGAGGTGATAGCAGCAGGGCCGGAATTGACAGCAGGAGGGCCTGATGTGTCGGCAGCAGGACCTATGGTGTTGGCAGCAGGGTCTGAGGTGTTGGCGGGAGGGCTGGGGTTTTGGGCCATGTTGAGGGAGCCCATTGTGTGTTAGGCCATGTTGGGGGAGCCCATTGGATGTTCAGACATTTTGGAGGATCCCCATTTTGTGTGAGGCCATGTTGGGGTAGCCCATTGTGTGGGAGTGGACATGGGCTGCCATGGCACAATGTTGTTGGAGCAGATGGCAGCTGGGATAATGGCTGTGACCAGGACATGGCCAGTGGAAGGGGCTGGGACAGCTGGGCATGACTTGATGATGCTTGTGCGGGCCCAGGCAGTGAGTCCCACTCCTGATATGCTGTGAACATGACTGGCCAGCTCCTGTGGATGGTCCCGAGCCCTCTGGAATATCCTGGCCTTCTTTCTCAACCACTCCCACTTCCAGTGGAGCTTCCCCCTGTTCCACTGTGGTTGGCTTTGTCCTCCTGGGTAATGAAAATCTCAGTTTGAACAGCAGGTATTGGCTAGACATTTCATTGATACAAATTATGAAAATGATATGTTTGCTACCAGGATTTACATGGTTATTGATGCCCCATCAATCTTCAGTCATAACCATAGGGTTTACAGTGCTATTGTATGTCAGTTATCTATGCGAGTGGGTAGGGGTGTAGGAGCCAGAATAATTCTAGGGGGATAAAACTCATTGTATACACCAGCCAGAGTAAAAGCTTATTTATACATACATACAAACATCATGATATCTGTGAGGTATTTTTGCACCCCATCCCTCTCCCCCACACAATTTCATGCACCAATGTGTGTAGTGTGATATGATACTCACTCTGCATGGTTCTCGGGAACACCCGTGTCCACCTGTCATGGTAGGCCTACCACTGCCGCTGGCTCAATCCACTCCCTCAAAGTCTGCTCCCAGCTACAATAAGTGATGTTGGCTGACTGCCCATCACCGGTTGCATGTACAGCTCTTGCCTCCTCTGCCATCTTCCTCTTCACCTTCAGCCGGCTGTCGTGATATCTGTGTTTCACAGACCTTACGTCCCTATTTGACACCCCTAATGCTACAACAGCTGAAGCAATCTGACTTACACAAGCCTCTGTGTTCTGACTAGCCCTCACATCTCTCCTATCCTCACATCTCTCCCGATAACAGGCACGGATATCCCTGAGGAGGACGTCCATCTTTTCTGGGCTATAATTGGGGGCCCTGTACTTTGCCACAGCCTCTTGCCCTACCAACTGTGCCCGGGGTTCCTGGCCTCCCCGTTCTCTCCCTGGGGCCAGCCCCTCAACCCCACTACCTCCCCCCCCCCCCTGGGTTTAGGCCCCTGACCCTCTGGCCTTACTCCTTGTGTGCCTACATCTGGGGGCACATCCTTCTCCTCCTGCTGCTCTCCTCCACCTGACCTCCCTGAGCTGGTTCGTCCCTCTCTCCATACATCTAGCTCTCCTCACTTTCCTCCTCCCCTCCACTACCCTCCTATGACTTATGAAATGAAAATAAGGATAAATAAATATAATATATACGTGGATGTGAATGTGGTAAAACAAGAATGTAAGTATTATGTGTAGTATAGTAATTGTATGGGGGTGGAGGGTGTAGATGTGCCGTGGCCTACCGTTTTATATAGCTATGTGTATGTATTAATCTATGTGTGTGAATGATGTGATATCAGTAATTAGGTGTGATGTAAATTAAGTTTTAATATATATTAGAGGTCAAAATATCAAAAAAACTTACAAAGCTCCTTTTCTCTCTCTCTCTCCAATGCTGACAAACCCACCAATGCCTAGACCTGTGTGTTCACTTCTTAGCTACAGCACAGTCAATGATTTACCATTTTGCCCCCTTTAAAACCCCTTCCTGTGGTGTTAACTGCGTTTCCCCACTTTCTGTTGGCTGTTGGGCCTGTGTCATACTATGTGGTTACGGGTTTGGATCATTACGGCCGATCGTGTCTCGGCCAGCCCCTTCACAGGTTGTATTTAATAGCTCTGTAACGCAGCCAAATTTCAAGCCTGCTGCTTTTGCGGGTCTGCCGATGCTGCTACGTGCTTCAAATTTAATGGGGCTGCATGAATTCTTAACTGATCTTCCGTATGTGAGAAAGACAGATTTGGGTGCTGAGTTAGATGCAACTAAATCTGATTAATAAAATAACTATAAGAAAAGACTAAATGACTTTCACATGTGTCATTTAGGAGAATGTATACTTGTATATTAATGAAAGAATGCATGTACAGGAGCACAAGGATATGCTGGTCATAGGTAGGCTGCTTCATTCTAATGTTATGAGTGAACTGAATAAACCATCTCCCCTCAAATGTCAGTATACTCTGCTCCCTTTATTACACTTCTCATATTATTCCCAAACGCTTGTAAATATCCCTAAGACACTTACTCTTTATACATATTTTATCACAATCTCTACAGGAATTTTCCTAATTTCGTAGTAAGCAACATCACAGTATTTTCACTCCAAGTCATAACTTTTAAATTCCTTCCTGTCCAAACTCTTTAGTACATATAACCGTCATTAATAATAAATTAAGAACAAAGAACTTCCTTAGTCCAAACCAGACCCAAATGTCACTTAATTATATTTGATTGCAAATTAGATCAGCCAACGACAAATTAAAATAAAAAAAATATTTATTATATCTGATTAAAACAAACAAACTTGCGGTATAAAACAATAAAATACAGGAGGTCCTTCAAAATGAATTGTCAATAAATACATTTAAATAAAGTTTGGAGAAAATACAATACAAATAGATAAAGCCAGTTGCAGCGCAAGTTATAATTAGGGGGCAGTTATAACAGGGACTATAGATATAGCATATCTATAGATATAGCTATCTACTAATAGTGAAATAATCAAGTGAAGAAAATCAATATTATCACTAAATAGAATGATCAAAACAATACATTCATAATTCATCAATATAAATTAACAACCATAAAATGGAATATAAGTGCAATCAGTATTTAATAATACCAAATAATAATAAAGTGCAAATATGAGGTCTCTAAAATGAACCCCAATATATATATATTAGTCTAATGTGATGATGTATATACCACAGTTAATCAGAAAAGTGCAAAGAAAACATGTGCAAAATTACACATAATAAATATGAAAGTCTAACATTAAATTAGTGAAAACTGAATAAATCACTATAAATTATGTATGTGGTAAAAATGAGACCCACAATTTACATGATGATTGTGCACTTCTTTACAAAGTGCATCATAAGTGAACAATGGTAAGTAAAATATAATATTGAATACGTGACAGAGAAATAGACCCATATAGCTAGTCTGTGTGATGGTACTGGAGCCCAACACTAACTACCATAAAGGCTAAGGAAGTTCTTTGTTCTTAATTTATTATTAATGACAGTTATATGTAATAAAGGGTTTGATGTTGTAAATATTTCTGAACCCCAACCAGGGTACCTTTACATGATGGCACTTTACCTATACATTTATGGCACTTTACTTATACATTTATGGTACCTGTGGGATCGGAAATACATTCTAGCTGATCTAATTTATAACATATAACTGTCATTACTTAAACACATATGACTCCTTCCATTGCTGTTCTGTTCTTGTTCTCTATGGGATGCTATTTCCATGTTCAACAATTTCACACAAAACAATAAAACAAATCAATGAAAAATCCCTCTACATTTTTCAGATGCTTCTGTAAATTCTGGTTATTTCTTTTCATTCTTAAAATATTTTTATAGCCACATTCCTATCCTATTTGTCCATCTTACTGTCATGATTTTTTTTCTGCTGTAATCCTCCTAATGTTTTTGCTTTTTTTCTCCTAGAATCCCTTTCCCTTTGACTTAGTTTATTCTCTCTCATTATTCCTCAGATTTATTTCTCAAACTTTTTGTATTGATCTATGTCAATGAATGAAACCAAATCTAGTTATGTGGAATCCTATTTACACATGCACCTCTCTCAATCATCAATCCTTATTATCTTACCCATCATTACAGGTTCCTGATAGCTCTCAGATTTACAACTTTGTGAAATTGTGCAAGCAATGTGGTCAAAAAGCAGAATAAGTTTGCTCCCTTTAGTAAAACAGAGCCTGATTCAATTGAGCAATTGTAAGTTACTGGAGCCCGTAAGTGAGGACGTAGGTTAATTTGCTATTCAATTGGCATTTTTTTGCGAGCTACAAACTGCTTACAGGTTACAGGCTTTAAAACTTTGCAGTTGTTAAACCCAGAGCTTACAGCCTCCCAAAGCCATTGATCTCTCACGTCCGCAAGAGTTCCGATCGCCAAAATCGCAAGTCATTATTCAATTGATGCAATTCCCAAGCCCCCAAATGTTTTCACACCTAGAAACGGCAAATGTAGGAGAAAACCCTACGAGTACCAGATTGCACACGCAAAGGGGTTTAACCCCTGTCCGCAGCACTGTAAATGCAAATATAAAATCAATATTGCACTGTAAATGATGGCGAAAGAAATGAAAGACATTAGAATTAATTGCACAATAATCTCAAGCTTGCCAAATGATAATAACATTTTTATTTTTTTATGTGTAATTTCGGGGTTATATGAGTTAATACATATCAGGCCATCCACTTGGACTAGAACAGTATTCTCATTCATTTTTATTATTTTGTATTTTGCTGCTTTGCGAGTCCAATTGCATATGACCCCCAAACGCTAGTTGATTGACATGTAACCTCCATGTTTTAATGACCCAATGATGTTGTCTCATTTTCTATTGGCTGTTTCTAAATGGGTAGTTAATTGATCATGTTCCCGCCCTGAAATGCTACATACAAGTTCATGGTTTACGGTTTCGGCTTTCAGCCCTTAACTTGCTGGCTTGTTCAATTGAATAGCACCAGCATTGTAGCAGAGTTGAAGCCCCCAGCAGGCCAGCAGACATACAGCCTTTATACCGTGAGATGTGGGCTTCTAAGTGAATCGGGCTCATGGGCTTCAGGGAAATAATAACAGGGTAACACATTAGAATATATTTCTCACATTTTTATCCAAGGCTGGTAGCCAGAGTATGACAAACACACACAAAACAATAAACTTACATGGAGAGCAACGGAATATGTGGCAAAACAAAGCCAATAAAGCAAGAATATACAGCATTTGACTGCATATAACATCCACCTTTGTACTTATGGGTTGAAAAATACAGAAATAATATTTCTGTGTAAATTCTATTATAATTGTTAAGCTATCATGAATAATTATTATTGTTAAGGAGTGGATTAAACGTTGAGACAATGTGTGCATGTGTATTATTAAGAAAATTATATACCTGCCTTTATTGATACTGGAAATAGGTTGTAGGGCTTACAATTGTTGTCTGGAGCAAGAAAACTATTCAGAAAAGTCAAACTTAAATGATTAAAATAAATCAACCATTTTATTGCTCCAAACAATATTTATTTATAGCAATTGTAAGATGTCTTATGACAGTATTGGCAGATGCACATACTGTAAGAAAACACATATATTGAGTTTCACATTATATGATGTAGTTTCAGGTTTGCTTTTGTCCAGCATTTATTTCATTTTTGTGCAGCTGCACAAATAACATTATTAATACTTTCTTGTGCTTTTATTTGATTTCAGAACCTGTTTACTGGTATCCATGAAACAGTTAAAAAAAAAAAGAAATATGCTTTTTCAGATACAGTTTCATTTTTATGATGATGCATTTTCAAAAGCTGCAATAAATCAAGTCACAGATATATTTTTTTAATTGCTGTATGCTTTGCTCTAACATACTTATACTCTTGTTTAGATATACTGTAATAGGTTATTGATCAAAACAGGATCCCATTTAAAAATGAAATCTGACATAAGACATCATAAATACATATAAATAATGTTAAAATAAAATGAATATTAACACATGAGCTCTCATTTCCTAGATATACATTCTGTTGATTTAAAAACAAAATGTCTTAATGGTCTTTCAAACTGGCATTGACCCAAATTTCTATGAGATACAACCACTTTCTGCGTGTAGGGAACCTAGCAGCTGCTCCCCTTTGAGTACAGAAGTTCCTAAATGAAATAAATGAAAATGAAATAAAGATAAAATATCATCCTAGACTTCCAATGTATCCAATAAGAAATTCTGGAGTTGGTATCATTGTAGTTTGCTTATCGAGCAAAGAATACTTGGGCTTATGCACTTGGACCATAAATTACTTTGCCTTCTGATATGCATACTTACCAAATTGAGGATAACCAGGCTATCCATTACCCATGACTCAGTTGATTACCTTTTATAAATTACTGTAGCTATGCCTTCATATGGACATGCCAAAACTCCCCTAGATGCTTCTTTTGCATTCTGGCAGCAGTCTATTACTGATGATGATAGCACTACTGAATATGCTGGCAAGTTACAAATAAAGGAAATTATAATAAGGATGATGATAAATGTCAGGACATGTTAGAACTTGTGTTGTCAGCTTCTCTATATTATTAACATAATCATGCACAATACAGGTATGCTATATGAATTGAAGGATTTTGGTATAGTTAAAAGTGGCAGAGCTACTGTTGGTGCAGCAGGTGTGAAGCACTGGGCCTAGACGTTGGGAGGAAACCGGATCATTATTTTTTATAGAAAGGTATTTATTTTTCACCAGGACCTTTCATTTTCATCTCCACACTTATAGATATGATGCTAAACAGAACTACATCACATCAGTTAGAGATAGGAAATCCTCTACATGCTCATTTGTCACTTTGACAGGGATGAGTTGTTTTTTATGATTATCTAAATCTTTTTATCTTGTAACTTGTGTAAGTAAATTCCTCATTTTTTACAAGAGAGAAACAAAATAATTTCATTTGATCAAAAATGTACCCATTATACTTCAACAGTGAAATGCGTAATTTATTACTAATGCAAAAAGCCCCTCTGCACTTGGATTAAAACTTTTGATTTGTGGGTGGGGAAAAGTACAGATAATTGAAATTCACTAAATAAATAAATAAAAACATTCAGGCATGGTACTCGTTGATTTGGGATAGATAAGATCAATACAAACCATGAATTTATTGGCATGTGCAGAAATATCTTCTTGCGTGAATCGCATGCAGTGATTGCATGTAGTATCATATATGCTGCTCAAAAGTATACAATCAGCAATACATAATAGTATAACTGATTTCTTACTATTCCGCAGGAATGTACTTTGGACAGAGGAGTTGAAAATAGTTATGTTTCAGAACACAATGATTCTAAGATTGAAGTCTTGTTTATGCAATCACCAGCCATCCTTAACCATCATCCATCCCGGTCAAAATTTTGTTTTTCTTCTTTTTGCTATTTGCATTTATTTTTTGCTACATGCTAATGGGGAGAGGGTTCTGTTTTTGGGAGCTATTTGCATTCATTTATTACATTCTGGTGGGGCAGGGAGACCTTTTTGTATACTAATGGCATTAATTTATTACATGCTACTAAGGGCAGGGAGACCTTTTAGTGTTGTGTTTGCTTCACCTTATTACATGTTGGAGTTGGCAGGGAAAGAGATCTTGGGAAGATATAAAAACCATAACCAAACTTAAGCTGACCACCATGCTGAGAGAATGCTCAGCAATGACTGTGTTAAAACACAGTGCTTTCCTACATGATAAATGTGCCTCAGTGATTAGAGGAGAATAAGGGAAAGATGTAATAAGTAAAAGGTCTTGTCGAAGGAAGAGGACTATGTAATTATCCTGGGGGGGGTCTTCTGTACCTAATTCTAAGTCTTTCACGTATTTTCATGGTCATTTGAAATTAAGCCTTTCGTCATCATAACACTTTTGGAGATGTTTCATGTAGCCATTTGACGACCTTTATATTACATGGTATCATGGGTGAGCCAAATTTGCTGACTGATTTGCAATTGATAGTCTCATGACAAAATACAGAACCCTTGTAACTCTAGTGTCCAACCTAATTGACTCTTATGGAAATTAATATTACTTAACTTTTATTGAGTGCCCTTAAAATCACAGGCATGTATTTATAAAATCCCAACCAATGACAAATAAAATAAATAAAAAGGAACATATTCCTGTAGGCTCCATCAGTAAGGATAGTGATTGATACTTATATCTGGGCTTTGTAATGCCCCTGCAACTTTCCAGCATCTTATCAATGATGTACTACGAGATCTCCTGGATCAGTTTGTTGTGGCATATTTGGATGATATCCTAATATTCTCTGATAGTCTTGAAAACCACAGAAAACAGGTCCGTATAGTTCTGGAGCGCCTTCGTACCCACCACCTATACATTAAACTAGAAAAATGTGAGTTTGAACAAACAGAAATTCAATTCCTGGGGTATGTCATAACTCCTAAAGGTTTAACTATGGACGCAAGTAAAATTAAAGCTGTGCTGGACTGGCCCATCCCCAAGAATGAAAAAGATGTCCAGAGATTTGTGGGGTTTGCCAATTTTTACAGGCATTTCATTAATAATTTCTCTGCTGTTATTACACCGATCACTGAACTCACACGTAAGGGGACTCCTTTTCAGTGGTCCGATAAGGCTGATACCGCATTTTCCCGATTAAAGACTCTGTTTACATCTGCCCCCGTCCTGGTACATCCTCAGCCAGAATTACCATTTATTGTGGAAGTTGATGCTTCTAAATCAGCTGTTGGTGCTATACTGTCTCAAAGGACTGGACCTAAGATGCTGTTACATCCGTGTGCCTTCTATTCCAGATGGTCCCAGCAGAAAGAAATTATGACATAGGGAATAAAGAACTTTTGGCTATAAAAGCTGCCTTCACCGAATGGAGACATCTCTTGGAGGGAGCTACCCATCCAATTACTGTCCTCACAGATCACAAAAATCTGGAATGTATTCGATCAGCTAAGAGACTGTCAGCCAGACAAGCACGCTGGTCCCTATTCTTCTCAAGGTTTAATTTTTTGGTTACATACCGTCCTGGCTCCAAGAATGGTAAGGCGGATGCCTTGTCTAGAATAGCTGACCCCCTCCATGCTACCGTAACCAAGACCACCATCTTGCCGGAGGATATATTTATAGGAGTTGCTTTTCCTTCTGATCTGATGTCTCGCATTAAAAAGGGCTACGCTGAAGACCCAGTTCTTCGTGATCCTCCTCGTGATCTCCATATGACGATGCTTAATGGGTTTTGGATTTTTCAACGACGTCTGTTTGCTCCGGAGTCAGTGCAACTGGACATTTTACGTCTCTACCATGACTCAAAACCAGCAGGTCATCCAGGAATCCGAAAGACGCAAGACCTACTTGCCCGATCCTTTTGGTGGCCGAAGTATCATGAGGATGTTAAGAAGTATGTGTCCTCTTGTGATGTGTGTGCCAGACATAAGACTCCTTCGCTTGCATGGAGTGCCTGATGAAGTAGTTTCTGACAGGGGAGTGCAGTTTACGTCTCGTTTTTGGAAACATTTTTATTCTAATCTAGGTATTAATGTAAATCTGTCGTCAGCTTTTCATCCGCAAAGTAATGGACAGACTGAGCGAACCAACCAGACTTTGGAGCAATATTTGCGCTGCTATATTAGTTACCTGCAGGATGACTGGCTGGATTTTCTACCCACGGCGGAGTTTGCCTATAACAATGCCCAACACTGCTCCACTTCTTTGAGCCCATTTTTTGCCAACTATGGTTACCATCCGACCTTGCTAGTCAGTCTCCCAATTACTACTTCCATTCCTGCTGTCACTGACCGGCTAACCGCCTTACGTGATTCCCAAGCACTGTTGAAAGAGACTCTTTTGGAGGCTCAGGAATGTTACAAAAGAGCTGCTGATAGGCATAGAAAGGAGGCCCCAGTCTATCGCGTTGGTGACAAGGTGTGGCTGTCAACAAAGAATCTTAAGCTTCGGATTCCTTCTCATAAATTGGGTCCAAGGTTCATGGGACCTTTTGAGATCATTGCTCAGATCAATGCTGTCACCTTCCGTTTGCAACTCCCGAATTTCATGAAAATACATCCAGTGTTTCACGTTGCACTGCTTAAGCCTGTTCATGAAAATACTTTCCCTGGCCGAGCCCTGCCTGCCCCATCTCCGGTCCTCGTGGATGGTGAGGATGAGTACGAAGTGGACAAAATTCTTGACTCCCGGATCTTCCGTAACAAACTTCAGTATCTGGTTCGCTGGAAAGGCTATGGTGAGGAGGAGAGTTCGTGGGAACCAGTGGACAATATTCATGCTCCTGATCTACTTCGGTCTTTTCATGTGCAGTACCCTGCTAAACCAGGTAATAGGGCATCCAGAGGCTGCACCTATAGAGGCGGGGGTAATGTGAGGAATTGACTCTGCTGGGTTTTGAACCCTGGTCCCCAGGCTGCTATACCTCTTCCCTACCACTGCGCCAGCCTGCCTTTTGTGAATTCCATTGAGACCTTATAAGCTTGACTCTGCTAGCAATTTTATCAGTACCTAAGTCTCTTCAGCTGTGTCTGGTCAGCTGTCTGGTTCTTGGCCTATATAAGGCACTTCCTGTCTCTGTATCCTTGCCAGATTATTGTTGGTTCCTGATCCCTTCAATAAAAGCTTGTGCCTGTTTAACCTACAAGTTGCTGAACCGGATTATTGCTGACCTTGGCTACTGGTCTCCACAACTTTGTGATTCCTATATCATTACACCCGCATTCCTTGCTGGTCCTCTCTGGTACCCATTGGCTTCTTGGCTCCATTTGCGTGTTACGGGGTTGAGCGCCAGTGAATTTGTTGCAATTTAATAGCTAAATTGGAACTTAACAGTTAGGGGCTTGACAGAACATAGGATTTGCGGCCGCAAAGTTCCATGTTCCACGTCCTGTAGGCTTTTTTTGCTCCAAACCCGCATATCGGCAGCGGCTTGCTTTACAGGGCCAATTTAATAGCCGTAAGTCTAACGGGCTACATTACGGGCTACAGTTTTACACGTTGAGCTAATTTAATAGGGCTGATTTTATATCATACCAATAGGTTATTTATATATGAGGGCAAATAGTTTTAAGTGTGCTGTTTATTTTTAGTGTGTATTGTTATTAAACTGATAATAGCCACAACTTGGCAATTTGGTTATATAATATTTATATGTATATTAGAGAACAACTCTTTTTTTTATTTCATTGTTCTTTATTAAGGACAAACAGTAAGATTTTTTACAACATTGAAATATATAACTCCACAAGTAACGAACGATTAATATAACAGAAAAATATGTAAGGTAATGTGTTTCTCATATTCATCATTGAGAAAGAAGTGTTGCATATTTTGTAGCAACAAAATACTGTCCTAACTATTTTACAGATTTTTTTTGTGATATTTCTACCCTTCAACATTACCATGTATAAGGTTTCACACTAATCAGCAAAAATTACAGCCTACTTAGAACATGCCATGCAATAATATGTGTGCAACAGTGCACCCTTTGCTCCATCACCTTTTGACAAAGTAAATTACTCACTAGAAAATATTGTAATGGTAGGATTGCCATCTATTTATTTGCCACAAAGTACATTTCTCTTGTCTATCTGGTGACACTGAGCTTATTTTGAAAATAATACATTAATCAAGTTTGTTGCTCACTTGTCTACTCATCATTGTAGCATTACAGCAAACCCAATGTCATCTTTTAGATTACTTTTTGTATTTTTTTTAGTTTTTCTATTTGTTTCAAACTCTAAATTTTAAATTGTTTTGGAGCTCTAACATTTTTCAGAGAAGATATTTGATAGGTTGCAAATGTAAGAATTTTACAAAGCCATATTTTTTAATAAAGTTCTTATCTGCCTCAGAGCATTCGTTAAAATAAAGTATAGTGTAAAAGGTGTTTCTTTGTTTACTTAGTATAGTCTCTGTGGCCCATCACAAATTAGAAAAAACTTATATCAAGGGGAATATAAAACATTGTCATTATAAATCAAGATATATATTAGTTGCAGAGTTTTTTAATTAGTATGTAAATCTTTACTCAAAATTCTGATGTTTGATTGACCTTCCACCCCTAACCACTATCTCACAGCATACCCATAACTATTAAAGAAGCTTTGGCCCAGCTCAGCAATAAATATCTGCTACCTACAATAAACAACCTGTACTGATGGCCAGATTTACCAAAAGTTGACATAGGCAGTCGCCTAGAGGTGCTCCTCAGCGACGGGAACCTCATTTTAAGTAAAAAAAAGTTTGGGTACTTCCCCAAACCGCCTCCCAACCCCTGTATCTCCCCCTGGCCATCTATGATGTCCCTGTGTTCCACAGTGGGCAGAGCAGGCAGCGTGTGGGCAAAGAACAGTGAAGTCACATGAGTTTTATTCCATGGAGACTCCTCCTTCATGCAGAAATCAACGTAGACCCACTATTCAAGAATAAGGACTCAGGAGTTGACTGTTAATGCTACCTGTGACAGACAGGAACAGTGAGGTCGGGTAAAGTGCCTCTAATGTGCCCAATGTTTAATTAAATAAATTATTTGAAGTCTGAATTTGTATTTACGTCATATTTTTATATCATGTATTATAAATTATAATCTATTGTAAAATGAGCACTGAAATGATATAATAGGGGTTTTAAAGGAGTAGAGTATATTCTACATTTGTAAGCAGTCTTGTTTTGATTAAATATTAGATGTAGTGCTGGGCACTCTATGAATGTAAAACATCACTTTTCAGCACTGAATAATTACTGCTTATCCTTCTTGCAGTTCCTTGTCAGTTGCAGGGGATCAATGGAAATGAACATCCTGACATATGACCCAAGATTGTCTCTGAAGTAATTTGGGGTTTTTGCTTATGTCTGTGTGTATGTCAACTATTTTAGTTTAACCTGGATAGACTTTAAGTCTAAATAGGTTAGTGCTCTAAAAAATTTAATCAGAAAAAGCCGATAAGCTTGTAGGATGTAATGGTAAAATATAGTTTAAAATATTATTAATATCAGTTTATTTACTTTGAATATTAAAGTTTAAACAATCTCTTTTAAAAGCACAATTAACGCAATGCAAGAACTCAGCTTAACCTCAGCTCCAATGTGTGAGTATTTATGTCTAATTATTCTACCCCAGTAGTACTGTTATTGATCTTCTAATACACAATACTGCTGAAAAGTGTCTGTATGAATCATCCAGGTAAAATGTGTTTGTTAGCATGGGAACTCACTGCAATGTTGCGTGCAACCATGTTTGATGCAGATACTTTTTTTAATAACATCGTGCAACACAGGTAGATAATTACCATACTTCTGAAGCACACTACAAGAGGCAATAATACATAATGTTTAAACATGGATAGTGGCAGGAGTAGAGCAAGTAGCTTTACCTGCTTTTCATGAACCACACTCTATAAAGCAATTTTTAAATATAAATATTGAAGTATTTACAATATACATTAGCTCCTGTTTTAATGAGTTTCTTATGAATTCTCTCTGCCCTCAGTTCTTGTATAATTTGTGTTTGTATAACATATGCTTGTGGACTCCCTTATAAAAACATATATAATTGTTTTGTGCATTATTATGGCCCACCCACAAATGTATT
The DNA here is from genome assembly GCA_027410445.1 of Discoglossus pictus. Taxonomy (NCBI): domain Eukaryota; kingdom Metazoa; phylum Chordata; class Amphibia; order Anura; family Alytidae; genus Discoglossus; species Discoglossus pictus. The sequence continues at coordinate 129,087,905 of CM050163.1, read as the reverse complement.
TAATAAATAAATAATTGATCAGTGTGTGTATGATGATCATTAATACATGTGTAAATTATATTGTGTTTCTGTGCATTACAAAATAAATCGATAATACATTTATTATTGCTCAATATTTGCATATTATGATAGATGCACGTAATGAATGTGTAGGTGTTACATGGTAGCAGATATACTGTAGCATATCTAGATTTAAATAGCATATCTAGTAAATCATTTGATACTGTTCCATAAAATAAATTAATTTTTAAACGGGTTTGTCTTGGCTTGCTTTAAAGATTGCTCAATGGATAAAATATTGGCTGAATCATAGGAGTCAGAGACTTACTGTATATTTAACTGAATATATATTGGGAGGAAGCAGAGTTCCTTGAGGATCAGTGCTGAATTCCTTATCTACAGTAACACATATCAGACATCCCCCTCTCCCATTGTAGCTATATATATATATATATATATATATATATATATATATATATATCATACACACTACTGAAGCTGCTTTGCTGTATTATTAGCAGATGTTAAATAAATATTTTGTTCTAAGTTTGTAATAAAGTATGTAATATGGTCAGTAAGTCAGTGGAGAGCATACAAGCACAAGAAAGGCAAAAATTGGTGCACGCACAACGTATGCTCACAGGGGCACCTCCACTTCACTGCCTAAAGGCTACAAAAAGTCCACCCTGCCTCTACTATGGCCATAGTCATATTACATATTACATAGTACTGAGTTTTTCACCTTAGATAGCAAGTTTGCCAGCCTTTCAATTGTGTACTTTAGATGGCTCAAAGCAGGGCCCTCAATTGTACACTAAAAATTATATTTTTATGTATTTATGGTACCCTATCTTATATGTTGGTACATTACAAATACATTTGTAATAAATGATAATATAACAGTATTTGGTAAAGATAGTTTTTGTAAAGGAAAGCTGGTATTGGTAATATTCATGGAAACAAACATTTGATTTGCACAAGCCTTCATTTCAACTCTAAAATGTATGGAATTCAGCAAAATGCTATCATATGAGTATGTGTGTTTGTACATTAACAATAACACTTTTATTAAAAGAATGTATGAGTCACACAATGTAATTTTTTGTGTAGATGATCAATACACCTATGTAACTTAATATGTTTATTTTAGGAAACAAGTAAAAATGAGTTCCTAAGAATCCTTGGGACAATATGAATACTAGGATACTACAGATCAGTAAATACCAAGGACATGCACTGTCCATACAGCAGAAAGGATGTAGCAGGTTACAATAGTTAAAGGCAAACTAGAGGTGGTTGGATTATATGGAGCAAATAATCAAAAAGATGAGACAGTAACTCCAATATTTTCACATGATCAGATGTAGGCGAATGATTGTTGATAATATGATATATTTTCAACAATGTTACTGAGGATCTAGTCCTCTGCATGTGGTCCTTGCTGTGTTTTGTGTGTACAAGTATATTTCTGCCTAGGAGCAGCCAGCTTAACCCCATGATCTTAAATAAACCATGTCTGTGAGTCAGCAACCCTATTGAATTAATTTGTATGAATCATTGCTCTCAATAGGAAAAAAAGCAAATTCTGAAATTAAGTTTGGAAAGCTTTCAGTACAGGCTGACTAGACTGTAAGGGAGACCCCTTAAGTCACTTGGAGGTCCAGGTAAGCTGCCCCATTAATTTCCCCAGCATACACCGTGCCCACACTATAGCCCAACTGATCTAGCCTAAGCTTGCTCTCTTGAAGCTTGCTCTCTTGATAATCATAGGTTCAGGTTAACAAGCTGTCTAGTTTACCAATTATGCATTGTTGGTACAGTTAAGTGGGGTTAAGTATTGTAACTGATACCTCTTTGATTCTATCTCCTTACCCACTTAAGTGGCTGTCAAGGGAAACCACAGAAGCTAAAGATGGTTAAGGACTGTAACCTATACTCCCTGTGATTCATTGGCAGCAGGTTAACCACACATTAGCATATTTTCCTACATCTTTTTAGTGATTCTCTTCTGCACTACAAGAGCAGCTGTAGCGCCACCAGAGGAAAAAAACACATATTAAAGCCAAAAGTGAAGGAAACCGAGGACACTGAGGATGGTCCTCTGACCTGCTATAATAAAGGAAATTCACCCAGCCAAATATCACCACTTGGTGTTTTAACCAGGGATTCAGGGGCAAGTGATAAACCTCTCATTTAGGACCTAGCTAGACAGTAGGCTACCTAGCCTGTGCTACGTGACCTTTAGAAGTCCTAGTGGCCCACCTAGTAGCCCAGGCTAAATGAACTGCCTTCACCGGCCCTTTGGGAGACCTCACAAGAGATTTATTGTTTGCTTTTTGATGAGTAAGTTACTGTGTTGAATTCTAGTGATGTAATGTGTGCCTTGTTAACTTGATATACTATTAAAACATTGTTTAAAGGGCTATATAAAGTGGTGTTGTTCAATACATGTTTATGCCCTATTGTGAACACATAGATTTTGGTTGTGAGTCTCTATTGGAGAATTGTAAAGGGGATCATCCTTATACTCGTCCAGCTTCCCAAGTGTTGGGAATTATTGAACCTTTCAATCGACCCATGGACCCAAGAAGTTGGCTTGATCATGTTACCGTATCGGGCTGGTCCAGGGTTGTGACAAGTAGGTGGCTATAGTGGGATCCCCTTTGACACAATAATGGATGGCTGACTACAAAGAGCCATCAGCAACTGATCTTTGGGAGCATGAGGACTGGGGCTGCTTGGTGCTAAAACTAAGGACTCCAAGATTAAGGAGTTGAGGAGAGAGGATGACAGCAGGCAGCGGGCGGGTCAACAGGTTGAGGCAGTAACCCAGTGGGGGCCCTGGCAGAGAATCGGTGGAAGGTAGATGCTAAGCTACTTCACCGATATCGGGCTAGAGGGAATACCTTGCCAAGGGATCTGACCACCAAGCTGGCAGAGTAGTAGTAATGTTGAAGGGTATAATTTTGTATGCACTGCTAATTTACATAAGTCAGATACTTCAGGGGAGTTTAGTTGCCAAAAAATTGCTGTCCCTTTAAGAAGGAAGACCTACTATTACACTCACAGTTCCAGGTAAGCTGCCTCAATAATTTCCCCAGCATAACCCCACTCACAGTATATGTCTGCTGATCTAGCCTGATTGACCTTAAGCTAGCACTTTCCATGGTTGTTGGATAACATTAACAAGCTCTTTGATACTGTCTGGTTATCCACTTAGGTGCCTGTCAAGGGAAATCACAGAGGTTAAGAAGGGTTAGGTACTGTAACTGATACTCTGATTAACTGGCTGCAGTTAACCACAAATTAGCATACTTTCCCATGTCTATTGAAATTGATTCTCTTCTGTACTACTTGAGCAGCCGTACAGCTATCAGCAGAAAACACACCATATTATAGCCAACACCGCGACGGGACCCTGAGGATGGTGATGAAGTAAGCTGACCTTTGATCCTCTGATGTGCTATAATAAAGGCGATTCACCTGGCCAAAGGTCTCTACATGGTCAGATTGGGGTTTTCCGACCATGAATAAACCTTTATGTCCTTTTGGGTACACAGGGATCGTGGATGTGTGACTTTATTGGGGTATTGCAAGAGTTGAATTATCCTTTTATCCTCGTCCAGCTTCACAAGTATGGGGGATTAACAAACTTTGGCTGATCTGTGGATCCAAGAAGCTGACATGTTCCTGTTAGCCGATTATGCTGGTCCAGGGTTGTGACACACATCAATTTGATGCACTGGTTGTGAAAAGTTTGCTAAGTATTTCAGTCTTTGTAGGAAGCAAATGGGCCATCAATATTAATGAGAAATTTCACAGATGAGAGCATACTCTTGTATGAAGTAATTTGACATAAATTCCATGTAACAATTTAATTCATATCTTGATGCTAAGGTTCCACTTTTCTACATTAATATTTATTCCCAGATCTTTCTGTCTTTTGAAGTTTTCCATCAGTATTCTGACCATCAGATCATTGAATCTGTGTCCATTTTGGCAGAAATATCCACCTACAGGTGTCTCTGATTTATTTTTATTTACACTATAACTGTCTGAATTTATACTTTGCCTTAAAGTTTTTTCTGTTTCCCTTGCATAGAATACTGCAGATATTTGACACACATAATTCAATATATAGCATTTGATGATTTGCATGAAAAGTTACCAATCACACTATGATATCGGTCAGAGAGTGGGATTGGTATTTTTTCTGCTAAGGATAATGCTCTTCTTGGGGACATGTAGACAATGGTGTGTTTCATTTAGACTTAAGGCTACTGAGCTAAAGTCACTTTGTTGCCCTGAGCCTCTGCTGCTCCCCTAGGGAACCGGATTGGAATCTGCTGAGGTAGGATTGGTCACCTCTGCCTTTTCAAGCCCCCTGGAAGAAGCAGATGTTACCGGTTAGCTGATCCAGTGCCCTGGGCTCCTGAGATGATGCTGATGATCCTGATCTGACCGCCGGGCACCAATAGACCCATTCCTTCTAAGAAGATAGCCTGAGAGGGGGATTCCTGCATCCAAAGGCAGGAATTTCTGGAGCTGATTAGCACCCCCTCCTGAAATCTACACAGACCACCTTTTTGAGGACAAACAAATGCCGGAGCCACTTGCTATCCCAGGTGAATGTCCAAAACCTAATACCCTCAGCAACTCTTCTAAACAGTTTAAAAAAACAAACGCCCAGGATAATCTGTTACAAGACAAACTGTACAATTGTTTAAAAAAGAAAAATTCTGGAATATTTTCATTTTAATATTATAATTTTTATGTATTTCTTATCTTTCAAGAACACTGATTTAGACTAATGGAAAGCCACAACAATAAGAAGTTAACTGTTCTTCAGGTATAATACAGCTTCGCAATCTTTTAAGATACTCTACTGTATGCAACAAAGTTCTGTAAGCTTTTATAATAAAAGACCTAAACAACAAGAGAGGATCCAGAACAAAGCAAAAGATGAACAAAGAACTTGTGTATGACAATGGTCAGTTGGGTAACTGAAAATATGCACCTTTGCACATTTGATAATCAATCTATTGATCTATTGAAAAATATTGTAACTTTAACTTTGTATCACTTGTAATGTAATTGCTGACCCATGTTTTATAGGAATGCCTTATAACAGAAGAACATTTTGTGTTTTCCCACCTGTTTTCATGCCAGTTGACACAGAATCATAGAAATTCCAATTTTGTGTCAATATCATTAGTTACGTTTACATAGGCTCCAAGAGAGCTGTTATTAATTGCATTTTTCATAGCCTCATCTTTGTCTCTGGGAGATAGCTAAATACTATAACAAAAGTGTACCATAAATGGTGGAGAACTCTTTGGCTGGTATGTGAAAAATGATGAACACATCACACATGAAAAGCACACCTGTTGATTCATAACATTATCCTTAGAAACTGTACAATTTATTATAACATTACAAGAAAGCCACACATGAAAGGCACACCTGAGTAGTTGACTTATAACATTATCCTTAGAAACTGTACAGCTTATTATAATAGGGCAGATTGTTAGGTAGTACAATGCATATTTTCTTAGCATTTAGAGAATTCAGCAGCATTTTTCATTCACTATTACCAGTGAAACTAATAGATTTATACTCCTTATTCTCAATGTTGTCATCCATGTGCTAACATAAAAATGGTAAAGTAATAATTTATTTTTAAATTGTGATTTATTAACACAAACGTTTTTGTTACATGGAATCTACCAGACATATTGTTTGAATATTAACTAAAGTATAGTAGCACTGTATATTCTCTTATCATTATTATAAATATTATACATGTTCACAAATGTAAATATTCAGATTGTGTTCACACTCCATAATTTGTATTACAATAGAATTATGTGATTACAAATGATACCATCTTCATCATAACAGCAGGCTCACTGTCAGTTCCAAGTAGGAAAATTGATTAGTATATACTGTGAAGACGATCTCAACAATTGCTTTATATGTCACACACATTCAAGACACTTGCAAAGATAATGGGGAACACAACTTAGTAAATACTAAGAATACAAACTGTTGCAAAAACAAGCATTCCTTATCCTTTCCAGATGCCTTATAGCTACAAATCTATACTATTTTCATAACTTTGGTTTATGCTCTAATTTTCCTTTTCTTTTTGATATAACCTTTATTTATGATATTCTGCTGTTTGATCTTTCTTTAAAATATTCACTATACTTCTCAAATTCATGTTCTATTTCTTCATTCCATTTGATGATTGTTCCACTGTTTGCTGTGTATGAAAAGCAGAGTGATGTTTTATTAAAAAACATAAGAGGATGTCTTTGGGACACAAGGTGTCTGAAACCTCTAGGCACATAATGTCAGTTATTATAAGAAACTTTCATTAAAAATAATCAATACATTATTGCAAATCAATGCTAATGTGTGGTTTTACGTTACACTTTAATGTTCTGAGTTAATGGTAATAAGAAGTGTAACTGAACTATTTATTGTCATTTTCCCTATACTCAAAACGTGCTCTAAATGGAATCTGCTTGCAGTTATTCCTGTATAATCTTCCATATTTTAGAAATAGGTGTATGGTAATTTGTGTATATAATATGGACAAAGATAATAAGTCAAAGAAGAGTTATGAGGGTCACTTATTAGTAGTTTGACAAACATGAATTATCTGTTGTTTTCTGTAGATACTGTAAATAATCAGACAAAATCTCAACACAAATGACTTTCTTTTTTCATTCACAGTGATTTTTGCCAGTGCCTAAAACTGGCAAGTTTAAATATTTCCTTTGTTAAAATCTAACTAGTTTCAGGATCACTGTAAGTAACCTGAAATATGAGATCTATCTTATAGGTAATGTATGTAAAATATCAATATTTTCTGTAACCCTTTACTCTTTCTTTCTTCTTTAGGGTCCTTCTATTCATGCAGTTCAGAAAATTGTACCATCAAAATGGGAATGATTGCAACAGAGAAAGATGAAAACAGAACAGAGGATATTAAAACTGAGATGAATACCTGGCTATATGTCCCCGGGCTAACTACACCATTTAATGAAGCTCCCAAACCAGAGTTGATTGATATCACAAAGTTGGTAGGAGTGCAAGTAATTCTAATTTTGGCTTACAGTTCCATTATCCTTTTGGGAGTAATTGGCAATAGCCTTGTCATTTATGTTGTAAGCAAGTTTAAGACTATGCGTACTGTTACAAACTATTTCATTGTTAATTTGGCAGTGTCAGATTTGATGGTAAACACACTGTGCCTACCTTTCACACTGGTTTACACTCTTCTAGATGAGTGGAAATTTGGAACAGTTTTGTGCCACTTGGTTACATATGCACAGGGCCTAGCAGTCCATGTATCCACGGTCACTCTTATGGTTATTGCACTGGACAGACATCGCTGCATTGTGTACCATTTAGAGAGCAAAATCTCTACAAAAATTTGCTTTATCATTATCGGCATTACATGGGCTTGTAGTGCTGTGCTAGCAAGTCCATTGGCTATCTTCAAGGAGTATACTTTGATTGAAATCTCTTCTGATTTTAAGATTCAAGTATGTTTAGAAAGATGGCCAGGAGGTCAACTTAATTACAGTACCATTTACAGCATTTCAATGTTGATAATTCAGTACATATTACCTTTGGCCATAATTTCGTATGCCTATATCCGGATATGGACAAAATTAAAAAATCATGTTAGCCCAGGAGGAGGAAATGATCATTATCACCAACGGCGTCGCAAGACAACAAAAATGTTAGTGGCTGTAGTAGTGGTGTTTGCTGTGAGTTGGCTGCCTTTTCACATCTTTCAACTAGCAAGTGATATTGATAGCAAGGTCTTGGACTTGAATGAATACAAGCTAATCTATACAATATTTCATGTCGTTGCAATGTGTTCCACATTTGCCAACCCAATCCTGTATGGGTGGATGAACAACAATTACAGAACTGCGTTTCTTACAGCTTTTAAATGTGAGCAAAGGATGGACTCAATACATCCCGAAGTTTCTGTAGGTTTCCAAGCTAAGAAGAAGCAACTTGAAGTAAAAGAGATTAATGGTACAAATGGCAGTTGTCAAGACACTTGTGCACAGTCTACCAATGTGTAATGCTTTGGGGGCTTGAAAATAAACCACAAACAAAAGGAAAACACTAATTTAGTGTAGCTCTTCAAATTTTATTCACTTAACTAGGGATTTTTATTCAAGTTCAGCCTTATTATTATGGTTGAAGTGAAATGCCAACTACTGTATAAATGATGTATACTGTATTTACTCAAATCGAATGCGCACCTTTTTTGTGAAAAAGCAGGTCCCAAACTTGAAGTGCGCATTAGAATCGATGGCACACTAGATCCGATGTTTTAACCCCTTTTTCGGGGGTTAAAACATTGAATCTAGTGAGCCATCAATAACATTGCATTACCGGTAATAGCAAAAAGGAAAGCACAGACTAGGACATACAGGTATACACCACAACACCACCATCTCTCACTTCCCGACTCTCTAGAGTGGATGACTGCAGCTCTCAGATGGGCAGACACTGGCGGGGGGCCTCGTCATCACCCCCGGAGGAAGTGGCTCCTCAAATACTGGCATTAAGAATGCTGTGCACTTCCTGCAGAGACTGAGCCCCCCCGCACATTGTCACGCAGAGCCTGGCACCCAGAGAGCCCCAGCACACAAGCACGCTGTTCAGTACTTCTTGTACAAACATTTTTTTGATTCATGGGTTCCAAATTTGGAGTGTGCATTAGATTTGATGGCGCACAAGATTTGCGTAAATACGGTATTATTATACAAAATTCTGTAATCTAATTTATTTTAAAGAACCAAGAGATTTCTCTAAATAACTATCTACAAAGGCTTGTTTAAGAATTTAAAAGGAAATTACATGATACTACAGGGAAAAGCCATTAATGAATGCAAATGCAAAGATTATATAGCTTTGCACTTGAAACTCAATTTTGTTAAGGAGTTTGTTTTTAAAGAACACTTCAGTATAATTCATTATATTTCAAATATGTATGATTATGTCAAATAAGTAGTTGTCAGTTGACAAAAAATATCTTGGTATAATTGTATATAATATGTACTTACATATGTTTACAAATGCTTTCTCATGATCGTGCATGTGGTTGAGCAGTGACTTGTAAAGAAGATATATTTACTCATTATTTTTTATAACATTAGATTAGCCATTTTTTGGTAATATAAAAAAAGTTATTTGTGTAAGTATTTATGCTGGTGGAATTGCTTGCATGGTTTACCAAAGTCTGCTTTCAACAGTGCCAAATATCATTCAGGTCAATAGAATTAAGTTATTTGCAGTTTACTGGACCAAAATAGGAAATATACATACAGGAAATTTCAAGATGCCATGCATGAATTATTCATAGGTTTTAGACAGTTGTTCTCAATACAGGTAAAATGCACTTGAGAAGTACAGATTGAAGTGCTATTGAGAGCTTGTGTCAAGAAAAAAATGTTATTTATCAGAAAACAAACCAGCTGTAAGAAATATTTTTAAATCAATGTATCATTTTACTACGAAATTGTAAAGGGCAATTTTCCTTTGCTTCTAAGACAACCTTTTTTTATAAAGATGGGGCAGATAATTGGCTTTCCGAATAACAAACAATTGACTGTTTGGTTCAATAATATATTTTATTAGTGATTTAATTTGTACAAGTATTCCTTGCATTTCAATAAAATTCTAACACAAGATTAAAATGAATATTAAATAATGGTATATCATAATGTATTGTTTTATTATTTTAGAATCAAGAAAATACATTTGGTAAGGAACTATAATTACGGAACTTGAAAAGTACAGCTCATTCATCGCAACTTTGCATAATGTATTAGACGTAATGTCCTCATTTGTAAGCTTGATAGCCACTATTCACACAGTATCCAATGGACTAGACTGAGTAAAGTAATTGGTGAAGGGCTGTAAAACATTTGCAGCAAAACATGACAGTATTCTTTACCACATTCTCTAAGATTTCCTTACTGTAATAATAATCTTAAAGCTTTATTCAACACTACATCAAACTTCTTTATTTTCTTATGCAAGTGCTTGAAAATAAGCATGACAATCAAAGATGAAGGCTAATAGTAAATAGTTGTATATTCGATGTAAAAATACACATTTTTAATTATAGGCGGCATAACTTGCATTATTATTGCTAATGAGATATAAAATATAATGTTTAAATAAGATACCGGCCAGAAAACAGGGTTTATAATTAAGAAATATAATTAAGTAATGATTTGTAGTATAATGTGAGGTGATTATGCATGTATACTTGTAATTGTAATGGGCGTTTGCAGCAAAACTGGTAATTGGCAAAGTGTTTTAGATATAATAACCCACCTCCCTAACATGCTCAAAGGCTTGAAAAGGTAATGTGGAACATAATCTAAAGTGACTCTGTCACCCCAACAGAAAGTTAAATTCATTTTAAAGAACATTGAAAACTGGCTATAAATATACAGCAGTTTTTCTCTACAACAAATGATTTTTGAAATATTTAGAACTGATATTGCTGCAGTCCAGTATGCTAATATCCATAATAAGAGTGGGAAAGGGATCCGCCTTCCAGATAACATTTGCAGGTTCTTATTTTGGCCACTATGGAGATAGACAAGCAGACTGTAATCCCAATTAGCACCTAATAGCAGCAAATGAATATGTTTGAGCTGATCATTTGCATATAAATGCACAACAACATGGAATTTCTGTCTCACTTTAGAAAACAATGGATAATACAACATATAGCCATATTTTCATTCTCTCAAAGAATAATCTAAAAAAACAACTTGATTTTGGGGTGAAAGAGTCTCTTGAATACTGAGAAAGCTAAGATATTGCAAATAGAAGAATCACAGATGTCTGCTAGCCTCCAGTGCACCTTTCAGGCATAGACTTATAATCATCTGGGTAAGCTATCTACATTTTTTCCCTCACAAACCCCTTAATTAATAGCTCTAAAGTGTACTTTCAAGCTGCCTTATGTACACTCATATGAGACTTAATAGTCATTGTAGCAATGCAACTCTACCCTCTATCTAAAGTGGTCACATTTCACTAGCCCTAAAAGCTTCCCATTCATATCTATATGTTGATTTATCCATCCTTCTATATAACCAAACCCCCTCCCATGCCAGATAATGCTTTAAAAATTATTAATAATTAATGGAGGCGATTGCATTCTTCTAATGAGCATGTGCTTTCAAAAGGGGCCCATTAACCCATATTACCCCCCTTTCTACCTTAGAGAAATAATAAGTGACCCATGACACCTAATATTAATACCCTAAACTGACCTAAAATCATAGCGTACTTAGGGACTCCAATGAGATCTAAAATGAATCCCCTTCCATGGAGGTCCCTATGAACCCCATGATATACTAGCCTAACACAATTAGGGGTCCATATGGGCTCCATGACAGCCAAACCATTACCATATGGGTCTGTATCCACCCGCATTTATCTTTTTTCTTATTCAAGGTCCATAAGGACCTATATAGTCCTAACACTAATACCCCTAACATCAACAATATGAAAAAAGTAAAATATCTATAGAGCCTAGAAAATACAGAAAATAAAAAAATACAGAAATATAAACAGAATTACAAAAACTCATAAACATTACAAGTAAAATAAAAATATAATTTACAATTAAAATAAACAAAGAATGATTACAAATAATAAATAACCTGTAAGTGAAAATGTGTTATTTAATACATTATCCATCCATCCAGAGATGATCCACAGCATCATGATCCTGAATCTTCTAGCCAGGATAAGTGGCTACTCTAACTGTGATTGAAGCCATCGGTCTTCATCTTGTGACAATCCTTAATTTTTTACATTTTTTTCCTCTGCTTAATATGCTCTGTCAGGCTTTTTTTTTTTTTTATATTTGTTTTCATTGTGCGGTGGTCCTTCAAAGCGTGATTGCATGGCTCCCTTAAGGGTTCACGGAAAATGCTAACTCTTCTCAGAAGTCTCTGCAAGTGCTCATAGTAAGCCAAATCACAGGACAGACCTCACTAATATTAATATAGTGTATGTGCACATAACAGACATCCAACACAAAATAAACAGGCAGACCCAGTCAGTTTCAAAACTTTACTAAAAAAAGTGTCATGCAAACTGCTCCCAGGGAACCATGATGCGGACTAAAAATAAATTAACAAACCTATCTAAACCCTAGTACTGTAGAAAATTCCATATCCCTTAATACTCATATATGAACTGTCATGATCTGCTTCTTCTAGGGGGCTTGATATGAACCTAGTTCAAACCTACCCCAGCAGAATCATGTAGTTCCTGTTCTCTGTGGCACAAAAGATGGCCTCTGAAGAGGGCAAGGCCCAACCGCTACAGGCAGAGGATACTGGATCCAGGTTACTTAATGGCCCATAGCAAGACCACTCCCCAAGTCAGGATACAACACACAGAAATAGTCTCACACCTTGTTTATGTGAAAACTATCTCTCAAACACCTTTATTTTGGAAAACCCCATCTTTTAAACATGCATACAAAAATACCAGGAGGGGCTACCTTCAGCCAGCCCCTAACTGCCTCTGGCCAATCAGGCAGGGTCCCTACGTGGGAACCATGAGACTCCTCCCAGGTCCGCCCACTAAGTGTGGCTACCTAATTTAGTTGGTCTCTGGCTCTCAAGGTAGAATCATCTCCCTGCCCTCTGGACTTTGCCCTGATTCTCTGAGTGAGAATCCCTGTAGACCCCCTGGGGTTATGGTGCCTCAATGTCGGTACAGACCCCTTTGTTCTGGCCTTGCTATCACGTCAAGTGTTTACTTTGGGTGATAGCTGGAAGGCAGATGGGTGATCAACTCAAGTTACATATGCAGTCAATATGGATGACTGCACACAACATGGCTCCAACATTCCAATACAATATATTTACAGATATTACCACTACAACATAAGCTAAGTTATGAAGAAAGACTAACCAAATTAAACTTATTTTCTCTAGAAAAAAGGCGTCTAAGAGGAGATATGATTACCTTATATAAATACATCCAGGGTCAGTATAAAGATTTGTCGGGGGAGCTTTTTGTGCCAAGAGGTTTTCAACTGACAAGAGGACATCCCTTGAGGTTAGAAGTAAAAAGATTCCACCTCAAAGAAAGAAAAGGTTTCTTCACAGTAAGGGTGGTTAATCTGTGGAATTCTCTACCAGAGGAGGTGGTGACAGCGGATTCGATAGATAACTTTAAAAGGGGACTAGATTTATTTCTAATTAAAAAGGGTATTCAGGGTTATCATGGATAATTAGAGAGACAGTAATGATCCAAATTTTTAACATTTCCCCTTTAGACAATTGGCTAAGTCTCGCTTGTTTTTTTTTTTTTTTTCTATTTGCCTTCCTCTGGACTAATTAATAATAATATAAAAATAAAAAATAAAAAAAATACATTAAATAATTGATTAATAATTAATTAACAACTAATGAATTAATAGTTAATCCGCATATTGCAGATCAAAGGAGATCTTAAAAGGTTGAACTTGATGGACTGAAAGTCTTTTTTCAACCTTAAATACTATGTAACTATGTAACTATGTAACATTTTATAACCCACATGTTATGAGGCAGTACTTCCCACGTCAGTCCACTTAATGCGTTATGACGACTTTATTAGTGGTGACGTGGTAAACTGCCTCTTTTCTCAATGCATAACAATAACAGTGGGACTCTGCCCTGAATATATTACATTATAACAGTGGCTCTGGGAGCCCAAAACCTTCTGTTCAATAACATGTGGCAGATAACAGTTCCAAATCCAAGATGCCCCCTGGCTGATTCATGACATGAACTAATGTCAATATTGCACATTACCTACATGTACATATTTTCGGCATCCGGTCCATTACATCAGAATGATTATCACCTAGGAGAAGGGAATCCAATTCACCTGCACACAGCAAGTATCATTTACATTTTTTTTAAATAGTATGACAATGTTCTGGCATGTTTCAGGTGGAGGACAAGAAAATTCAAAAAAGAAAAAGATGGGGGAGAGAAAAAGGAATGAATATGTTCAATTTCAAAAGTTTTACATTTTAATGATCCAATATGCAATTGTGCATGTTGTTGATCTCCATGCAGTGCTACTAATGCTGTATTATCTGTGAAACCATACATTAATTTAATTTGGTAGTACATTCTTAATTACTCATCTGTGATGCACTCCGATGACACCGTAAAGAAGAGCACTTGTTCTATACAAATCTCTGTACTGAATGTGCGCTGGATAGGACACTCTATAAATATACAACCTCAGAGATATAGAAATTAAATTCTTACAATAATGCATCACACAATTTGTAAATGATCCATGAACATTGGCACATTTCATGTGTGATATTAAGCCTTTGTTGCAGTGACAATAATAAACGATATTACGTTATTCTTACAACATTAATTGATTGTGCCATCCACTGTTTTAAATAGATAGGGGATATGTAATCAAGTGGTATTGCTGGGGCGTTTGTGTTAGGGTAAATTGGGTTTGGGATATACAGTATATCATAGAAAACAAATCAGGTAAGGCCTACTAAAAGTGTTTTTAATTATATGGGGGTACGTAGAATATGTGAATCATTTTGCATGTGAATCTACACAAAATAAAATATGTAGATATAATGCAAAACCTCCTACTCTCTCTAAACCAAACTCTTTCTCTCTAACAAAAACGGACCTCTGCCCCTCAGAATTTTGGAATAGCTTATATAGCATGTTCTATATAAGTTCTATCAATTTACTGGAGTTGCTATGGTATCCTGGCTATGACTCACTGATTCCTACTCGCTATTTATGTATCACTAGGGGCATCTGCTGGAAATAGCTCAGTAAAATCTCCCATAGCTATCTGATGGTCTTGTGGGAGTTTCTACAGTAACCATTAAATTAAACCAACATTCTATTAAAAATACTAAAATAAAATTAGGCATTTTAAACAACTTAAAGGACCACTGTAATGCATTTAAAAAAAATATTCTTTGTTGGTTGGGCAGAGACTTTTAAAAAACGGTATGCATATTAAAATAAATAAAAGGTAATATTTGTTCTTACATTTTCAATTGTCTGTTTACTCCTCAAACAGAGCTGCTTTTCTCCTCATCCTTGTGCCTTGTGAAGGGGTGTTGCCATCTCTGTATGGGGCTGGGCCATGATGGAGCTTACTGGCATGATGGGATATGATGTCACTGGATCTGCCTCATGACATTATTAGCTCTGCCCCCACTGTCTACACAGCGATAACAGATGTATTTTAACGTGCTTGGACCTGTGCCATAGGTTCCACCCAGTGACAGTGTATGAGACATCATAGCTTTGCCCTCCTTTAGTGAGTATGCTCAGTCTCAACAAGTGTCTTACTTGTCAGGGTGTTGTTTTCGTCCACTACAACTAGCACTAGAAAATACTTTATCTCACATATATGCCTTATCCCTCATATATCTACCTCTGCCTCTATCATATAGTAATGTTATCATATTTGTTGCATGTACAACCAAAGACTTAAACACATTGTACAGCTCATTTTAAGGGCTCAGGGCTGTATATGTGACCCCTTGTGTGCACAATTATCCCATTACTGTTAAAGAATAACTAAAAATGTATGACAACATGTAACATATTTGCAGTTTCACACTTTGGTGTTCTACTGGTGTATTATTATACTAAAGGTATGCAATATTTGTTATTTAACGGTACATAATAGAAACAAATATGAAATCAATGTGCATTTTCACATATTTTTGTATAAGATCTTCATTATTTGTGGCAAAATTACTAAGTAAAAGGCCAGGAGCTGTGGAGACTTTGGAAAGCTTGAAGAGACAACCTGGCAATCTTCACATCATGGGTTAAGCTGTAGAAGCAGATGCACAAAACTGTATGTGAAAATAGCAAATTCCTATTACTTATTATTAAGATACATGTTAGTAACCCTTTTAATATTTTACACTTTCAGGACAGTCGCTGTTATGAATAATGCATCGTTTACTTGCATCCAGATATAAATAACTGTCAGGAAGAGTCAGAGGTACGGTTCTAGTTAAATTAACACCACCAATGATTAGAGGAGTTAAAAGTGTATATTTATCAAGTAGATATAAGAGAGGGGAGAAAGTATTGTATCTATAAAACAAATGTCTACTTGATAATAAAGCTCCATAGAAAATATAGGAAGTTTGGATAGTTTATGAGGTGCATTATGAGGTTTATTATAAGGTGCAGAAAAGCAATCTTTATACAAATACATTGATTTGTTTTCCCATTGTACATTTGTAACCGGTAATCATGAGTCAGTCCAGTGGCAACCTCTCGGAGTGTACGTCCTGCCACATGTATGCACTGCTGGAACAAATGATCCAGGGTCCATACCTCTGTGAGAGGTGTGACCACGTTGCCTTTCTGGAAGAACTGGAGAGGAGACTTGCATCACTTAGTTTTATTACTCCACTGGAAAGGGGATTGGTGCTCACAGAGCACAGTTTAGCTGGGCCTAGCATGGAGGGTGGAGATGGGGCTAGTGAGTATGACCAGGGAGGTAGCTGGGTTACAGTTACAAGGGGGAGCAGGGGGAACAGGAGCAGGAGGCAGACCAGTTCTGAGTCACAAACAGATTTGCCAGGAGAATAGTTCTACTGGAGGAGTGGGAGGGCGGAATAGGCACAGCAACAGACAGGTTTTGATGGTAGGGAAATCTATTATTAGGAAGGTACACAAGGTGGTTTGTCACCCAGATCCCAGCAACTAAACAGTTTGCTGTCACCCGGGTGCTCGGGTTAGGCATGTTGTGGATCGGTGGAAAATTATTGTGAGGGGCTAATACATATTGGTACCAATGACAAAGGACAAAGTAAGTGGAAGATGGAGTGTTGTAAAGAATTATTCTAAAGAACTAGGAAACAAACTTAAGGCAAGGACCTCCAAGGTAGTATTTTCTGAGATACTACCAGTGCCACATGCTAGCCCAGGAAGACAGAAGGAGCTTAGGGAGGTTAATGTGTGGCTAAAAAAGTGGTGCAGGACAGAGGGTTTGGGTGTTTTAGAGCACTGGGCTGACTACCCTCTTGGGTACAATCTCTATAGCAGTGATGGATTGCACCTTAATTAAGAGAGAGCCTAGAAAGAAGTATTGGGGTAGAAAAAGTGGGGGAAAGAGATGAATTATCTACTCATGGGGGAGGAGAAGGGGGAAGGGTTACAATAGACAGTAGAGAGGTATTACTAGGTGACTCAAATACAGTGGCAAGCACTTCATAATGGAAGAGCCATAGCAACATAAAGTGTATGCTTGCTAATGCAAGTTTGCCTAGGAAAATGGGTGAGCTAGGATTATTATTGAAACATGGTGGGATGAATCTCATGACTGGACTGTTAATTTGGATGGTTATAACTTATTTAGGAAAGATAGGGGTAATGGCAGAAGCGGAGCAGGGTTTTGTCTGTATGTTAAGCCTGGCTTTAAACCTGTGGTCAGAGACGATATTTATAGTGGAACTAGCGGCAACATTGAATCTTTGTGGGTTAAGTTAAATAGCGAAGGAGCTAATTCTAAAGGAATATTGGTAGGAATAAACCCACAAATATAATTGAGGGTGATGAATTGCAATTATTGATGCAGATTGATAATGGGAGATTTCTAAGTTCTAATAATGTTCTAAGTTCTAATAATGGGAGATTTTAACTACCCTGAAATAAACTGGATAAATGAGACCAGCAGCTCAGCTAAAGGGAGCAGGTTCTTGAGTGCACACAGGGATAATTATTTGACCTAGGTTATACAAGAACCTACTAGAAATGGATTTAGCCATCACAAGTAATATTGATATAATATCAGATGTTAAAATATGGGAACCCATGGGGAACAGTGATCACAATACAGTTTCATTTAAGATTGAATACAAAAAACAGAGTTGTAAGTGGCTTACAGGGAAAAATACTGAAAATAAATGGACAACATTCAAATCTTTACTAAATATACATACACATTGGCATGCACCATGTGAAAATAAAATGAATAGGAGTAAATCACATCCCATGTGGCTTAACAATGACTTAAAGATTATGATAAGGAAAAAACATGCATTTAAATGATACAAGAAGGAGAGAACAGAGATAGTTTATGTGACTATAAGGAAATCAGCAAGACTTGCAAAAGGGACATTTAGACTGGCTAAAATAGAAAATGAGAACTCAGTTGCAAAGGAGAGTAAGACTAACACTAAAATATGTTTTAAATATATTAATGGGAAGAAGGCGAGGAAGGAAGCTATAGGAACATTACAATGTGACACAGGCCATCTGATAATTAGTGACCCGGAAAAAGAAGATGAGCTAAATAGGTTATTTTCTTTGGTATATACAAGAGAGGTACCAGTGGTTGGGACACTGCAACATGATGAGGCTACACTACCTTCACCAAATAATTGGTTAACAAAGGAAAAAATACAAAAGAGGTTGGAAAAAAATAATGTTAATAAAGCCTCAGGTCCTGATGGAATACATCCACGGGTACTGAGTGAACTGGGTTCTGTAATGGCCAAACCATTATATCTATTTTTTCAAGATTCACTCAACACAGGGTCTCTACCAGATGACTGGAGAAAAGCTGATGTGATACCTATATTTAAGAAGGGAACAAGAGCAAATCAGAGGAATTATGGACCAGTGAACCTCACTGTAGTGGGAAAGCTTTTAGAAGGGTTAATAAGGTATAATATACAATAATATGTCTAGTTGAACAAGATTATATGTAGGAGTCTACACATACCTATGAAAGATAGGTCATGTCAGACAAATCTAATTAGTTTTTATGAGGAAGTCCGTAGGAACTTGGATCAGAGAAACTCAGTGGATGTAGTCTTTTTGGATTTTGCAAAGACTTTTGATACAGTGCCACATGGAAGACTATTGTGCAAACTAAGAGATACAAGAATTGCAGTAAATATCTGCTCATGGATTGAGAGCTGGCTAAAAGACAGGAAGCATAGGGTTGTTATAAATGGAACATATTCCGATTGGACTAATATGGTAAGTGAGGTTCTTCAAGGTTCAGTATTAGGTCCTCTCCTTTTTAACATATTTAATAGTGTCTTAGAAGTAGGACTCGAAAGTATTGTCTCCATTTTTGCTGATGACACTAAGGTAATTAATTCAGATAATGATGTGATTTCTCTCCAAAGGGATTTGCATAAATTAGAGAAATGGGCAGCTAAATGGCAGATGAGATTTAATACAAATACATGTAAAATTATGCATTTGGAAAGGAAAAATAGCCATGCAATTTATAATCTTAATGGAGTAAATCTAGGGATATCTGATATAGAAAGGGATTTGGAAGTACTTGTGGCCAACCACCTTGGTAACAGTGCTCAATGCCAAGCAGTAGCTGGAAAGGCCAGTAAAATATTAGCATCTATTAAGAAGGCTATAGAAGCAAGGGAAGTAGATATAATTCTGTCACTGTACAAATCCCTAGTGCACCCTCATTTGTAATATGGAGTACAATTTTGGGCAACACTTCATAAAAAGGACATTTTAGAGCTGAAAAAAAGTACAGGGAAGGGCAACAAAACTAATAAGGGGAATGGAGGGCTTAAGTTTTGAAGAAAGACTAACCAAATTAAACTTATTTTACCTAGAAAAAAGGCATCTACGAGGGGATATAATTACCTTATTTAAATACATCCAGGGTCAATAAAAGTGTTTGTCAAGTTAACATTCTGTGCTAAGAGGCTTTCAACTGACAAGAGGACATTCCTTGAGGTTAGAGGATAATATATTTCACCTTAAACAAAGAAAAGGGTTCTGCACAGTTAGGGTGGTTAAACTGTGGAATTCTCTACCAAAGGAGGTGGTGACAGCGAATTTGATAGATAACTTTAAAAAGGGACTAAATATATTTTTGAATAAAGCGGGTATTCAAGGTTATCCTAGATAACTAGAGAAGTAATATGATCCAGGGAAAAATGTGATCGCCAGTATCTGGGGTCAAGAAGGAACTTTGCTTTTTTTCTCCCCTTATGGGACAACTGTCAAAGTTTCAATGTTTCTCTTTTTTCTGTTTGCATTCCTCTGGGTCAATTTACAATTAATAACAAATAATCCACATATTAAAAGGATCAGAAGAAATCTAAAAAAGTTGAACTTGATGGGCTAAAATTCTTTATACAACCTCAAAGACTATGGCCCTCATTCAATTGCAATTTCGCCAATTGAATAGGGCTCCAAACAAGCACATAACATATATTTTTTAAAGAAGTTTTTAGTTAGTAAGCATCAATCCAAAAGCAAGGTTTTCACTAACTAAAAACTTCTTTAAAAAAAATATGCTATGTGCTTATTTAGAGCCCTATTCAATTGGCCAAATTGCAATTGAATGAGGGCCTATGTAACTATGTAACTCCACTTAACCCTGTGTATCCCTATTTGTCCCACTGTTAAAGATGTTTAATAAATATAAACCAAAATATCTAAGCCAAGACATGGAAGGTTGTATGCCATCCTTCTACGATCATATTAGCCATAAAAAAATCCTGGCAAACACAAATATTTAGTGTTAGTTATTTTGAAGGATAAGTGTAGTCAAAAATGAAAATAGCCACTTTTAAGGGACTGTAATGTATTACTTTTATATGCAATTATGCTGCTGTGTAATCTGCCATTTTAAGCTCCAGCGATGAACTTACTAAGGTAGGAGGAGAAGTTTCAATAGACAGGAATTTTATATCTGCACAATGGGAATATATCTGCCAGTGTATTCAATAGGTCTAATGGAATTATCACACCCTTGTTGAGCAGAAACTGCAAAAAGCAGGCTTAGTAAAGGAAATGGAAATCTGCATTAAACAATAATTAATTGCATATCATTTTTTTTTAGATGGGAGATGTAAGCTAGTTTTTTATAATAGGGGAAAAGGTTTTTAAGATAGATCAATAACTCTAATATTAAGTAATTTTCCTCATTACATTTATCCCATATGGCCCATTTATTCTTTATAGGAAGTTGTAAACCTAGTAGATATAGTTTCTGTTCAAACATTCTGTTGTTTTCTATTGTTAATAAAATGTCTCTTAAAAGAGGTACTTCCAGTTGTCTCCATTTTTTCGCCAAATGCCACTTAGTCGCCACCAGAATTTGAAT
Organism: Discoglossus pictus; assembly: GCA_027410445.1. Taxonomy (NCBI): domain Eukaryota; kingdom Metazoa; phylum Chordata; class Amphibia; order Anura; family Alytidae; genus Discoglossus; species Discoglossus pictus. The sequence goes on along the minus strand of CM050163.1, from coordinate 129,066,707 downwards.
AATAAATGCTTTTTCATAAAAATTACAATCCTCTGGCATAATATGAAATAATGCTAATTCTAGAGATGGAATTATCGTTTTTTTTATTTGTTTAGAAATAGAAATGAAGCATTCGAGCCAGAGGTTTTTTACCCAAACACACTCCCACCAGATATGTTTATGTGTACCTACATGTCTATATTTTCTCCAACATTCCTTTAATTTATCATCTTTCGAAATAAGAGCAATTTTGGCAGGGACCAGGTACCATCTGTGTACATTTAAAAAAAAAAAACGTATCTGTAAGTCTGGTTTATGATTATTTTTTGCTTCAATTTAAAAGCAGTAAACCCATATTCTGATGTTAGATCTAAACCAAAATCATTCTGCCATTTTTTCATTTTAATCGTCTTTTCTACGAGTTGTTCTTTTCTTAATATTGTGTAACATTTTAAAATCAAATGCTTATCATTCTCTGAGAAACACAATCTTTCTAAGTCAGAGATCAAATTATCACCTTTCAAGTTATATATGAAATTTGTTTTCTTAGATTTCATAATTGCAAATTCCAACCATTTACTTTGTGGTAAACTATATTCAATCGAACATGATTCAAATGATTTAAAAACACCTTCCAAATATAAATCACCTAATAAACGTATATTCCATTTATCCCAATCAAAGCAAATAGGGATTTTTTTACTAACCACCCAAGTGGTATTGTTTGAGCCGGAGTAGACACTAAGCTATGTCTTTTATTACAATTAAACCAGAATTCGTAGCAGGATTTTACTATGGGAGCAGAGTTGTTTAGCAACTTATTTACATTAACTTCCCATTTCTAATTAATAATGTCCTCATTTGGAGCTAAAAATGTTTCCATATATCCCCAACCGTCATTTTGATCTACAAAAGACCATTTAACAATATGAGAGAGCCTTACGGCCACATAGTAATCTGATTAACACGGAGAGGCAATGCCTCCTTTACTAAAAGTCCTTTTATTGGTGTTTATGTTGATCCTAGCTTTTTTCCCTTTATATAGAAATAAATCTATTGTTTTTTTTTATTTATTTACATTTTTTATGAATTTTTAGAGCGAGAGATCTGAATAAATAATTTATTTTGGGGAGTATGGACACTTTCAGTGTTGCTACTCTACCTAACCATGATATAGCTAAAGATTTCCATCCATTTATCAAAGTGGAAATATGGTCATATAGTTTATCAAAATTTACGACCACTGTTTTCTCCAGATCTTTTGTAAACTATTCCTAGATAATTTATTGAGTAAAAAATCCAATCTCGGGGAAATATTTTACCCATCTGTAGTAGATCTTCTTCTTCTAATTTGATGTCTAATATTTCTGTTTTCTCTATTATATTTTTATAATATGATATTAATCGAAAACTATTTATCAGGCCCTTCACATGTTTAATCGCTTTCTTTATATTCGTTATTGTTAGTATGATATCATCAGCAAAGAGCATTATTTTAAATGACTTATTCTTTATTATTACTCCACCTATCTCCCTTGAAGATCTGATTGCTTCAGCAAACGGTTCCATTACTAGTGCAAAGATTAATGGAGAAATGGGGCAGCCCTGCCATGTCCCATTGGTCAAATCAAATGTATCTGTTGTAAATCCTAAAACTAATTTCATGAAATCCCAATTAAGCCTATCAAAGGCTTTTTCTGCGTCTAAAGCCAGTAACACACATGGGATTTTGTTGTAATTGCAATATGTATGCCTGCTTTTTTTAAAAAAGCCGGGCTGGTCAATATTGATCAGTCGCAGAAATACTAAATTCAACTCTAAGGCCAAAATGTTGGTGTAGATCTTAATGTCGACATTAAGCAGAGATATTGGATGGCAATTCTTGCAATATTTGGAATTTTATTTTGGTATTGGTATATTAATTATTTTGGCTTCTAGCATTTCTGTGAGTGTTTCTCCCTCTAATTTAATCTCTTTATAGACTTTTACTAGCTGTTTCGCTAGAGTAGAAATTACTTTTTCAACTTCTTTTATTGTAATATCATTTTCAAGGAGATTTCGATCATCCTCACTAAACATCGGTAAGTTGATTTTATCCAGAAAAGCTTGTATATCTTCTTTAGATGGCTTATAAAATTAATCGCTTTCTTCTAAATTATATAGATTTTTGCGGGCCATAGTGAAGAATAAGATGGCAGAGGAAGCGGCCAGTGCAACAGTCACAGTGGTGGTCTGCTTCAGTGTTGGAGTAAAACATGTAGGAAGAAATACTGAGGGGCAGAATGTACACAGCCAAAGTCGTCAGGATACACAGACCAGACTAATACCATGCAGTACGGCTACATGTACCACCATTCATACAACACAATCACCAAAAACACCTTTCAATTAAATATGATCTAAATCACTGGCACAAATCATAATATAGGCTTGATGGCTATGCTTTTTAGTAATTATCATGTGATTCCCACCCAAAGAGATGTGACATCAAGTCGTAAAAGAAATGCGCAGGAACTGGGTCAATGCAAGTATATTTATAGGATGACCTATCCAATGCACAATCAAGATAGAGATTTGTTTAGAGCATGCTCTCTTATTTAAAGTGTCATACGAGTGCATCATTGTGGGATCAGTAATAAACAATATGCACTATATTCTATAACTGTATGCTTTCACAGATAATACAGCATTGATAGCACTACTTGGAGATAAACATCAGGTAGTATTGAAAATTGGGCCACTAAAATATAATACAGGGAGTGCAGAATTATTAGGCAAATGAGTATTTTGACCACATCATCCTCTTTATGCATGTTGTCTTACTCCAAGCTGTATAGGCTCGAAAGCCTACTACCAATTAAGCATATTAGGTGATGTACATCTCTGTAATGAAAAGGGGTGTGGTCTAATGACATCAACACCCTATATCAGGTGTGCATAATTATTAGGCAACTTCCTTTCCTTTGGCAAAATGGGTCAAAAGAAGGACTTGACAGGCTCAGAAAAGTCAAAAATAGTGAGATATCTTGCAGAGGGATGCAGCACTCTTAAAATTGCAAAGCTTCTGAAGCGTGATCATCGAACAATCAAGCGTTTCATTCAAAATAGTCAACAGGGTCGCAAGAAGCGTGTGGAAAAACCAAGGCGCAAAATAACTGCCCATGAACTGAGAAAAGTCAAGCGTGCAGCTGCCACAATGCCACTTGCCACCAGTTTGGCCATATTTCAGAGCTGCAACATCACTGGAGTGCCCAAAAGCACAAGGTGTGCAATACTCAGAGACATGGCCAAGGTAAGAAAGGCTGAAAGATGACCACCACTGAACAAGACACACAAGCTGAAACGTCAAGACTGGGCCAAGAAATATCTCAAGACTGATTTTTCTAAGGTTTTATGGACTGATGAAATGAGAGTGAGTCTTGATGGGCCAGATGGATGGGCCCGTGGCTGGATTGGTAAAGGGCAGAGAGCTCCAGTCCGACTCAGACGCCAGCAAGGTGGAGGTGGAGTACTGGTTTGGGCTGGTATCATCAAAGATGAGCTTGTGGGGCCTTTTCGGGTTGAGGATGGAGTCAAGCTCAACTCCCAGTCCTACTGCCAGTTCCTGGAAGACACCTTCTTCAAGTAGTGGTACAGGAAGAAGTCTGCATCCTTCAAGAAAAACATGATTTTCATGCAGGACAATGCTCCATCACATGCGTCCAAGTACTCCACAGCGTGGTTGGCAAGAAAGGGTATAAAAGAAGAAAATCTAATGACATGGCCTCCTTGTTCACCTGATCTGAACCCTATTGAGAACCTGTGGTCCATCATCAAATGTGAGATTTACAAGGAGGGAAAACAGTACACCTCTCTGAACAGTGTCTGGGAGGCTGTGGTTGCTGCTGCACGCAATGTTGATGGTGAACACATCAAAACACTGACAGAATCCATGGATGGCAGGCTTTTGAGTGTCCTTGCAAAGAAAGGTGGCTATATTGGTCACTGATTTGTTTTTGTTTTGTTTTTGAATGTCAGAAATGTATATTTGTGAATGTTGAGATGTTATATTGGTTTCACTGGTAAAAATAAATAATTGAAATGGGTATATATTTGTTTTTTGTTAAGTTGCCTAATAATTATGCACAGTAATAGTCACCTGCACACACAGATATCCCCCTAAAATAGCTAAAACTAAAAACAAACTAAAAACTACTTCCAAAAATATTCAGCTTTGATATTAATGAGTTTTTTGGGTTCATTGAGAACATGGTTGTTGTTCAATAATAAAATTAATCCTCAAAAATACAACTTGCCTAATAATTCTGCACTTCCTGTATTACTGAACTGTAGATATTGATCCATTTTTTTCTCATCACTCTCATGTTTTACACAGAGCATTCCAGAGCTGTTTTATACTATTTTTAAAAATTCCTATGACACTTGCTGTGTGTAGGTGAATGGGATATTCTCATTTTAAGTGACCGTCATTCTGATGTACTGACAAGATTAATAAAAAAATATGTAGGTGCTATGTACTATTACTGAGAGTTCCTTTTAAGAATTGAATTATTGAAAATTATTTCTATAAATTTATAGTTATTCTGGTATATTCACCAGATATAAGTGATATTTAAGTGATCTGCATTTTCTATAGTGTTGGGGATTAGATGGGTTTTTAGTCAACCTCATGGCCACCAGGCATCGATTTCCTCATTGGCTTCTTATGTTTATGACCTTACTATACATTAACCACTACATTTTAAATACAACTTTAAAAGTAATGCAATTTGTCTGTATGGTTATTTTTAAATAGTCAATGATACCTGTGCATAAATTGAAATGTTTTTTTAATAATCTAATGGTTTGTTTAACGGAGCACCTAATTAAAGGTGTCTTTAAAGGGCATACTGGCTGTGTAGGCAGCATGCCAAGGAATGAGAATTGAGCATAATATTAGACACAACAAATTAAACAATCTTTTTAACACATTTTGTATTCCATGTGAAAACAAATACAACATTAGAAAAAAAAATACACTTTTTTTTGACAATATGCTCAATTCTCATTCTTTGGCATACTACCTACATAGGCATTATGCCAGTAAAATAAATATTTTTTAAACAGCAAGTCTAAGCACTTTTCGTTTTAAATCGTTATTTTTATTTACCGACATAAAAATACATGTGCTAATAATACCAATACTGTAGGGTGAAAATAAGAACTACAAATACATATTACTCTCTGACACTTCCCATTCAGCCCCCAGGCTGCTCTCTGGGGAAAGCATGCTCCTCTTCAACAATATACAGTTCCATATAGCTCTCTAAAACTAGCAAAAAAACACAAAATTTTACTCCTAGATACTGTTCCTCATTATTCATACCTCAATTACAGGTCTAATTTGTAGCTAGAAGACAGAACTTAGTGAATCGGGTGACAGACCTTGATACACAATTACTATGCATCATAGCCCCAGTGATGCATTACTCGGTTATGTTCCTTCTTATAAGATATATGCAGCAACTTTGATTGTTTTTTATCAGTATAGCTGCAGCTGTTACTTGAAGCACATCTCAGTGCAGATTCATTTTATAAGAGTTTGACTCATTTTGCACCAATAATAATAAATGTGTTGAAAAAGTGTGCTTCTGAAATGTGGAACACAAGCAAAGCTTAAATACTATTTAAGCAGCATATATTTATTTAGCTACAGGAAATAATATTTACCAACTTATTTTAATGGGAATCTGTTTTCATAAGATCTAATGTAAATCTCAATTAATAAGATTCAATATAATCTGACAGTATTAAGCCCCTATACAATGGAATGGGAAACAGTGTGTTGTGTTGTAATGGTTAAGTTTATCTTGAGCTTTCCATTCTAAGCTCATTATTCTTGTGCTTTTAACTGTGCATTAGCCTATTGTATCTTTCTAAAATTTTGCATTTTTAGGAAGAATTGGGATGTTTTTGCTATTTTCATTCTGAATTGTTTTGAAAGGATCATCTGTTCTTAACATTTATAAATAACAATACAGTTAGTATGTTCAATAGGCATTCCATTGTGTAACCAGCTAGCATTATTTGAGAAGTTATGAGCGGTTGTGGTCAAGTGATCATTTGTAGTTTGAAGGAAAAACAATTACTCTCACGATTAAAAGTTTTTTTTTTTTTCAATTGGTTTCATTATTTGTTTTTACATTTCGAGGGTAATGACAAGAGAATCACATACAATAGTTGTCGTAATTGCAAGCTGTCATCACACAATGTTAAATAATACAGGCTTGCGCATGAGCTCATTGCAAGGCCCCCAAGACTTAGTAGTTAGCTCAGCGCGAGGCCTGAAAGACTTTGAAAAAGGCTGGCAATGAGCACCAAAGGTACTCATTGCCAGGCACACAATGAGCGGGAGGCACGCAACACTTACTGTGTTTTTCAAGCCTGTAACTCGGAAGCCGCCGGTAGATCGCCAAAAGACGCTAATTACTTCAAACATTAACTTACAACCTCACACATAGCACAGTGGGAGAGGCAAGGTGCCTGTGAGTGAGGTTGCAAGCAAATTTGAGGTTTAATTTAGTAGATCAAACACGGCTAGGCAAGGAAAAAATTGGCAGCTGTAAACCCGTAATTGTTTGAAAAAAGGCTCAGAGTGAGGCTGAAGCAAGTAACACTAAGGCACTCATGGCGAGACCGGCAAGACTTCAAAAAAAGAACCAACAGCGCTCATCGCGAGGCACCCAACACTTGAAAAAAGGATAGATAGGCGCTCAATGGGATCCATGCAAGACCTGTTCAGAGAGGGAGAGGAGAAAGACACAGGGGAGGGAGAGGGGGGAGAGGGTGGAAATAGACACATTGAAGGGAGAGTGGGGAAACAGACATAAGGGTCAGAGAGTGGGGAGAGGCTCGCAATGAGCGCCAAGCCATGAAAGTGGCGGGTTGGATGGCATCTGCAATAAACTCTCATTGCAGGGCTCACAATGAGCACTGAAGGTGGTCATCCTGAGGACTGTAAAGTAGAGGGATGGGGTGGCTCGCAATGAACACAAAGGAGCGCCGAAGGTTCTCATTTACAAGGCATGAAAGTGACGGGTTGGGTCCTTGGGAGAGGCTCGCAATAAGCACCAAAGGCACTTTTTGCGAGGCCCGCAAGTTAGAGGGGAGAGAGCCTTGCATTGTGTGGCAAACAGATTTGCCAGTCTTCAAATTTTATTGTCGTCATTTTTGTTGGGCAATTTGCTAGTACTATATATTATTTAATACTGTGTTCACTAAAAGTAGAAGCTGGATTCTACTAACTTGCTGATTTACCCTAGATGTGACTACTTAGATTTCTGGGGCTTGCAGATCCTCTCTATTACTATCTCTCGCTCTCACTCTCTCTCTGTCTCTTTTTAGATTGAAATCTTATTTTCCGTCATGTACGATTACACTAATATCAAGTGTCAACAGGTTTTCATTACTTTGAGATTTATAAATTAAAAATTATATGAAAAAATAGCCAAAAGTTGCATCAAAAGGGATCTAGTATGTGTATTATTAGATTTTAGCTATCTCTACTCTTTCCCTGCACCTTCCTAGAGTTCCCCTAACCTATCCAGCATCTTTCTAAATCCTCCTCTGTCTATTCCTCAGCCTTCCCTTCACCTCCCTCGACCTCCCTCTGTACATTCCTCAGCCCATCCTGCACTTCTTCTAGGCTTTCCTCACCCCACAAAGCCTTCCTCTGTATATTATCCAGCCCTCTCTGCACCTTACCTAGGAGGAGTTCAACTGTTATTGATGAGTTAAACTGTCATATCCATCGGAAGGGGGCTACAGTATGGAGGGTTATCTACTCATTAACAGGGGGACGGCCTATCCTATGGGGCAACCTTAACTATATTTGAATACATTTTTTGCCAATAAATATATATTATATATTTTATACATCTATTCAGGTTAAAAGCTCTGTAACAGTCAGGCTTCCATAACATTCAGGTAGTTTTGATCAAAATAGGTACCTTTTATATTTGTTGTGGTGAAAATTTTTATTTTTTGTGAAACAACTTGCATAGCTGGTTTTCTGCTCATATTTTGTCTGGAGTTCTTTCCATCTTTACACATTTTTGAGCTTTTGTAGCAGATATTACTACTACAATGCAGTACACTGCCATCTAAACAATTTGTAAAGCATTTCCTCACAAAATATCGATATTTTGTTGTTTTTCCTACTCCACTGAATAGAGTGTAAGTACTGCCAATAAAATGCCATTCATATTAATTCAGTTAATATTAACATTTTTATTAATTTATCAATTACATATATTTTCAAAACAGAACACAGCTATGCAAATATGCCACTCAGGATTGTTAAAAAAATATTTCCTGAGGTTAGATAAATCTATGGTGCTTTAATACCATTTAAGCTTTTCAGAAGTGGTATATTAAAATTATTTTAATGGTGTCAGACATAAAATGATTCTGTATCAATATGATTTTTTAAGGTAAACACTGCAGCTATACTAATAAAAACCCAATCACAGAAGATATACAGTCTTATTAAAGTGCGATTCAGCCAATTGAATAGGGCTCTATATAAGCACAAAGCATTTTTTTTTACCAAAGTTTTTCGTTAGTGAAGACCTTGCTTTTTGACAGAAGTTCACTAACTAAAAACTTCTGTAAAAAAATATGCTCTGTGCTTATATACAGCCTTGTTAAATTGTGATTCGGTAAATTTAAACAGGCTCTATTTAAGCACACAGCATAATTTTTACAGAAGTTTTTAGATAGTGAACTTCTATCCATAGGCAAGGTCTTCACTAACTAAATACTTTTATAAATAAAATATGCTGTGCGCCTAATTAGAGCCCTTTTAAATGTACTGAATCATAATTTAATAAGACTGTCAGTCTATTACTTCTTAGAAGATACATAAGATAACAGAGTTGTAAATAATACTAATGAAAACATTATTTGTCATATCATTTAACTGTAAATGACAGTCTATTTACAAGTAATTACAATATTTTTTGATAAATGGTGGTAATCAATTGGAAAACACAGTTTGCTTAATTAACAATCTTATTTACTAATTATAACATAATTTTTTTTATGCACAGCATGTTGTTTGTGGTTGCCAATATCAGTGAAATATCTTTTAATTTGCTCTCAGGCAGCAAACGGTTCAGAATCTAAATGATTTCCTATGTCTTTAACTTATCAGGGTGCTACAAACCTTCCATGAAAGTAACTTGTAAGTTTATCAATGTAGTACATGTCTTTTTAAAATGAATAATATAAAGTGGCACAGAGCTAGGAAGATGTGATTAGAATGGAATCCTGAACTCTCTAATATGTCCTCATATAAACTGGTTCAGCAAAGAATTGCCAATTCACTTAAGGATAAGTAAATTAGTTCAAGATACACATTTCATGCAGTTTAAAGGACAAATCCATAAGTACTAATTATATATATCATTTTCGAAGGGATTTCTTTAATACATGTTTGAAAACTGCTTATAGTAATGCTCAGTTCAGCATAATGATTTCAATTAAATGTACAGCTTCAATTATGAGAGACATCTGTGGGTAAATGCTGTATGAATTAAGGAAATATACTTTAAACCTGTGTAGTAAGGCTAAATTAAAAGCCATCAGGATATTTGCTTATAAAGGAAGAGGAATTAGCAATAAAAAAGGAGAGGCACTATACTAGTACACCTCTATAGTTCTTTAGCTGAACCTCACCAGGGGCCTCATGCTATGAATGGCCATAGGAGATGCGTGGTCGCAAGGAGCTACGTCCGTATTCTATTCCCTTGCGGCTGAGGGCTCAGGCCAGCTCTAGGCCAGCACCCTGTTATCCTTGTGGCCGCCCGAGCCGCAGGGAAAGCCTTTGGTCTTGCGCGGCCACAAGAGTTTCGGCCGCAAGAAAGCCAAGGTCGCTATTCCAATGCTATGCAAACCCTTCCGTCAAGTCTGTAATTAGCTAAAACCGAGCCACAGCTTACTTACACCGAAAAAAGGTCCCGCAAGGCTTTTACTTACAAATCAGAACACCAATTAAGCACATAAAAAAAAACATCCTGTACTTTGTTGAGACGTGAAAGTGATTGTAGATGTTAGAATTCATAGCACAACATTCCCCTACACTCAAATCTGCAAATCATTTTTATTGTAATTCATGTTAAATTTTCGTGTCCAGAGTCCCACGGGCTTGGAGCACATTAGACCAGCAATGGCTGCGGGATTAGCCTCCATCAAGTCCGTAAATGGGTAAAATAGACCTAATGGTCACAAAGGGCTTATTTACAAATCGTAGCACTAATTAAGCAAATAGAAAAGCCATCCTGTACTTTTATTAAAAGTGAAAGTGATGTTTGGTCTTAGAATTAATAGCTCAACATTCCCCTACTCTCAAATCTGCAAATAAAGAAATGTAATTTCATGTTCAAACTTCGTGTTATATCTATCATGCAAGCCGGCATGGGTTTGAATAACGAGCTACGGGCTTGGAAGACAATCACCCTCCAAGCCTGCACGGGTTTGAATAATGAGCTACGGGCTTGGTCATTGAAGCCTGTGGGACTTGGACAGATTTTAAACCTAAAATCAAAGATTATAATTTGGTGATGTTCAAGCTTGAGAATGTTTTGCTATTAATTCTCATGCCCCCCATTGTGTTCCCCATAATTTACAGTGCTTTGCAGTGCTGGATTAAATATATATTGGCTTCTACAATGCTTTGAGTTTGCGACCTTCAACCTCCGAACCTGCATGGGTTTTAACAAAGACGAGCCCGGGGGACTTGGGATGGAAAATAAACCGGAAATGAAATATTGGATTTGGGCAATGTGCAAGCTTGAGAGGGTTTTGCTATTAATCCTCATGCCCCCCATTATGTTGCCTATCATTTACAGTGCTTTACAGTGCTATCTTGAATTTATATTTGCATTTACAGTTTTCCGACTTTGCGGCCAGTCCACCATCACATCACCCTTTAATAAACTAGCCCATTGTCTTCTGCTAATTGTTATATATATATATATATATATATATATATATATATATATATTAGGGACTTGCCCGTCAAAAAATGACGGTCACTAAAAGAAAGTGTTGAAATGCTGTTTGCCACACAATGTGAGTGTACTGTGTGCCTCAACTATATAGACCCCTCTAACACACTAATGAACGCATGTAATAACACTATAAGTGCCATGAGGGTCATCCAGGACCCTCATGACCCAAAGTGTAAGCACTACACCATTTTAAGCCGGTCACTTATGTCGGTCTATCCAGACCCTCATAAGCAGTTCATTAACCCCCTCACTCACTCCATCAGTCCCATAAGGGTATATTATGACCATTATGGGCCTGTTACAACCCAACATTAACCACATAAGTGCCATGACGGTCCTCAAGGACCATCATGACACTAAGTATAAACACTACACTGCACTATACCCCCCAATAAAACATTAAATATCAACTAAACACCCTCTACACTAACCTATGAATACCTACACTACCTACCTACCCCCTAATAACCCCCACAACTCTAATTACAAGAAAAAAAAAACTAAAATCACCAAAAATAAAAAAATGTACATTACAGAAAAAAAAAAACCTAAGTCACCAAAAATAAAAAAAGGAACATTACAGAAAATAAAAAAATACATTACAACCCCCCCCCCCCCCCCACTACAGTAAAAAAAAAAAATTACACACCTGAGAAGGAAAAACATATAATACATACAATACAATACATACATATAATACATACAATACAATACAATTAAATACAATATAATACAATACAATTAAATACAATACAATTAAATACAATACAATACACCCCTATGTAATATACATCCTCCTATCTAATATACATCATCCTATCTAATATACATCCCCCTATGTAATATACATCCCACTATGTAATATACATCCGACTATCTAATATACAATTCAATATCTAATATACACCCCCCTTTCTATCTATCTAATATACAATAAATACTATGGCCCTCATTCAATTGCAATTTGACCAATTCAATAAGGCCATAAATAAGCACATAGCATATTTTTTTTAAAGAAGTTTTTAGTTAGTAAGCATCTATCCAAAAGCAAGGTCTTCACTAACTAAAAACTTATTCAAAAAATATATGCTATGTGCTTATTTAGGGCCCTATTCAATTGGCCAAATCGCAATTGAATGAGGGCCTATCTATGTAATATACATCCCACTATCTATCTAATATACAGTACATCCTGTCTCTATACAGCAACCCTAATTCTAAGCTACAATAAAATAATTAAGACCACTTACCTTTGAGAGGTTTCTTCAGATCACCATCCTAGGGTAAAAAAGATTTAAAAAATGACTACAACTTGTTTACATAAAATAATTAAACATTCTAAATATTCTAAATATTATACTCACCTTTCCATCATGTCCCGTCCCAGCATGTCCCGTCCCAGCATGTCACGTCCTTCATGTTTGCTTCTGCGGCGCTGTCCCTGTTAAAAAAAGTGAAATTCACACAATCTACATTGTGCTTACCTCCCCGTTATGTCTCCGGCCTCTTGGTGTTCTGCCCCGGATGGACCCTGGAAGCATCTGTGCGGTAAAAAAAACGACACACATCCGCCCTGGCGGATGTCTCCGACGCTAATGAGCTTCCTATGGAGTGTTCCAGAATAAAATTGGCAATGGCGGCTTCTGATTGGCTGAAAACGCTGTCTATCAAATTCAGCCAATGAGAAGATTTTAGGGTGTATCCCTTTCTGATTGGCTCACACATTGGCGCCTCCTGATTGGGTGAAATTGATAGACAGCGTTTTCAACCAATCAGAAGGCGCCATTGCCTATTTTCTTCCGGAAAAGTCTCCGGGAGCCTCATAAGCGTCAGGGATGTCCGTGAGTGCGGATGTAAGTATTTTTTTTTTACAGGGTGTGGCAGAAGAGGAGCAGGCGGCCGGAGACATCGCAGGGAGGTAAGTACAATGTAGATTATGTTTATTTTATTTAGTTTTTATGTATGTGTATTAATGTTATGCTTTGTTTAACAGATGCCGAGCCGAAGAAGAAGGACGGGACATGCCGGAAAGGTGAGTAGAATATTTAGAATGTTTAGAATGTTTATTTATGTACTGTAAACGTGTTTCACTATTTTTTTTATTTTTTTTTCCCTAGGTGCCTGATCTGAATGGACATCTGCAAAGGTAAGTGGTCTTAATTATTTTATTTTAGCTTAGAATTAGATTATTTTATATATAGATAGCATTTATTGTATGTTAGCTAGGGATATGTGTTTTATATAGATAGCATAGAATGTATTGTATATTAGATTATGGTATTTATTTAGATAGATTGGGGATGTATATTATATAGATATGATGTATATTAGATTGTGTTATTTATTTAGATAGATTATGTGATGTCTATTATATAGATAGGATGTATATTAGTATATGGTATTTAATTAGACAGATTGGGGTTTGTATATTAGATAGATAGAATGTATTGTATATTAGTATTTCCTTTTCAGGTGTGTAATTTTTTTTTCTGTAGTGAGGGGGGGTTGTAATGTTTTTTTTTATTTTCTGTAATGTTCCTTTTTTATTTTTGGTGACAGGGTTTTTTTCTGTAATGTAGATTTTTTTAATTTTTTGTGAGTTAGGTTTTTAATTTTATGTAATGTAGATTTTTTTATATTTTTTGACTTTAGGCTTTTTTATTTTCTGTAATTAGAGTGGTGGGGGTTATTAGGGGGTAGGTAGGTAGTGTAGGTGTTAATAGGTTAGTGTAGAGGGTGTTTAGTTGATATTTAATGTTTTATTAGGGGGGTATAGTGCAGTGTAGTGTTTATACTTAGTGTCATGATGGTCCTTGAGGACCGTCATGGCACTTATGTGGTTAATGTTGGGTTGTAACAGGCCCATAATGGTCTTAATATACCCTTATGGGACTGATGGGGTTAAATAGAGGCTCCTGAGGGTCTGTATGGACCCCCATGAGTGACAGGGTTAATTAGCGGTTTATGGGGGTCTGTATTGACCCCAATCAGTGAGGGGGTTAATTAAGGGCTTATGGGGGTCTATATTGACCCCCATGAGTGAGGGGGTTAATGAACTGCTTATGGGGGTCTGTATTGACCCCCATGAGTGACACAGTTAATGAAGGGCTTATGGGGGTCTATATTGACCCCCATAAATGACATGGTTAATTAGGGGTTTTTGGGGGTCTGTATTGACCCCCATGAGTGAGGGGCCGCATTTGCGCGGGATGCAGTTTGCGAGCTCGCTTTGAAAGCTCGCAAACAGCGTGACGATGAATCGTAGTTGGACAATTATAATATGTGATACATATATACCGTATATACTCGAGTATAAGCCAAGGTTTTCAGCCCTTTTTTAAGGCTGAAAAAGGCCTCCTCAGGTTTTACTCAAGTCACCGTGTGTCTCTCCCCCCCGTGTCTCTCCACCCATGTGTCTCTTTCCCCCTCTCCTCTCCTGTGTCTCTTTCCCCCCTCACCCTCATGTCTCTTTCCCTCCCTCTTCCTTATCATCCTCCTCAACCCCCTCCTCATCCTCAACCCCCCTCGTCAACCCCCCTCCTCATCCTCAACCCCCCTCCTCCTCCTCAACCACCCCTCCTCATTCTCAACACCCCTCCTCAACCTCAACCCCCCTCCTTATCCTCAACCCCCCTCCTCACTTTACCCCTCTCTAATTACCTTCCCCTTCTCCCTTTCCCCTCACTTACCTTCAATCATCAGCAGCTGCTCCTCCGCTCCTCTGCGTAGGTACCAGGCATATCCTAATGAAGTGACGTCACATACGCGTCACATCATTATCATTGGCCCGGTCCCTACGCAGCTGGAAGACTCGCGGAAGAGCGGAGGACAAGCTGCTGATGGAAGGTAAGTGAGGGGAGAAGGGGAGTTAATTAGAGAGGGGTAAAGTGAGGAGGATGAGGAGGGGGGTTGAGGATAAGGAGGTGAGTAGAGGAGGGGGGTTGAGGAGGGAGGTTGAGGAGGGGGGTTGAGGAGGGGGGTTGAGGATGAGGTGGGGGATTGAGGAAGGGGGTTGAGGAGAGAGGTTGAGGAGGGGGGTTGAGGAGAGAGGTTGAGGAGGAGGGGGTGAGGAGAGAGGTTGAGGAGGGGGGTTGAGGAGGGGGTTTGAGGAGAGAGGTTGAGGAGGGGGTTGAGGATGAGGAGGGGGTTGAGTAGGGGGGTTGAGAGGGAGGATGAAGAGTGGGGTTGAGGAGGGGGTTGAGGAGGTAGAGAGGGGTTGAGGAGGGGGGTTGAGGTTGAGGAGGGGGGTTGAGGAGAGGGGTTGAGTAGAGAGGTTGAGGAGGGGGTTGAGGAGGGGGTTGAGGAGAGAGGTTGAGGAGGGCGTTGAGGAGGTGGGTTGAAGATGAGGAGGGGGTTGAGGAGGGGGTTTGAGGAGGGAGGATGAGGAGGGGGTTGAGGAGAGAGGTTGAGGAGGGGGGTTGAGGAGAGAGTTTGAGGAGGGGGGTTGAGGAGAGAGCTTGAGGAGGGAGTTTGAGAAGGGAGGATGAGGAGAGAGGTTGAGGAGGGGGGTTGAGGATGAGGAGGGGGTTGAGGAGGGGGTTGAGGAGGGAGGATGAGGAAGGGGGTTGAGGAGGGGGAGAGGGGTTAAGGAGGGGGATTGAGGAGAGAGGTTGAGGAGGAGGGTTGAGGTTGAGGAGGGGGGTTGAGGAGAGAGGTTGAGTAGAGAGGTTGAGGAGGGGGGTTGAGGAGAGAGGTTGAGGAGAGAGTTTGAGGAGGGGGGTTGAGCATGAGGGGTGGGATTGAGGAGGGGATTGAGGAGGGGGTTGAGGAGGAAGGTTGAGGAGGGGGGTTGTGGAGGGGGGTTGAGAGTGAGGAGGGGGGTTGAGAAGGGGGTTGAGGAGGGGGGATGAGGAGGGAGGTTGAGGAGGGAGGATGAGGAGGGGGGTTGAGGAGAGAGGATGAGGAGGGAGGATGAGGAGGGCTTGAGGATGAGAAGGGAGGATGAGGAGGGCTGTTGAGGAGGGGGGTTGAGGAGAGAGGATGAAGAGGATAAGAGAGGGGGAGGGAAAGAGACACAAGGGAAGGGAGAGGGGGAAGAGACACAGGGGAGGGAGGGACTGGGAAGAGACACATGGGAGGGAGAGGGGGGACACAAGAAAGGGGCACAGAGGGCACACAAGAGGGGGACACAGAGGGCACAAGAGGGACACAGGGGGCAGCACATTTCCCACCCTCGGCTTATACTCGAGTCACTACGTTTTCCCAGTATTTTGTGGTAAAATAGGTGCCTCAGCTTATACTCGGGTCGGCTTATACATGAGTATATACGGTATATATATATATATATATATATATATATATATATATATATATATATATATACTGTATATAGTAAATAAATAGTACATTTGTGTTCACATTTGAATGTCTAAAACAAGTTAAAAAAACTTGTTTCATGCCCAGAATTCCAAAAAATACAGTTATTACTCTGCACTCTAGGAACCTTGGCAGGGACTTGCAAATGCCCATTTATATGTAAGGCTATATGTATATGACGATAGCATTGCAACTGTTTTTCTACACATTTACCATACTAATTAATTTTTTTTTAATTATTAAAAATACCACTTTTATCAAATGCTTACCTGATTGCTGATGCTGTTTAATAACTAATTTTAACTTTTAACTTAATTATTTAGTTTAACTGTTTTTTAGGAGTTTTTAAGGTATCGCTTTTTAAGGTATCGCTTTCTATAATTGTATTAGAAGCAAAGATATGAGTATTTGGCAAATACATATGTGCATGAAGTTTCTCTCTACACACACTCAGAAACACAAATGTAACCCTAGTACCATTATCAAACTACTAGAATATATCCTGACCCATACCTACTTTACCTTCAACCAACATATTTACCTACAAATAATGGGGACTGCAATGGGTACCAAAATGGTATCCCAATATACTAACCTATTTACTGTATGGCCGACCTGGAACAGAGATTTTTGTCCACATACTGTATGTCCACAAACCTTACAGATACTACTATTACATAGATGATCTGTTCTCATATGGACAGAAGGAGAAAAAGAAGCTCAAATACTTCCACAATTTGTTCAATACCTTCCACCCAGCAATTAAACGTAAAATGGATTACTCTGTAGAACAGGTGAACTTTCTGGACACTACTATTTCCATCACAAATGGCAAACTTTACCTATCTGTATATAAGAAATCTACAGACAGATGCAGGGAACTCCACAGCTCTAGCTACCATCCTTTCCATACTAAACAAGGGATAATTTATAGTCAAGCCATCAGATACCACCACATATGTTCAAATATTGAGGACCGTGATAAATATTTAAAAGCACTGTCTGACTTCAGACAGAAGGGTTACAAACCTTGTCATTACACAGAAAGTAACCTCTGCCACCAGAACATCCCACGAACACTTGGGGGTTTTGGGAATATATTGTTTAATTGTGCAACTGCGGTTAGCAGTTTATATTTTCTATATTTTCTCTAAAGCTGGAGGTCTTTGGGAGCTAGAGGCGTATGTGGATTCGTTTCTTCTGTTTTGTACTTTAAAATGTGTTCACAGAGTATTTTAATGACAGTAGTTAATTTTTGGGTTATGATGTAGGATTTGTATCCCTTCTGTCTGAAGGATTCAGACAGTGTTTTTAAGTGTTTGTCACAGTCCCCAGTATGTGAGCATATGCCGTGGTATCTAACAGCTTGGCCATGGATGATGGTTTGCTTAGTGTGGGAGGGATGAAAAATGGAGCTGTGTGGGTAGCCACATCTGTCTGTAAGTTTCCTATACACAGATGAGTGGAGTGTGCCATTTGTGATGGATATGGTAGTATCCATAAAGTTCACCTGTATTGTAGAGAAATTCCCTTTAAGTTGTGTAGATGGATGGAAAGTATTGAATAATTTGTGAAAGTCTCTGAGCTTATTTTCTTCTTTTTTCTCCATATGATAAACAGATTATCTATTTAGTGGTAGTATCGGTTTGTGAATGGATATAGGTAAGAATGTTTATACCAGATAGGTCATAAATAGATTGGCGTATTGTGGAGCCATTTTGGTAACCATGGCAGTGCCCATCATTTGGAGGTTGGTATACTTTTTTTTTATTTATTATTTTTTATGTTATCTTACTCTAAAAGTAAAATGGTTTAAGGATTTTATCAAACAAGCCAGATATCTGTTCAGTTAGTGTGTCCATATCTATAACAATTGGTCTCCCTGGGTTACCTTGTTTATGGATTTTTCACAACATGTGGAAAGTCCCAGTTGTTGGATTGGGGGGTATGAGCTGCTCCAATTCTTGCTTCACATTTGTATTCAACCTAAGAAATGCATCTAAATGTTCCCTACAAATGTGAAGCAAGAATTGGAGCAGCTCATACACACCAATCCAAAAACTGGGACTTTCGACATGTTGTCAAAAATCCATAGATAACTGCATATTTACCTCCTCTCTCTCTGTTTTTAAACAATTTTTTATCTTGTGCTTTTCTCTATACACTCTGTATAATCCTATGATTAGCAGAATCTGCTATAAATGAGGATTATTTACCATTGTGTTCATCTCACTCAGGCCTGGACTTATTTCTGTTATTTATGACTAATAGTGCCATTGGGACTATATTAGCAAAATTTTCCTAATACTGTGATCAATTTGTTTTTTCCATCTAGCAAATAGGACTATACATCCTTACCATTGCTAGGCTATTGTTACTTACACTAAAACATATGCACTTGACATATTAGTTACTTACATACAGTCATGTTTCCTAATCGGGTTCTATACACACATACTACCAAGGTGTCATGGATCAACACGTATCCCCCTTTTAAATCCACATCAAAGTGTTTTCTCCAATTTTACCTTAATAAACATTTTCCTTCTTAATGACACTTAGTGTTAAGCACTAGGGAACTTCTAAGTTACATATTTAATTAACAACAACTACACCACCTTTATCTGTCAGCTTGATGTTGTTGATGTTGGGGTTTCTTTTTTATGTAAGTTGGGTTGTTACAATGAATGCAGCATTCAGGTGAAAGCTTTCTATATAACTGTTTAGTTTAGTGTTGTGTCCAGGTGGTGGGTTGAAATGTGTGTTTTTGCTCTTGTTTTTATAGTCCAATGATGTTGTAGTATATTCTTTGTTGTGTACAAATTCTGCCAGTCTCAGCCTCCTGAAGAATTCTTCTATTTTCATATAGTTGTATTTTATCAAATTTGATGTTTGTCTAGAAAGACAATCCTTTGTCGAGAACAGAGGCCTGTGCTTGGTAGTTTGTGAGGTTTATTATCCTGTGTGTGCTCTGTGCAGTTTTCCACAAAGTAATTGTTTGACCTGGTAGGTTTTTAAATGTTTAGTTGTTGGTAGTAGAATTCAGGGCAATATTTGGATCATTTACTTTCTCTTCTTGTACCATGTGTAGTTTGATTTGATGAGAGAGGCAGCTGAGTTTTTTATCTTTAATTTTTATAAGTTAATGCTGCTTTTTTGGGGGGAGATGTTGAACTGATTTTTCTACATGTTCAGCTTCATATATGTTGTGCTCCTTTAGTTGTTGTAGGTGGGATACTTAGGAGGGATAGTTAGTTCCCTATGGACCCTATGGACTGCAACACATCAGGCACATTTGTCATCCACTACCCCTATGAGCTCCCTCAAATTCATGTTCATTGCTTCAATTACATCATCTGAGTCTTTTCTAGGTAATCCTGTCTTTATTATTATTTCTTCATTGCTCTATACAGGGGTAAGTTCAAGTCCAAAACAATATTAACACATAGAAAAATGGAGTTAAAATTAAACATACACATTGCTTTCCTAAAGCACTAAGCAAGATTAAAAACATCAATAGCAACTCCGGAAACTATCCATTTATACATTTAAGTCTTCTTACATTCAATTTTGATTTGCTCATTGACACTTTATTGGTTTTTGTCAGTATGGGTATTTTTTTTTCTTTCTTGTTTAAAAGATTGAAAACTTACAAACGTACAATCAGACTTACAATATCATGTATTCTCATGATATGGCCACAATATTTGAACTTTAGCCTCATTATCATACTTTCCAGTTCTAACTATCCAGACCTTTGTTGGTAGTGTAATATCTTTACTTTTTAATAGCTTGTCTAAACTTGCCATAGATTTCCTCCTCAGAAGAAAACTATTCATTTTTTTGGCACAGTTAACATCTGCAAGGACGTTGGATCCAAGGAAAATAAAATCTGTCATTGCCTACACTTCTTCCCCATCTATTTGCCAGGAGCTGTTTGCCATGATTTTTGTCTTTTTAACGTTGAGCAGCAGGCCAGATTTTGCTCTCTCTTCTTTCACCCTTATGAATAGGCCCTTTAGTTCCTCCTCACTTTTGATCAACAGTTTGGTATTATCTGCTGTGACAAAGTGAACCCCACAGGTTGGTGTAAGCGACAGGTTTTTGATTTTTTTTACCCAGAAGGTAAAAAGGTAAACTCCTGGAGAAGTTTGGTTAGCTCTGGTGAGCACAACATTCAAAGCCTGCAGAGATGGGTGTGGCCCTTGTTATGTTCTGCAGCCTAACAGAGGCTGTTTTTTGTGGACAGCAGCTTGCAGTCAGCCTAGCAGTGCGAGAGTCTGGCAGTGAAATGCTCCCATTAAGGATGTGACAGCAAGCTGAGAAAACTTTGCATGAAGGAAAATACAGACTTGCTGAAGTGTATGCTGTTTGTAAGAGAAACAAAGAGAGAAACGTGTACTGTGTATTGGAGCTGGGAGATTGCAAGGACACAGAGAGGAGGTGAGCAATTGCAGAGTTTGCAGAGGTTACTTAAACGGGAACAGCAATATCAACACCCAAAACTACTATCCCATCTCTGTCAAAAAGGCAGACCTTCTGTGAGGAATGGTGATGGTAGTAAAAAAGCTGGAAAAGCAGAAGCATCAGCAGCTACAAGTGGGTCTAAATAGTACAAAGGTGAGAGGAAGAATGCTCAGAGATGACTGTCAACATAATGTGTATGCCATTTACAGCATTTATGGCCTCTCAGCTCAAGTTGCTCAACCCATGCTGGAGGAGTTTGATTAGATAAGGTGAGCACATCATTCAAAATTGAAACTTAGAGATGGGTGTGGCCCATGTTATGCTCTGCAGTATAGCAGTGAGAGAAGATGTTTTTGTGGACTGCGGGGACTGGGTCTGAGACAAAGCTGAGTGGAAAGCTTGTAGACAGCCTAGCAATGAGAGAGCCTGGCAGTGATATGCTCTAATTAAAGCAGTGAAGGCAAACTAAGAAAAATACAGAATCACAGAAGTGTATGCTGTCTGTAAGAGACACTAAGAATGAACAGTGTAATGTTTATTAGAGCTGGAAAACAACAAAGGAACAGAGAGACTGCAGATTGGAGCTGATGAATAAGCCGCTGAGGAAAAGAAAGCCTGGACTTATGGAACCTAAAGGCCAGTGACTTTATATAAAGTATTAGACTGATTATTTAGTTTTTTCTCCATTCAAATTTAGCTGGATGGAAGCTTTGTTAGTTGTGGATCTCTCTAACAGTAAGTTAGTGCTTCAATGGAACACTAGCCCTGTTTTTTTGTTTCATTTGTTTTTGATTTATGTTTTGTTACACTGGCTGAAGACACAATTAAGTTTGAAAAAGTTATTGAGGCCTCATGTGTTGTTGTATACCAATTTAAGAGGATCAAGAACACGGAGAAGAACATGGCAGTATACCACACCACATATCTTAGGCTGTAATATGTTCCAAATGCTTACTCCTGCTTTGATTCATTCATCCTGGCCTTAGGTATGATGTATTCCACGTATAAGTTGAATAAATAACTTTGTCACACTTATTTAAAGATCTTGAACCATTCCATTCTTCCATGTTTGTTTCTGGTCCAAATACAGATTCCTCAGGACATGAATGAGATGGTCTGGTAGCCCAATCTCTTTAAGAACTTGCCATATTTTATTGTGATTCACATAGTCAAAGGCTTTAGAATATTCTATAAAGTAGAGGTAAAATGTTTTCCACTGGACATTGGTAATTTGTCAGTTTAGTCACTTGTGACTCCTGGCTTGCACATCTTTAAGTTTTCAGTCCATATATTGTTAGTACTGAGCTTGCAGGATATTAAGCATTACCTTCCTGGCATGTGTATTTGCCACTACCTTTTTTAGGATTGGCTGTAGACTGACCTTTTCCAGTTTACTGGCCACAGTGAAGTTTTAAACAACATCATCCTTTAGTGTTTTGATCAACTGTGATTCCATCCACTTCTGTGGCCTTGTTATCAACAAGGGTTCCTATGGCATATCTCACTTCACTCTCCAAGATACCTGTTTCCAGCTTATTGGACAAACTATTGAGGTTATCAATGCTGAAGATGCTTCCTTTATATATCGTCTGTGTGTTCCTGACACCCTTCTTCATCTAACCTGCTTCTTTTAAGTTTCTACCATTTTTGTATTTTATCATACACACTTTGGCATAAAAAGTTCATCTGAGATCCCCAATCTTGTTGAAGAGATTTCTTGACTTTCCCATTCGATTTTCTTTTTCTATATCACAGCATTTCTCATTAAAGAATGTATTTTGTTAATATCCTTTGGACTTCTGCATTCAGCTGGACAAATATTTTCCTATATCCATTCACTTTCCTTATTTCCTGGGCTGCTTTCAAAGCCTCATCGGAGAACCAGCTTGCCTTCTTAGTTTTGTTTTTTTGGGGATATAGTTTGTTGCCATTGTTTGACCAATGTTACACATTTCTGTTCAAAGTTCTTTAGGTATTCTATATAAAGTGTCTAGTCCCTTAAATCTATTCTTTACCTCAACAACATATTGACAGTGGATATTATTTATTTTGTATGTGCCTAGTCTGAGTTTACCACTTTTTCTCAGTATAATTCTGAAATGTTAAATACGAAGCTTATGATCTGAGCCATAGGCAGGTCCAGGTCTTTTTTTAACTCTATAGGGTATACAAAGTATATAATCAACCTAATTGCTATATTTTCTATCTGGAGATGTGTCTAAGGCTGTTGGAGGAGGGTGCCTGTCTATCTTTATGTGTGTAAACTTTATTCATTGACACATACATCACATATACGTTGCTAAATTACATTGTACAAATAGTTCATAATATAAGTAGTTTATTGATTAACATTTCAATGTAATGTCCTCAAGGTAGTGGCTAGAACATGCTATTGGTACATTATTCAAATGACATTTTCCTACAAAATGCTTTTTGTTTATTTTAAGGCAATTAGTGTAATAGACTTTAGTAAAGGTGAATGTGGAAAGAACATATGAAATAACTATTTTTTAATAAAAGAATTGTAATAGCTGAAATTGTAGAGTAGTGAAGTAGTAGAGTTTAAAGCTATGCTAGAATGAGATAAAAAAAGGCGTTAGTGGGGCTGAGTGTTTTATATCCCATTCCCCTGAGAGAATACTTAACATGCCTCATCAGAAGTTCTTTACCGATATAAGATCTTATCCATTAGATCAGGGGTCACCAAACTTGGTCCTGGAGGGCCGCACCCAGGCCTGGATTTGTGGATATCCTTGCTGCAAACAGGTGAGACTATTGCTTCTTCAGTCATCCTGATTGACTCACCTGTGCACAAAAAGGAAATCCTCAAATCCAGGCCTGGGTGCGGCCCTCCAGGACCGAGTTTGGTGACCCCTGCACTAGATCATCTTAGTCTTGAAGAGTTTAGCTGATCTATTTCACCCAATCTAATACAGAGGAAGAATAACATTAATTGCAGTTCGAGAAGGAAACTAATCTATGAAGAATTCAGCTATTTAACCAGTTATCCTCTTCTGGGTGATTCAGAGCGAACAGTTGGATCAGTGCTAGAGGTGAGTATATAGCTTTAAGTGTATTTAATAATGTTTTTTCCCAACTAGTTAAACGAAAAACCAATGGAGACAGGGAGAGTTCAGAAACAACTGCTCTTGGAGAAGTCTTTGAGTAAAATAAGTAAGTCTAAAGGACAAAAAATCTCTTTGGATCAGAACCATCAAAAATGGCTCAGAGACAGAAGTATGAAGTTAAAATAATCTATAATTGATCCTTTGGAAAGCTCATCTGCTATGAATGCTATTCATTCAGTTCAGTAAAATTAAGTACATATGATAAAGGATACATGGATCAAATGTCAAGTCTTGAAAAGGAATTGCATTCTCCTGATATTTATTTACTTAATTTTTATGAAACTGAGAATGAGGAGGAAAATTAATTAGAAGATGGAGAAATTCTAAAAGAAGAAGTTGAAGATGTTAATAACAATATTAAAGTTATGTAGCATAAGATAACTTATATACATGAGAGGTAGCAGTATAAAAGATATTCAGTTAAATATGTTGATATGCATGCATATTCTTATCTAAAAGAAAGTGGGTGTACAGTAGTAGAGAACTGCTTTAAGGGATTCTCCTTTATATTTACAAGAGAGTAATTATGTAACGGAACAGCAAGCTAATCATAGCCTTATTCTTCATACATGGATACAAGTAAAAAATCAACTGTCTTTTTCGAGATAAGGATAAGAGATGATTATAAAAATATTAGTTCTAGTACTTTTGATGTACATTCTGGATATAGAAGAGCTTTGGATAACCAAAACATCAGGAGAAGTAAAAGTGGAAACAGGCTTTTTTTGAAGTAGATATGAACAGAAAGAGAATCATAAGAAAGGTTCAGTTTTTTCAGTGCTTCAAGATCTGCTACTGGGCAACATTGTAAGAATTCTTCTATGTTGCCTTGTATGACGAATGTATTTGCTTTATTGCAGAATGATGTTGGTAACTGAACCACATTGATCAGGGTTTTATTCTGACAATAAGGATATGCTGACTTTTGGGTATAGCAGGATATGTTCCATCAGCATCTTGGTTGCTGCAGCATTCTTCACTGGGTAGTTTAGCATCTCCATTACTATCTGTTTCAGTGGAATTGACTTTAATTTATTTTGATGTTGGTTTTGCACCTTCAAATTCAATTGCAAAATCTATGCTTGTACCCTTTATAGGTAGTTCATCCTCATCTGTTGTTTAAGTATCTTATAGTGTAACATCTAAAGATATAATTAAGGTGGCTTATATGGCCAATGAAAATGTTTATTTCTATTTTTTTATATTGTTGGGAAAACATTTGGAAATGTGAATTATTTTTTACTTTTGCAAGTGTCTAAGTATAGTGGTGTTAAAGTTGATCCTAGCAACAGTGATAGTAAGACAGATGAAGAAGAGAAAATAATGTAGTTTGCCAAATACTTTTGATAGCTGCAGGTATTGTAGGTGTGATTTTCTCTAGTGTTACATAGGAAGTGAAAGTGAACAATTGTTCAGCCTCTTTTCGTTATTTAAATCAGATTGGGAGGGTGGACCAGTGGTTAGGATCCAATCCTTTCACCACTGCGACCTGGGTTCAATTCCAGTCAGGGAACCAAGAGGTCACACCATCTTGAAGCCAAGCAGGGTTAGGTCTAGTCAGCACTTGGATGGGAGACCACCTTGGAATACCAGGAGCTGTATGCTGTTGCCCACTGGAGAAGGAACTAAAAATTCACTCCAGTATCTGCCATGAAAACCAAGTGGATCAGCATGACCATGGACATAAAGATGTGCCTGGTGTGTTACTATGCATGAGGTCATGAAGAGTGGGACATGACTGCACAATGTAAAAAATTAAATAACCAATACTTGTTTCTCACTCATCAATTGTGCCAGCATTAATTAGACTGTAAATTTAAAAATACATTTTATGTGCTGTATTCCTATGTCTCACTATGGAATGTTTGAGAGGCTCCTATTTTACGGCATTCAGTTAATTTCTCCACTGGACCGTGTGTAAGAAAGTTGGGTTTTGTTGCAGGTTATTCATGGATATTTAGTCCTTCTGATATCATTATTTTACACTCAGTATGTAAAATGGTATACATTCTCTGCCAATGAAGACTTTAATTCAACAAATGAAAATGGTTGTTTTGTGTTTTATATCCTTATGTTTATTATATGGCGTGAGATGGTAAAAAGAAGAAAATGAAGGTTTACATTGGATTTGTAAATTGTAAAAATGTAGAAAGAAAGACAATAAGTTTATGGCTAGTTTCGTTAAAACATTGGTGCTTTATCTGTAAGGTATGCTGATTTTGATCATAGGTACAGGGACTTAAATTCTCTGTTCTTGACTGTGGTTCATGCATTGTTTAATTTTTTTTCTTAAACTGTAGCCGATTTTCTTTTGGCGGGGTGGTTGGTGCAGGGTTTTACATTACTGGTTCTTCAGTCTTTTCTTAATTTATTGGAGAACTGTTGGTGACATTTTTGTCATTGTTGTGGTTTGAAGTGGTGTCTTGACCCCATATATGAAATGCCACAGACAGGCAAGCACATTGAGGAGTTTTATTGTATAATTTAATGAATATTTTCTTATTCTGTTAATAAAGAAAATGTATTAATAAATGCTGTGACCTTGTTTAACCCAACAATTGCGGTGTTGTTCTTTTCATTTATTATTGACAGGTTAGATTAAGTTATTTGTAGGGTATATATGAATTGTACTAAGCTGTCAATGCTAGGGTCAAAAGGTCTAAGTATTTCTCCTGTCTGAAAATTCAGCGGCATCACCTTGTAAGAACCCAACAGCATTGTCCTGGGAACCAATAGGAATCTATGTGCTTTGTCTGTGTATCTGGTCTTTTTCAAGAATTTGTCAGCTGTAGTTTGACTATTTAATTGCACTTATCCCATCTTATTCAATTAATAAGGTGGACATAAGGTCTGCAATAGCTTTAAAAAGAATAATTGCCACCAAGAATAGACATTGTCCTTTAGGAAGGACAGATCATGAATAAAATATGAGCATTTAAACAAGTGTATGCAATAAAAACAATTAGATCATTAAATGCAACTAAAAAATGAAAACTTGTTACTATTCAGAGATTGAAAAGATAAATCAGATGACCAGATCTGCAACTATAGAAATTTATTTGAAAAGCTTTTTATATTATTTCAAATTAACTGCTTTTCTACAAATGTAATTATCCTTTAATAGGACAGTTTAGTACAGGGGGTTTAATTTGAAATTGTGTTTTTAAAAATTCTGTAGTTCTAACAAAGACTTGATGTCTGTGAGGGTTCTCATTAAATGTAAAAAGGTCCTTAATGGTTAATTGAAGGAGTGTGCAGGTAATGAGTTACCATAGTAGCATTCATTTTCAGTCATGGAGACCATGCTAATATAAAATAGACAACAGAACCACTTGTTCCTTTCTCCTTAATTTGTTAACATGTGCAAAAGAAACTATACCTATATGGATGAACGAATAAGCCTAAATGGAAAGTGATTATGAATACTTCCTGAATTTATAAGACTATCGGTCTTGAAAAATGGTCTCATTGTCTCCCGAGTAGAAGCCATTCACTTATACAAACAATGGGGTCAATTTAATTGTCCAAATCACAATTACATGAGTCCGTAATGGAGCCCATAAATGTTACTGATATTCACTTGACTTTTAGCTACTTGCATTCGACTTGCGATTTATAATCTCAAAAGCACCTATGATTTTTTAATCCTGTAAAAGTTACTACTGCTAAAACGCAAAAAAACAATATTCAATTACAACAATTCAATAAGCCCGCAATTGCCTTTAAACCCATAAATGGCAAATGTATAAAAAAATGATACGAGTACTAGATGGGACCCGCAAGTGGTTTAAACACCTGTTCGTAACACTTCAAAAGCAAATAAACACATACTACTGTACTTATAAATTCTGTGAAAGAAATGAAAGGCATTATCAAAATTACACAACAGTCTCAAACTCATCAAGAAAAAAAATGATTTATTTTTTGTTTTATTTGCGTTTTATATCGATCCAATGGGTTAATACATATCATGGAACCTGCATGGACTAGAACAGTTGCTTTATTGATTTTCATTGATTTCTACATTTCTGGATTGGAAGTCTGATTGTAATTGGACTTCTAAACACTAATTGATTTTTGGTTAAACTCCATGTTTTACTGACATCATGATGACAGTCTCATTTACTATTGGCTCTGTCTAAAATGTAACTTATGGGTTTGCTTAATTGTTCATGATCATACCCTGAAATGCTACTTGCGGGTTCATGGTTTGCTTGTGGAGACTGTGATCCTGTAATTGCGGGCTTGAGGCAATTGAATACATCTAGATGTGTAGAAAATGTGTGACCCGCATGCCAGAATTTAGGGTTCAATGTAATTATGAGCTTGCAATTAAATATTTTATCATTATTATCATTGTTTATTTGTAACACACCAACATATTCTGTAGCGCTATACATAAGTTGAGTTACAGGCAATGACAAGTTCAAGATTCACACATTGCAATGAATGGAGGGCCCTGTCTTTGAGCTTGGAATCCAGTGTCCATAGCACTTTCCCTAAAGCACCTTGCAGGATTGAAACTCAGAGACTTACAATCTAAAGGTTGAAGTTTGTATGTGGTACAGTAGAGCCCAATGTCGGAACCTTAGCTGAGTAGAAGAAATGTACTTAAGGAAAACACCTAAGTTTGAAGTATTTTCATAGATCCTTGGTAATAATGGAAGACTAATACCCTTAACTAACACACACTATCATGGAGTTATGAAATCAGCAGTTAGTGGGTCATCAAATTTAAAAGGCAAATAACTTTCCCATAATTGCCTGAATGGATATTTGATGTTACAATGTAAACAGATATGAGGAAGTAGCTCTGAATAATTTGGATACATTACCTTGCAGATGCCTTGGCATTTTTCGTGTTTTGTTGCCTCACAACCTGGAATTAACATGGATTGTTTGAGGATTTGCATCATTTATTTTACAGAACATGCCCACAACTTTTAAGATGTTTTTTTTATTTATTGTGAAGCAAACAACAAATAGGACAAAATAACAGAAAAAGTCAATGAGGATAACTATTCACCCCCCTAAAGTCAATACTTTGTATAGCCACCTTTTGCAGCAATCACAGCTCCAAGTCACTTTGGATGAGTATCTATGAGCTTGCCACATCTTACCACTGGGATTTTTGCCCATTCATCCTTGCAAAACTGCTCCAGCTCCTTCAAGTTGTACGGTTTGCGCTTGTGAACAGCAATCTTTAAGTCTGACCACAGATTTTCTATTGGATTGAGGTCTGGGCTATGACTAGGCCATTCCAACACATTTACATGTTTCCCCTTAAACCACTTTAGCAGTGTGTTTGGGGTCATTGTCCTGCTGGAAGGTGAACCTCCGTCCTAGCCTCAAATCACGCACAGAGTGGTACAGGTTTTGCTCAACAATATCCCTCTATTTAGCACCATCCATCTTTCCCTCAACTCTGACCAGTTTCCCAGTCCCGGCTGCTGAAAAACATCCCCACAGCATGATGCTGCCACCACCATGTTTCACTGTGGGGATGGTATTCTTTGGGTGATGATATGTGTGCGGTTTGCGCCAGACATAGCGTTTTCTTTGATGGACGAAAAGTTCAATTTTAGTCTCATCAAAACAGAGCAAATCCCTCCATACATTTTGAGAGTCACCCACATGCTTTTTGGCAAACTCAAAACGTGCCATTTTGTTTTTTGCTGAAAGTAATGGCTTTCTTCTGGCCACTCTGCCATAAAGCCCAACTCTATAGCTTATTGTCATCCTCTGTACAGATACTCCACTCTGCTGTGGAACTCTGCAACTTTTCCAGAGTTACCTTAGGTCTTTTTGCTGCTTCTCTGATTAATGCACTCCTTGCCGGGTCCGTGAGTTATGGTGGGTGGCTGTCTCTCGTCAGGTTTGCTGTTGTGCCATGGTCTTTCCATTTGGTTAGGATAGGTTTGATGGTGCTCCTGGGTATCATCAAAGATTTAGATATTATTTTAGAATCTAACCCTGACTTGTACTTCTCAACAACATTGTCCCTTAATTGTATGGAGAGTTCCTTGGTCTTCATGGCAGTGTTTGGTTAGTGGTGCCTCTTGCTTAGGTGTTGCAGCCTCTGGGGCCTTTAAAAAAAGGTGTGTATATGTGATGACAGATCATGTGACAGATTGCAAACAGGTGGACATCATTTCATTAATTAAGTGACTTCTGAAGGTAATTGGTTGCACCAGAGCTTTTTATGGGCTTCATAACAAAGGGGGTAAATACAAAAGCCCATGCCAATTTTCGGTTTTCTATTTCTAAAAAATAGTTTTATGAATATATTTTTCTCATTTCCCTTCAAAAACTTAGACTATTGTGTTCTGAGCCATCACATAAAATTCAGATTAACAAAACATTGAATTTAAGGCTGTAATGTAACAAAATAGGTAAAAAGTCAAGGGGAGTAAATACTTTTGCAAGGCACTGTATATATGTGAAACATATTTTGTTGAAATTAAAGTTTGCAAAAGTGTAAATAATCTACTATAATACATGCATTAATAAAATGTTTATGTTTTGTAAGCACAATATTTATGCATTTGTTTTCTCCTTTATGTTATCTAGCTAATTTACTCTGCAGGGAGGTCTCTCAAAATCATCAGGACAGCAGCTCATCATTTATCCAGACTTGGACATGGACTGATACCATTAGATTTGAGGGAGAATATATATTGCCTCATATCACTGCTGTCATTGATAGTGGATAAGCACCATTGATTTGATATTCTAACACATTTTGTTTATACTGTGTGGTGCCCCACTATTGTATGTTTTCTTTATACTTGCTGGTTGGCCTGCCCTCTCTTCCCTTGGACGCTTTCTGTCCTGGGAGTTTTTTTGTCCCTTTAAATGTTATCCCCCCCCTCCAGATTTATTTGGGCTCCTACGCCCATGCTGTATGATGAGCCACTATTGTATGTTTTCTTTATGCATGCTGGTTGGTCTGTCCTCTCTTCCCTTGGGGGCTGTCTGTCCTAGGAATTTTTATCCCTTTAAATGTTATCCCCCCCTCCAGATTTTTTTGGGCTCCTATGCCCTTGTTTTTCCTCCTCTTTTTTTTTCTGAATACACTGTATGTGTGAAATTTAATTGAATTACACAATCCATGATTTAATGCATCTGTGTAAAGGAGCAGATAAAAGTATGATGTTGATGCTATGAGCATCACTGGCTACTTTGATTATATGCAGTCTTATTTATTAATCTGATTATGGTTACTGTGGTATATTGACCACAGGTGACCCTAGTAGAGGCTATGTATCATTATTATTATTATACAATATTACCTTAACCCCTTTAGGTTTTGCCATTTGTTTTCAGCTTATTGTTCTTTTGGATCCACCCACACGACACCAATGATATTAACGCACAGTCAAATATGTTTATGACCGTGCTCAGTGTATAAAATAAACAATTATATTGTTATACCCAATCTTCATGTTTCCAGGTGTTTCTCATGGTTAGTCATTTGTGACAATATATATATAACAATTACTTCATATTATGTTTTAGGATATTGATCATCATACCGTATAGACAACCCTTTATGCATTGTATGGTTCCAGAACATTCTAGTGACACAAGTGTGGTGACACAAGTGATTACATGTCTTAATATATGCAATATGTGTTCACCCACTTACTTAAAATTATCATCCATATTTTGTAAAGCATTGGGGAACAAAATCATTAGTGATTATTGGGAGTTAATACTTTGACACTGATGGGCCTCACCATTCCACTGAAGGGTTGTTAACCATATGTCATATGTAATTTATGATTAATTGATACATTCAGATAATCACTAGTGTCACATGCTCCTTATTGGTATACATGTTGCCACTTGCAAACCAGCAATGGCGTGGGACTTGCCAGGACAGGTGTACCCATGATTCTTGTTGATGGAGGTAAGATTCCTGCTGCTCCATGTGCATCTCCCTTTAGTCATCACAAAAATTATTGATATTGTATCTAATGTTGGAATAGGGCAACCTTTGGGAAACAGTGATCACAACAAAGTCTCGTTTCAGATTGAATTAAAAAAACTAAATTTTAAGGGGCCAACAAAAACTCTTAATTTTAAAAGGACAGATTTTAACGGGCTAAAGGCAGCAATACAAAGTATAGACTGGGACAGAGAACTGGCAGGTAAAAATACTGACCACAAGTGGACAACATTTAAATCCTTACTAAATATACATACACATCGGCCTATACTGTGTGGGAATAAAAGTAAAAGGAGTAAATCCCATTCAATGTGGCTTAACAATGATTTAAAGATCAAGATACGGAGTAAAAAACAGGCATTTAAATTATACAAACAAGAGGGGACAGAGACTGCTTTACAGGAATACAAGGAAATCAACAAGGCTTGCAAAAGGGCGATTAGACTGGCTAAAATAGAAAATGAAAAATTAATTGCAAAAGAGAGTAAGACTAACCCTAAAATATTTTTAAGTATATTAATGGGAAGAAGGCAAGGAAGGAAGTTATAGGAACATTGTAATGTGACACAGGCCGTCTGATAATTAGTGACCAAGAAAAGGCAGATGAGCTAAATAGGTTCTTTTCTTCTGTATACACACGTCAGGTACCAGTGGTTGGGACACTGCAACATAATGGGGCTACACTACCTTTGCCAAATAATTGGTTAACACAGGAAGTAATCCAAAAGAGGTTGGAAAAAATAAATGTTAATAAAGCCCCGGGTCCTGATGGATAACATCCAAGGGTACTGAGGGAACTGGGTTCTGTAATAGCCAAACCATTATATTTAATTTTTCAAGATTCACTCAACACAGGGTCTCTACCAAATAACTGGAGAAAAGCTGATGTGATACCTATATTTAAAAAGGTAGCAAGAGCAAATCCGGGGAATTATAGACCAGTGAGCCTCACTTCTGTAGTGGGGAAGCTTTTAGAAGGGTAAATAAGGGATACTATACAAGAATATGTCTATTTGAACAGGATCATAAGTAGGAGTCAACATGGATTTATGAGGGATAGGTCATGTCAAACAAATCTAATTATTTTCTTTGAGGAGGTTAGTAGGAACTTGGATCAAGGCAACTCAGTGGATGTAGTCTTTTTGGATTTTGCAAAGGCTTTTGATACAGTACCACATGGGAGACTATTGTGCAAACTAAGAGATACAGGAGTTGCAGTAAATATCTGCTCATGGATTGAGAGCTGGCTAAAAGACAGGAGGCAAAGGGTTGTTGTAAATGGAACATACTCCGATTGGACTAATGTGGTAAGTGGGGTTCCTCAGGGTTCAGTATTAGGTCCTCTCCTTTTTAACATATTTATTAATGACTTAGAGGTAGGATTGGAGTGTGGTGTCTCCATTTTCACTGATGACACGAAGTTGTGCAAGGTAATTAAATCAGATAGTGATGTGCTTCCCCTCCAAAGGGATTTACATAAAATTGAGGAATGGGTATCTAAATGGCAGATGAGATATAATATGAATAAATGTAAAGTTATGCATCTGGGAAGGAAAAATAGCCATGCAATTTATAATCTTAATGGAGCAAATCTAGGTGTATCGGATATTGAAAGGGATTTGGGAGTGCTTGTGGACAACCACCTAGGTAACAGTGCTCAAAGCCAAGCAGCAGCTGCAAAGGCAAATAAAATATTAGCATGTATTATGAAGGGTATAGAAGCCAGGGAAGCAAATATAATTCTGCCACTATACAAATCTCTAGTATGCCCTCATTTGGAATATGGAGTACAATTTTGGGCACCACTTCATAAAAAGGACATTTTAGAGCTGGAAAAGGTACAGAGGAGGGCAACAAAACTAATAAGGGGAATGGAGGGGCTAAGTTATGAAGAAAGACTAACCAAATTAAACTTATTTTCTCTAGAAAAAAGGCATCTAAGAGGAGATATGATTACCTTATATAAATACATCCAGGCTCAGTATAAAGATTTGTCAAGGGAGCTTTTTGTGCCAAAAAGTTTTCAACTGACAAGAGGACATCCCTTGGGGTTAGAAGTAAAAAGATTCTACCTTAAAGAAAGAAAAGGGTTCTTCACAGTA
Organism: Discoglossus pictus; assembly: GCA_027410445.1. Taxonomy (NCBI): domain Eukaryota; kingdom Metazoa; phylum Chordata; class Amphibia; order Anura; family Alytidae; genus Discoglossus; species Discoglossus pictus. The sequence continues at coordinate 129,032,713 of CM050163.1, read as the reverse complement.
AGGTTGGTTAATCTGTGGAATTCTCTACCAGAGGAGGTGGTGATAGCGGATTTGATAGATAACTTTAAAAGGGGACTGGATTTATTTCTAATTAAAAGGGAATTCATGGTTATCATGGATAATTAGAGAGGCAGTATTGATCCAGGGAGAAGTCTGGGATCAGGAGGGAATTGATTATTTATTTATTTTTTATTTTTATATACAACTATTTAATTAATAGTTAATCCGCATATTGCAGATCAGAGGAGATCTTAAAAGGTTGAACTTGATGGACTGAAAGTCTTTTTTCAACCTTAAATACTATGTAACTATGTAACTATGTAACTATGTGCCTCTCCACAGCCTCCTTTTGTGTTTAAGCTTTCGTGAAAAGCTTCATGAGATTAGTGTAATCCCCTAGTCATGATACAGAGTATGTCCCTATATGGCCATGTCCCTCTGACTATTTCTTACATGCTCCGTGTGAAGGTTCAGGGCCAGGCTTGTGCTATCTATTGATCTACTTATGGCACTCACCTCCCCCATTTATTCTGCATTGTTGTCAGCCAGTCCTGTGTTTACAGCCTCCGGGTTCTCACAATGACATATTTTAGTACAAAAGTCTAACGGAGTAACTCATAATGCCTTGTTAGTGCAAAAATCAATAGAAAAGTTTGCCATAACTATCTGCTCTGGCTTGCCACAGTCACTCGTAGCAGTGCCCTCACAATGTTTCCGTGATGGGTGATTTACATAGCTATTTGGCCTCAAACATGTGTAAACTGCAATATAGGGGATTAACATAGGGCCCTATTATTTTTTACATATTGTGCTTAGGCATGAACTGTAGCATTCTGTTAAAATATGCACTTTTTACACTAGCATGGCATCATTGCACATGGCACTCCATTGAAAAAAGGCATTGTGGCCCCTTCATTTATCAGAGAACCTAAATTTAGCCCATCTTTCTTTGTAATTAATCAAATTTATCAGCAGGCTTAATTTAGCAATAACTAAACATTTAAAGAACTAAAATAATCAAATCTTACATTTGAACTTTAGTGAGCGGAGTAGCTTCTCCCTATCCCATTAGGTATCTAGGCGATGGAAGCATATCTGATTAGACTGTAGTGGCCATTGCAGGGAGAGAAGCAGATAAAATCTACTGTTAGGATATACTCCTGTGCAGATAGAATAGATGAACTGAGATTTTTTTTTATTCAAATACTGATTTTATTTATGATAAATAATATGAATTTGCAAAAACATAAAAATTCAAAAAGAGAATGTCAGATACACATTATTTTATTAACAGGTAATTTTAATAAAAATACAGTTATGTGTAAATGGCTTACAATTTGTTTAATTATTTAACTGGTTAAATAATAAGCCTTGATGTATCAATAACGTATTCATATATCAAAACTGAAGTACACTTGTGACTCTTGATGTGTTAAGACAGGATCAATTAAATAACTTAATTCTGTAATTAACATTTTTCTTTTTTAAATCTGCCGTTTATGCAATATATAGTCGCAATTACAGAGAGCAAAGGTGCTCATCCCTTGCGAGCCTCGCAAAGCGAGGAGAGCCGTTAACTCGCCTCACCTAATCGATGCTCTCGAAAACTCATTGCTACAGTATATATATATATATATATATATATATATACATATATATATATATATATATATATATATATTAGCGACTTGCCTGTCTACTCTGAGGAACTGCGAGTCTCGCTCTGAGCGCCTATGATTGTTAGCTCTTCAGGCTATTGATTGCTGGATATATTAATTACAAATAGGTAAAGTATATTAATTTATTAAGTAACTAATTAATTCATTATTACTTAACAAAATATAGATAAATATATATCTGTCTTTTTGATGAGTGCCGAAGGTGCTCAGAGGAGCAAAAGTACACAAGAGGAGAGGCTCACAATGAGCGCCAAAGGCTCTAATTGAGAGCCACACCATGAGCACCAAAGGAGCTCAGCACGAGGCTCGCAATGAGCGCCGAAGGTCCTCAGAGTAGAGAAAGATTTACCTTGTGTGGCAAACAGCATTACCATGGCTTCAAATTTTATTGCCTTGTCATTTTTGACGGGCAAGTCGCTAGTATATACACACATATATATATATACTGTAGCAATGAGCTTTCCAGAGATAACTTCTCTTTGTCAAGTCGAAAAGCAATACTGATAAAAATATGTAAAGGAGTAGGAAAGTAGATGAGGATGAATCAACACATGCTTTCCAGCAAAAAGCACAACGAGGACAGTTTCTGTACCCCAGTTGGGCACCATTTCACCCAGAATAACCACTCAATTCCAAAACATAAAAATTGTAATACTCAGGGAATTTTAAAACTATCCAACTGCGAAAAACTTTCAAATTGAAAATGATTACACTTGTTAACGTGAGGACTGGACTAAATATTGATTTAAGTTTTCTATCCCACTATCAAAATGTTTTATAATTCCCATTCCACATGCCCCCCCCCGTTCAATCGCTGTTTTTCTAATCCACAAACGGTTGGGGAATTTATGGCTCTAAATTATGGCTCAGCTGGTTTCTTATCTAAACCCTGATCTACAAACACACATACTGACTCGCAGGACTACAAACACACATACTGACTCGTAGGACTCGCAGGACTTAGGAGATGAGCGCTGAATGAAACACGCAGGACTTAGAAAAATAATCCTCTCCCTCCCCTGTGTCTGTCTTCCCCTCCTCCTCTCCTTACCCTGTGTCTCTCTTCCCATCCTCCTCTCCCTCATTGACTGCGAGTAAAAATTACGAGCCACCCGAGGTCGTAAAACAACGAAGTAACCGGCCGAACTGCGCAAATCCAAAAACACACACAAAAACACAATAAAAATAAAATAAAACTCACACACACTGCACAGGGGGACAGCCAGGAGGTCTGGAAGTGAGGTTACATGCAAATTTAAGCCGCATTTCCAAAGTTCAACACTCAAAAATTGGCTATTCGAGAAAAAAAAATGTTGGACGAAAAAAATGAAAACAAAACACTGCCAGCCATGTACAACTTGGCCTAAAGACATCCGAGATAAGCTCGAGACCCCCACATTAACCCCCCGCTGCAATCAAAATTTTAATTTCCTGCCTTGCGGGTCCTTAAAGGATTGTAAAGGTCCTTAAAGGACCAGCGCTAAATACAAATTAATCCAATCACTCATGGGGCTCTATACAGAGCCCCATGAGCCCCTAATTAACCCTGTCACACATGGGGGTCAATACAGACCCCATAATCCCTTAATTATCCCTGTCACTCATGGGGTTTAATATAGACCCCCATAACCCCTAAATTAACCCTATCACTCATAGGGGTTAATACAAACCCCCCATAAACCCTTAATTAACCCTGTCAGTCATGGGGGTCAATACAGACACCCATAATCCCTTAATTAACCCTGTCACTCATGGGGGTCAATACAGACCCCCATAATCCCTTAAATAACCCTGTCACTCATGGGGGTCAATACAGACTCCCATAAGCCCTTAATTAACCCTGTCACTCATGGGGTCAATACAGACCCCCATAATCCCTTAATTAACCCTGTCACCTATGGGGGTCAATACAGACCCCCATAAGCCACTAATCAACCTCATCAGTCCAATAGGGGTCAATATAGACCCCCTATAGGACACTAATTTACCCACGTAATAACACTATAAGTGCCATGAGGGTCATCCAGGACCCTCATATCACAAAGTGTAAGCACTACACTATTAACCCTAACTATAACCCATTAACCCAACCCTGAATATACATACTCCTAACTAGACCTATTTAACCCTAACTGGGTCTATATAACCCTAACTGGCACTTTTTAACCCCATCTAAGCCTATTTAACCCTGTCTCTTATGGGGGTCTATACAGACCCTCATAAGCCTCTATTTAACCCCATCAGTCCCATAAGGGAATAAAAAGACCCTCATGGGGCAGTTAAAACATGAATATTAACCCCATAAGTACCACAAGGGTCCTCCAGGACGCTCATGACACTAAGTACAAACACTACACTGCACTATACCCCCCAATAAACCAAATTAACACCTACACTACCTTCCTACACTACCTACTCCCTATTAAACCCCCCCACAACACTGAATACAGAAAATACAAAATATATTACATAACTGAAAAGGAAATGCATACAAAATATATCCATGACATTGCAATACAATACAATACAAATAAAATACAATCCCCTGTATCAAAATACAATACCCTCTATCTAAAATACAATACACTCTATCTAAAATACAATAACCTCTATCTAAATACAATACCCTCTATCTAAATACAATAACCCCATATAACAAAAATACCACCTATCTAGCAAACATTAAACAGTATCTAAATACAATACCCTCTATCTAAATACAATACCCCCTATCTAACATACATACCCCCTATCTAAAATACATCCCCCCTAACTAACATACATAAAATCATATCTACATACTCAAACCCTAAATCTATTCTAAAATAGAATAAATACCTTTTACCTTTTCAGGTGTCCCTTCAGATCGCACCCCCCCTAAATTAAAAAACCCCATCAAATTAGTACATAACACTACATTGCAAAAAAAACATTCTAAATATTCTAAATATTCTACTCACCTTTCCAGCATGTCCCCGTCCTTCTTATTTTCTTTTCCAGCTTGGCCCCTGTTAAAAAAAACAAAAAACATTACATTACTATACATGAATACACACACAAAATAAAATATAATAAACAAAATATACATTCAACTTACCTCGGAGTGATGCCCCCGTGCTCCTCCTCTTCTGCCCTGGCTGGGCCTTGAAGAATCCACGCTCTAAAATAAAAAACTAACAGAGCTCCGCACTCATGGAGCTCTGTGACGCTAATGAGACCCCTAGAGCATTTTACCGCAAGAAAATTGGCAATGGCGCCTTCTGATTGGCTGAAAAGGCTATCAATCAAATTTCAGCCAATCAGAAGGTGCCAAGATGTGCGTCAATCAGAATGGGATAAACCCCTATATCCCATTCTGATTGGCTAATGGACCTGTCAACCTTTTTTAAAAAAATCAGAAGGCTCTTTTGCCTTCAGCCAATCACAATTGGATACACCCCCATGGGGTGATTGGCTGGAGCCATCTGCGCCTTCTGATTGGCTGCAGTCTGAGCTTCTCTCTTGCAATTCATAACCATTTCAAGCATGGCTTCCCTTAAGCATATGCCTGCTGTATTGCACAGCTTTGAGCAAAGCTCAAATAAACCTGGGACTTAGGTAGAATAATAATAGGAGGCGACTTTAACTTAACTTTAGACTTTAGTCTTGATCGCTCCTCTCTAACCTCAGATATACGCAACCTCTGTAAAATCAAACAATTCACTTCTCTAATGGCAGAATTACACCTTGTAGATGCTTGGAGATCTTTCCCTCCTCAAGAAAGGGAAAACACCTTTTTCTCGTTTACACATAAGACCTACTCTAGAATTTGTACACTCCAATATAAAATATCTCATTCCAAAATCTACCAAAGTAGAACATATTTAGGATCTTTAACTAAAAGCTCTATTAAAATCAAGCAAATATTCTATTCATACTACCAAAAACTTTGTTTTACCTCTGGGCTGTCCAAGTCCGGCCCCTGTGAGCCCCACACAGGCCTGTATTTGTGGATATCCTTTCTGTGCACAGGTGAGTCAATCAGGACGACTGAAGAAACAATTTACTCACCTGTATGCAGCAGGGATATAATCAAATCCTGGCATGTGTGGGGCTCTCCAGGACCAAACTTGCCCACCCCTGCTCTACCTCTACAAATTATGCTCCTTTTTAGCCTTTTGTAATCTCCATAGCCCCTTCTGAATTGCAACCTTGTTGTGGTGAAGTAGCAGTGACTGACAGATGTACCTGATGTGCTGTGGTCCATAGGGTTACGGAGAGTCAAACACGACTGAACGACTGAACAACAAAAATCTCCATAAACTTCCCAACTAAGGACATTTCCACTCATAGATAACAATCGAAGAGGTTAAAGAAACCATAAATAAACTAAATACTGAGAAATCCCCAGGCCCAGATGGCCTAACCAATACTTACTACAAAAGAATTATAGATCTACTATCCCTACAGTTAATTTTTCTCTGTGACACTAAGAATCCTAGGAAAGATTTATGATTTCATTACTACTCCTTCAGAGGGCCATAAATATAAATATATGATTCCTGGGAACAAAATCTGAACCAGGTATGGGACCCAGGTCCTGGACTTCTTTCTCAAAAAAATCACTAAACTACAACATATTAGAAACTTCTCTCAAGGTGCTTCATAGGATTTATCTTACTTCTTCCAAATTAAATTCCTCAAAGTCCTTTATAAGCCATTTTTGCTTCAGGTGATGCCTGGAAAGAGGAACCTTTATTCATGCATGGTGGTATTGTCCAAAGGTATCCAAACTCTGAAGATCAGTGTTACAACTAATAAATCAGACCCTAGAAATAGGAATAAGTATTTTAGGTACACTAATCCCAAGACTTACCAGTGCCCAGAACTAATTAATCAAATTTTTCATGCCACAAAAAGCCATATAGCTAAGCAATGGAAATCTGATTCATTAAATATAACTAAAGTTAAAAAATATATTGAATTTCATAAAAGGATAACATAATATATATAAAAAAAGATAATATAGAAAAAATGTAATTAGACAAGAGACTAGATGGAAATCCTTAGAGGATGGAATCCATATCTACAGTATAATTCCACCAATAGATGGAGTTGGAAGCCTATGGTCCCTCCCTTGGTAACAGTACCTGATATAAAGAGATGCAAACAATAAAAGCTTAATTTCTCTCTCAGATAAAGCTTACAAACTGAGAAAATAAATTATAATGGAGAAGAAAACAATTTGTTTTACTTTATTATTAATAGGTTTGTTATTGATATTACTCTTTTCTTTTAATTCAGTTCTTTCATTTTTTTCTTCATAGCCTTATATTTATTTATTTTATACTTATTTTATATCTACATTGGTTAAAGTGAATTTGTAAACTATTACTTGAAATAATGTAATAAGAAAAAAAAGAAGAAAATCAAGTAGAAGAGATATGTATTTATCACTATAAAGACAACAATGCCTTAAACTAAGTAATCTCTTATCAAAAATCTTTTGTTTTTACAAATACTTATTCTTTTTTTTCTGTCATATTTAATTAATTAAAAAATTGTCGTTATTCAAAATATTTATTCACTTCTAATAAAACCTGAAAGTGAAAAATAAAAATAAAATAAAAAAAAATAAAAAAAAAGTTTTGAAATAAGTGCCTTTTTCACAGAAAAAAAATCATAAATTAAGTTCTGTTTACATGAGAATTAGGCAAGTCCCCCAGGCAGACTAAGAGCAAGTGCTGCCATGCACAGGGCAGATCAGAAAGAAGGTTAACCCTTCCCAAATTCATCTGTGCAGGGAAATGGCTGCTAGAAACTCACAAATATGCTACTTGGCTGATTACCATCATTCTTTCTGATCACAGAGTTTGGAACGGCCGTTCCTGGCAGATGCTGTAAATCATGGGGCATGAATTGTAAGCCAGGCAATGCTGTTTGCCACACGTGAGGCTTTTGCTTCTCTCAGCACCTTCGGCGCTCTTTGCGAGCTCTACGATGAGCGCCTTATTATTATATATATATTTTTCTTAGAGCTATAGTTCTACTCTTTAAAACCAGATACTCCATTGATAATGTGGGCAAGTAGCTCCTGTACGGCCTCAACTGCACATCAGTAAACTAACGGCGGACATCTTGAGTACGGCCATATTCTTCCCGGGCCGAAAAAAGTGTCTCTATGACAACGGCATCACCTGATGTATGACGTCATCACCTCACGCCTTTAGTTTTGGTTTCTATCTGTATAGATATAAACAGTCTCCTGTATTGGCAGCCCAGTTCTAGGACCTCTCAACATTGGTCAGAGCTGGTCTTTGACCACATAGAGTTAAGTCAAGCTTAACTCAGCATGGGATTCACCCGAGTGTGTTCTATACTGGACACAGACTTAGTGGAGAAATAGTAAGGTAAAATCACAGGTAATTATATAGCCACCACTCCTCCTTTTACCTAGCCCAATCAACCTGTACCAACCCAGTAGCATGATATTTACTCACTGACCTACCCAGGTGTAGGCATTTTTTTTTTTTTTTTTTACTTTAATACATAATCACATGATAATTTCACGAAGCATGTAAACTCTTACTACTGTATATAAACTTAGAGAACTTCTTGGTTGTTCCCACGAATACTGTTAGCAGCACACATTGTTGATCTTATATGAAAATTCAACAGCATTTAATACTTTTAACATAGAGCCTGTACCAAAGGTTCCAGCCTTTTTTTTAACTTTAATATATAATCACTATTACAAACACACCCTACTTATCTTCACAAGTGTTGGGTATAAAAGTGTTAACCTATATAAATACATGAAAACCTGTATAACAACTATTATTATTGCTGTACTATCCACTGAAAATGTAGAATCATATTGTTTGTATCATAGACACTGTAAAATAACTACTGCACATATTTAAACAAATGTATGTATACTACGTAATACCAAGAACTGTGCCTGTTACAATATAAATGTATATAAACGAACAAGGTGGCATTTATACCACTAAAATATACATATACATGATTCTAATTTTATGATCAATTGTACTTATTCGCTACGTTTAAATGTTGTTAATATAAATACAACTGTATTCTCATATATCATGTTAAAATCACTGAGGAAGCTGCAGACTATCAGCAGAGAAACACGTTTGATGCACTCTTTATTGCACTTATCAACTGATTGGATTTGAATTTTATGAATAAAGGAACATTCTTTTAAATCACCACGTGAGAACTCTTATTTTGCACAGACTTCAGTCCACATGTGTCATAGACACGCAATACTACACAAGGGACCCAGGGTTGAAGCCTGTGGAACACACATACGTAAAGATTGCATGCTTTTTTGAATTCCCCCATCCCCTCTGTCTAAACCCTATTAGTGTCAGAAATATTTGGAGCATGTGCAATATGGTGCCAAAATCGGAGCATATAAAATGATATATTTATTGATCTTTCATCTGAGGTGTAAATTTCTCTTGGAAGGTAGCCATCAAAATGTTTCTTTTATCTTAAAAAAGCTGCATTTGAAATACAAATTTCTTTTTTTTTTTTTGCTTAACTTGAGCAACCAGGAAGAAAACGTTTTGTTTGTGAAGCATCTTCTATAGAGATAAATACATGAATGACAGCATGACTGATCCATTCAATAAGACTAGAATACTTCAAAATTACATTTAATACTCCATACACCAACAAATACAAAGACATGTTTATCATGTCCTCCTTCATAAAGAAATGCTTGAGGGAAAAATATAACCACTATATATATATATATATATATATATATATATATATATATATATATATATAGCTAGTAATTCAAAGCCTGTAATAGTATATACACACATTGAAGGACCACAGCCGTATTACACTGAGCTATACTGTTTAAAAGTACTCTTGAAGATATGAAACATGTTTCCAGAATATAAAATAATAATTGCTTTTATTGTTGTTCAGTCGTGCAATTGTGTCCAACTCTCTGTGACTGTATGGATTGCAGCAAGCCAGGCACATTGTTATATCTCTGGTTGTGCTTATCCATAAGATTTTCTTGGCAAAGATACTGGAGTGGGTTGCCAGTTCCTTCTCCAATGGACCGCAACAAAGACCTCTAGGCAAAGACCTGCTCTTGGGTCACCCTACATGGCATAGCGCACAGCTTTATTGAAGTACACAAGCCCCTTCACCATGACAAGGTAGCGATCCAGAAAGGGAAAATAACAATACAGACCCATCATTTTTTCAGTCTTATTAAATCGCGGTTCGGCCAATTGAATATGGCTCTTTATAAGCACATAGCATATTTTATTTTACAGAAATATTTATTTAGCGATTCCCTTGCTTTTGGATAGAAGTTCACTAACTAAAAACTTCTGAAAAAAAATATGCTATTTGCAGTTTAATAAGGCTGTTTATATGTAGTTTTGCTGCTTTGGAATCTACTGTTTAGGTTTGTTCTGTTAAACTTGGAATTCCTTAAATTGCAGGAGGAATGTTCTATCTGCACAATTAGAATGTGGCATCTAAATATTTCTGTGCTTTCAGCAGGAACAATAAAACGTTAATTAGTTTACAAGGATACACCCTCCTAAGATTCTAGCAGGAAAAATCAGGTAAAAAAAGATGGACAACTGCATATAACAAATACAATTTAAAGTTTATGTTTATTTGTATTTCTTTGTTTTATAAAACATTTTAACTATTATCAAGTTCAGTTATTGAAAAACAATATAGATATACTTGTCCAGTGGACCTTTAAGAGTCACAAAGTAAAAATAAAAATTGGTTATATTAGTTACCCATGTGTATTTTGTTGATACTGAGAGTGAAGCCAGTCATTACAACTATACTATACAAAGAGTCCAATTTGTCGTATTTACCAGTGTTAATATTTCTTTAAAAGAACCATTAAAACTAACTCAGTGTAGGTTCCAAAAATTATATAAACTAAAATGATTGGTTATAACAAGTAGTTTATTAAGTGCATGTTATTAAAAATGATTGTCAATTTGTCTTTCAGCCTTTCTGATCCACTAACAGAGATTGAAATGCTTTTTTAATGAGAGATAATTGCACATGATTATTGATAAACATTATTGATACACATTGTGAGCCTATCAATAATTTAATGCAAACAGTTCAAAATTGCAAACTTCAGTCTTATTTCATTGTACTGTATTATAGTTCTAAGCTATATAATATTTGGAACGCACACTGAGTCATTTTAAGTGGATTACATAGTGCATACTGTTAATATAAGGTCAATTTGTGTAAAGTAAATCTGAAAATAAAATCTTCATATATCACTGTTGAGCATGGGTGTAGGAGCCAAAGAAAATCTGGGGGGACACCGCATATAGTATAACAATACCATACAAGTGCTTCTCTGCACATAAATACACACATTAAAGAATGTGGGGGGATTTGTCCCACTCGCCCCCCCCCCCCCCCCCCCCCCCAATGTTCCTACACCCATGCTGTTGAGATTGAAAGCATGATTGAAGAATACTGTTGGGGAGCTAGAGAGAGAGTCGATTCTCACTTAAAAGAGGACCATTCTTCCAAAAGTGGGAGTATTAAGAGGTATGTAATTCATATTATATGGTAAGTACAGAAATAAAATACCTATAATTTATAATGGAAAACATTTACAATCTGAAAGTAGTTAGCAATGAACAGAACCAATAACAATTCAAACAAGAAACAGAAATGGATGATTTATTTTCAAATTGGCTTTTTCATGTTTTTCATGTTTTTACTTGAAATGTTTAATAATATACAGACACTTCACAATTGGGCACCATTTAGGATCTCCTGCTTGTAGTTTATATATTTTTTCATGTAAAAATTTTGGAGGAGAAATATTTATCATAACAGTTGCATTGTCTGTTTCTTATGGGGAGCATTGTTGTTGTTTAGCTGTTCAGTTGTGACGGATTCTACATGACCTAATGGACTGCAGCACACCAAGCACATCTGTCAGCCACTGCCCCTCTGAGTTCCATCAAACTCATGCTCATTACTTCAATGATCTCATCTATCCATCTCCACCTCTGCCGTCCCCTTCTTCGTGTGCCCTAAATCTTACCTAGCATCTGAGTCTTTTCATGATATGATCAAAATATTTGAACTTTAGCTTCATGATCATACCTTCCAGTGAACAGTATTGCTTGATTTCCTGTAGTATTGATTGATTGACTCTCCAATATCACCATTATGAAGGTGTCAGTTTTACAGTTCACAGCTTTTATATACATATGTTACTCACTTTTAGCCAACAGAGTAGTTTCATCTGCGTATCTGAGGTTGTTGATATTGCCCCCAGCAATATTGATTCCTGCTTTGAATTTGTCCTGCCCGACGATATGTATGATGTATTCCGAGGACAAGTTGAATAAATAAGGCGACAATATGCAAGCATGTAAAACTCCTTTTACACTGTTGCTCTATGTTCAGTTCTGACCGTGGCTTCTTAGTCCACTTACAGACTCCTCAGGAGGTGGACGAGATGATCTGGTACTCCCAACTCTTGCCACATTTTGTTGTGATGCATACATTTAAAAACTTTACAATCATCTATGAAGCAGAAGTACATGTTTTTTTCTGGAACTCTCTTGCTTTCTCTATTATCCTTCTGACATTGGCAATTGTTGTCTTGTGCCTCTTCCTCTGTGGAACCAGAATTGCACATGTGGTATTTCCCAGTCCAAATATTGTTGGAAACAAATGTATTGGATCTTAAGCATTACCTTTGCTGGCGTGTGAAATGAGTGCAACTGCTGAAAATTTGCAGCACTCTTTGGCAATTTTTTGGGGGCATTGGGATGTAGACTGAACTTTCTACTAGTGACTGATGGCTTTTGCAAATTTGTTGTCAGAAGACACGCAACACTTTCACAGCATCATCTTGTAGGGATTTTAACAGTTCAGCTGGGATTCTATTAGTGTGGTTCTTCTAAGAAATTGACCAGCCCATCATGAATATTACTGCCTTGCTTTCAAGTCATTATCAAGACCTTCAATCAAATTTTGATTCTACATTTCATCATAGTAAATCTTATCAGGGCTGTCCAGTCAGGCCCACACATTTCCAACCTAGCTATCAGATATCTAGAAAAACATCCAAACCTTCTCTCCTAGCCAAGTTACGAATCATGCCTCAAATGCAGGCCCAATCACATTCACATAAAGCCTTTCAGCCACATCTTGCGTCGATTCAGGTCTCTCAGCCAAACTAAGCTACAGCCAAACCCTGTGAGCTAAGCTAAGTTGCAACACAGACCTCTGAAATTGCAGACCAGACCTCTCAACTAGGCCACATCACAGTCCAGGCCATTCAGTCACACCAAAATGTCAGCACAGCAGTTCAGCCAGGTCAATTGCAGTCCAGGCCTCTGAGCTAGGCCAAGTCACAGTCCAAGCCACTCAGTCTCCTTTAATAAAGGCATATTTAAGTTTAAATATTAACAAATATATTTGCTAAATCACATGAGCTTGCAAGCAGTTGATTTTGTGTGTGTTAACAACCCTAGAAATCCCTGCTAAAATTAGCATGACCTATCACAGGCCGCTAATATATTGTCTCTATCTGTAAAGCTAGTTTGTGCACCGAAGAATCATGGGATGTGTAGTCCTGTTTTTACCAGGGAACAGGAAGTAACGCCGACATTGCTGTGTGGATCTCTGCATGGCGCTGCTGCTGGCTTGAAGGTCAAAAGTGAATACATTTTAGTTTTGAACTAGCGACTTGCCCGTCAAAAATTACGGCAATAAAATTTGAAGTGCTGTTTGCCACACAATGCAAGGCTCTCCCCCTCTAACTTTCAGGCCTCACGATGAGCGCCTTTGATGCTCATTGCGAGCCTCTCCCACTGGTGATCGAGACCCGTAAATAAAATACAATTTATTTAAATATATCTGTTTCCTTCCCGCAGCCTTGTTACGGCACTTGTTACAGCACTTCCCACTCATTATAATATTCATGACGTTCACATTTCCTATTGTCTCCTTGAGCCTTGTATCATCCCTAAAGCTTGGTTTGACTGCTCCTTACCAAGAAATCTGAAGCAGGATTTACCGCTGTGGGCTGAGTGCCCTAACCTGGGGAGCAAAAGATTTACTTTAGTGTAGAACTTAGGGGGACAAAAGCTACTGCAGCCAATATATGGCAGTGCCCTAACTTAGAGCACTTGATTTACATGGAGGCCAATGTTTTTTTACTCATATTTATAAATGATGCACTTCATTAACTCATTGCCAAAACAGGAGATAACGAGACTACTTACAAATTTTGACAAGAAATGCTTAGGAAATAAAAAAAGTAGGATATATAGATTAGGAAATATAGATTAGGAAATAAACTAAATGAAAACTCATTCCATAAATGAAAAAGACGATGGCAAAATGATCTATACATTCATATAGATAATAGAGAATGGGATAAATGTCTAGCTTTACAAAGTAATAGTTGTAGAAATTATGCTTTATTAGAAGCATGTCTTAGAGCGAGTCATAGAATGTATATCTTAGCAACAAAATTACAAACCATCAGTCTGATTGTGGCTTTAGAGGATGTGGGCAAGAATGGTAATATTTGGATATTTTGGTGTAGTCATTAATGATATGTATAGTAGACAAATAATATATAACGTAAACCTTAAACGAAACGTGTTTGTATATTGCATGTTTTTAATTTGATATAAGTTATTTGTTTGTATAATGTTATGTTCTTTAAATAAAAATAATTAAAAGGAAATTAAAATTTCAAAATAACAAACTATATTACATTTGAACTAAAATTAGTTCTATATAGCTAGACAGTGGAAAAGCAAGGAGCTTAGCTCACAGGCAGTGGTTAACAAGGTAAATTATCTAGCAATCAATGAGAGACTCACACATATCCTGACAGACTGCATGCCCAAGTTTATAGACGCCTGGAACCTTTGGCTACTTTCACTCCTCAGTCTAAAAGGCATAACATGTGACAGATCTGGCAGGCTGGGTGTCTCTGTGAGGAGGCAGGATCAGGGATGCTCAATTTAATGGACCCTCATGATCGGAGGCTGGATTGGTGAGATCATTTAGGGGTCAACAGGGACCCTTGGAGGTTTCAAGGCACACAATAAACCCACTTCCGTTCCCCCACACACCTTTCCCATTCAGTTTCTTATTTTATTAGTTATTATATATATATATATATATATATTTTTTTTTTATTCTTCTGTCTTGTGTTCTTTCAAATTTTACGCTTTCTCTCCCTCTCAGATTGCGAAACACACAGCTAATAGGCAATCCTCATAACATCCTAGGAAAAAACTTCTCTAGACACCATGTTATGTTCAGATTTGGTACTAGTTATTTATGGTTTCAGTGTAATTTTGCTAAGCATGAGATGTGTTAATAGTTAATTCTTCATGGAATGTACTTGTAAAGGATACAACTCACTATATTGTACCTACTGATGTGCTCAAATTGTCTGCAAAATATGTGATACTGTGTTGATAATGTGTCTAATAATAAAACCTTTGGAGTCAAAAAAATGAGTTCTGACTTTTTATTGTCATACAAATGGCTAGCAAAAAGTGGCCGTGGTTAAAAAATGTTTTGGCATTGGGCCTTCCATGCCCCACTCAGGTGCACTCCTGTGCCATATTTTGTTTTTACTTATTTTTTTTAAATCAAGGCCTGTTGAGTCGAATTTTGGAACATACCAATTAGTCAACATTTCATATGTTTCCCAGCTTGTTTGCTGAATTTCAGTGAGTTTTGGGTCAGGCCTTGTTGTTTAAACGTAGGTAACTTTAGCCAGCTTTGGGGAATCAAACTATTTGATAGTTTCAGTCAGGACGATCCCTTGAGTTACCTAGCATCTCTCTCTACTACCTAATTATGTTGTTGGCATGTTTGACAATAGGATCGGGTATAACCTGAGAATCTTGGTTGAGTGTCATCTAGTTACTTAACGTATGGTTAAGTGTGATTTGGGTCAGGCTTTGTTGTTTAAACATAGACAACCTTAGCAAGCTTTGGGGTATCAAACTAAATGAGCCTTCCAGACAGGAGGATCTCTCTAGGATCATAGGGTTTCTCTCTTCTATTTTGTTTTTTGGAAGTGTGTCTACAATATCCTGCATAGCCTGAATAGCTGGGTTGTACACAGCCTAATAATTGGAAGTAAAGTCTCTACAAGTGTCAGCAATGTCCTGCATAGCCTGAAAAGCTAGGTTGTATACCTCCTTATTTCAATAAACTAAAAGCTAACATATGACTTTGGTCTACATTTGTAAAGTTTCTCTCTGTCTCTCTCTCTCTCGCTCTCTCTCTCTCTCTCACTGTGCACCCTCTCTCTGTGCTCCCGCTCTCGTACCCTCTTTCCCTCGGTGCCCTTTCTCTTGTGCCCTCTCTCTCTGTGCACCTTCTCTTTGTGTGGTCTCTCTCTCTCTCTCTGTGCTCTGCGTCTCTCTTGCTGCCCCCCTCTCTCTCTCTCTCTCTCTCTCTCTCTCTCTCTCTCTCTCTCTCTCTCTATATATATATATATATATATATATATATATATATAAATATATTTAAATATTTATATATATTTTTTTTTTACCCAATATAAACTAAAATATTTATAAATATTTAGTCAGAATTGGTATGGTGTTCCTTTGACTCAATAGATCCTTTATTTTAATTGCAGCGTTGTTTCTTTGTTCCAAAAAGTTATTTCAAAGATTTTTTTTAGGTGCTGTATGGGGATGGATGCTGTAACGGAATGACTGCTGACAAGGACTGGGTGCTCTCTAGGGATGGATGCTAAGAGGGGTGGGTGCTGTGAGCTGGTGGAGGGACTGGTGCTATGTAGAGATAATATATATATATATATATATATACAGTATATATTACATTTGTGTTCACATTGTATGAATTGGAACCAGGTGGCCCAGCACAAAATAAAATATTACAATCCCCCTTGAGAGGGACCCAGTGTTTTTTTCTCCAGGGTCCTTCCTTCTCTAGCTCTGCCACTGAGAATAGTGTCATATAGAAGTTAATACGAGAGGCTGTCTTTTAAAAAAAATGTAAAACATCTTTTTTCACAGAACTAAAAGAATAATTTTTATACAGGATTGCATTGGTGTCAGGTAGTGACGTGCTCCATGAAAAGCAGCATGGTTTATTTCTTATGGGGAAATCTGTCACTTTAGCCCATTGAATCTACCATGAGCATGTGTTGTAAACATTTCAGTGATTTTGTTACTGTTTTCCTTTAAGTAAATTAGAAATATACAGCCTTATTAAATTGCGATTCGGCAAATTAAAAAGCTCTCTATATAAGCACATAGCATATTTTTTTTTTATAGAAGTTTTTAGTTAGTGAACTTCTATTCAAAAGCAAGGTCTTTATTAACTAAAAACTTCTGTAAAAAAAAAAAAATACTATGGCCCTCATTCAATTGCAATTTGGCCAATTGAATAAGGCTCTAAATAAGCACATAACATATATTTTTAAAGAAGTTTGTAGTTAGTAAAAACCTTGCTTTTGGATAGATGCTTACTAACTACAAACTTCTTTAAAAGAAATATGCTATGTGCTTATTTAGAGCCCTATTCAATTGGCCAAATTGCAATTGAATGAGGGCCTATGTGCTTAACTAGAGCCCTTTTTAATTTGCAGAATCGCAATCTAATAAGGCTGATAGTCTTCAAAGCAGCACAACAACAAAACAATTTTCTTAATTTGCTGCTCTCAAAATGAACACAGTACCTAAAAAGGCGAAACTTAGTACATAGTTTTTGAGAGAAGACTTAATTACGGAAGAATACTCAAGAGAATCCAAATCTGGCTGATTAATCATTTCCACAAAAAAATCCACTTTGGGAATAAAAGTAATGCTAAATATAAAAATCCTAGTATATTAATAGGAAAACATTTTTTTTTCTGACAAAAAATAGCTGTTCTTTCCCATAAAATATCCACTTTGGAATTTCCCCTTTCACCTTAAATCTAATCTAATATTTCTCACACAAATATTATCAAATAAAATATTAAATACAGAGTGACTTATCAGATTTCATCAGTATCTTGACATTGGCAAACACAGTGTCCTAAAAACTGTGAAATGTAACTGTCTGCTTATAAATTCATCTGTTATAAATGTAAGCCAATAATCAACACATATAATAGTTGTCAAACTACGAATCGTCGTCACGCTTTACAAGTTCGCAAATTGAGCTTGCAAGAACTGCGTGCCTCGCAAATCGAGCGACGCAGTTTGGTCCGCAAATGCGGATCCTCGCTAAGCGAGGGGCCGCATTTGCGGAGGTGGAGGCTCTATGGCACCTCACACACGGTTACAAACACCCACACAAGCGGCACTTTACCAAAATACATCTAACACGCAATCACTATATACAAACTTACACCAAAAAATACGAACCGCGGGACTTAGAACGGAAAATTTACGGACTTGACTTACACCTCAATTTAAGTCCAAATTCCTGAGTTTAGACACAAGAAAATCCCCTAAGCAAAAAAAAAAATAGCCGCCTAAAAAAACAAAAACAATGCCACAGGACCCTAAAGACGCAAAACACCACCAAGCACATACGGCTTTTGAAAAAAGCCATACGAGGTATAAGATACACTCTTACCAAGGACGCTACATCATCCACAGCCGCGTACCACATATACATTCACCGTTATTTTAAACACAATAAATACACACAAAAAATACATACAAAGTTTACCCACAGCAAGGGGGGGCACCCAGGACCTCTGCAAGTGAACTTACACTTCAATTTAAGTACAAATTCCCAAGTTTAGACACACGAAAATCCCCTAAGCAAGAGAAAAAATGGCCGCAGAACAAAACGAAAACGAGGCTACAGGACCCTAAGGACGCAAAACAACACCAAGCACATACAGCTTTTCAAAAAAGCCGTACGAGGTACAGGAAACACTCTTACTACTTATGAACAATAACTTACAGAATGCGGAAGTACACAGCTACCCTAACGGCTTTCCCTTGTGCACGCTGCCTATTTACACTACACACTGCACACATTGCCGACACTTACACCTCAGCTCCACAACAGTGCAAACCTACATTATATGCTGCAGGAACATCAAAACAGATTGTCAGCTCTTCAGCACAATGCTTCCTGCATATATTATTTCCAAATAGGTAAAGTATATTAATGTATTACTTTATTAATTATTTCATTAGCATACAAAAACAGATATACACAAAAGCAAAAAAAAACACTCTCACAATAAACACAAAAGCCATTTACAGCGCGACTCAGAACAGCGCCAACGCTGCTCATAGCACACAAAGCCTTGCAATAAGCGCAAAAAGCAGATCAGCGCCAACCAAACAATAACAGCAAAAGCGCATAGCAGAAAAAAAAAATACAACAACCAACAGCCTCGCAATGAGCGCCGAAGGTGCTTAGTGCGAGGATCGCAATGAGCGCCGAAGGATCTCGGACCACCAAAAAAATTCATGTCTGGCACAAGCAGCATTACCTGCCTTACAATTCTGTTGACCCATCATTTTTGACAGGCAAGTCGCTAGTTCTATTAATAAAAATGATTACTAAAGCTATTGCAAACTTGAAATAAAATATGTAATCACATATATAGCTGTGAGAATGCAGGTTGTTGCTAACGCTGCAGGCATATTACTTCAAAATAGGTAAAGTATATTGATGTATTATTTTATTAATTATTTCATTAGTATTAGCAAAAAAAACAATGCTCATAGCACACAAACAACCAACAGCCTCGCAATGAGCGCCGAAAACGCTCATTGCGAGCCACGAATTGAGCGCCGAAGGCGCTCAGCATGAGGCTCGGAATGAGCGCCGAAGCATCTTGGAACACCAACAAAATGAATTCTCTCAACCAAACACCATTAGCTGCCTTACAATCTTATTGCTGTCATTTTTTGACGGGCAAGTCGCTAGTGTATTAATAATTAGATGTTTTGAAACTTTTCCCAGTGAATACAATTTAGAACAAATACATATATAATATGAATTTCTATTTTTATATTGAGACAAGTAACTTGCTCATAAGGTATGTTTTTCAAGCAGAGGTAAAAATGCAGAATAACAGTAAAATTAAAGGGCCTCTGTAGTTTGGTCAAAACATTACATCCACGACGTATGTAACAAAATAACAATATTAGCAGGTATGCAAGACAAGAACATAAAGCATTAGCGAATATATTATAATTAGATGATTCTGATTGTATCATGTGTGATTCCATCTTAGACTTCTAGTCTGACTATAGTTTTAGGAGGAGGATTATCCTATCTGACACTAAAATCTATTGTTAAGGGGCTATTTGAATAGGATTTTTAACAAGAATGCTAACAATCCTATCTAGGTCTACTGTTCATGCCATTCCTCCCAGGTTTCACAACAATAATTAAAGTATTCAAAGTAAAATTGAATACAATAGTTAAAAAAAAAAACTGTAATTATTTATTTTATACTGCCTAAAATCAAAATATAAATGATTGACACTTTAATGGCCCTTTAAGTATCCCCATTTCCTATGTTTTTTATAGAATCGATTTATCAGAGGATTCAAGTTTATCCCCACTTGATAAATAGCTCTGCTTGTGCCCTCTTTGAGTTACTCATCCTCACTGGTCCTCATTTTTTTCCTTCTTGATAAAAATATGTTATAGTTGTTGACAAAAATGAAATAACACCAAGGTATTGTTATAAGCTATCAGTCTCCACTGCGTTTGTCCCCTTGTTTCTGGCACTTTTGATGGAGGAACACAAGTATACGAGGCTTTAAATGCTTTTCCAATTACTATATTAAATTCACCAGTAATACAAAATAATACACCAAAAACAAATCAAAGAAAATACCACCGAAGCACTACCTATACTGTGACAGTCCCTTAACTATCATAGCTTCTATCAGTGGCGGCTGGTGAACTTACAAGTTGGAGGGGCGCCAGAGCAATACTCCTCCCCTTACACAGACTCCACCCATGTTTAACCCCCTTGATGTCATATTGACTTATATATGCCCCGCCCAATGACCTTATACTTGCCCCGCCCACCTATTGAATATTAATACTATTAAAAAATTCTAGAATCTTGGGATTCAGGCAAATAATAATATTTCTAAGACTATATAGGCCCAAACCGTACTTAAAAAAACCTTAAAATACCAAACGGCACTATATAGGCCACAACTGGACCTTAAAAACCCACTATATAAACCCAAACCATACTTAAAAAAACAGAAAATACTAAGCGGGACTATATGGGCCCAAACCGTACCTACAAAACTTTAAAATACCAAGAGGGACTGTATAGGCCACAACCAGACCTTAAAAACCCACATTACACTAAGTAAGACTATATCGGCCCAAACCCTACCAAAAAAAACATAAAATACCAAGCGGGACTATATAAGCCACAACTGGACCTTAATAACCCACATTACACCAATCAGGACTATATTGGCCCAAACCGTACGTAAAAAAAAAAATGGAAATACCAAGCCGGACTATTTAGGCCCCAACAAGACCTTAAAAACCCAAATTACACCAATCAGGACTATATAGGCACAAACCGTACCTAAAAAACCTTAAAACACCAAGCAGAACAATATAGGTCACAACCCTCTAACCCTAACCCTCTAACCCTCTACCCCTAACCCTCTATGCCCTAACCCTCTAACCCTTACCCTCTAACCCTAACCCTCTATGCCCTACACTGCCCCATCTACTCTTCCCACATCTACTCTTCCCCCTCTCTCCCTCCCCTGTGTCTCTTCCCCCCTTCTTTCCCCCTTATCCTCCTCTTCCTCCCTTTCCCCCTTATCCTTCTCATCCCTTTCCCTCTCTCCAATGACCCCCCTTTCCCCTCTCTTACCTTGATCCGATGGGCTCCTGCTGCTCTCCCCCCTGTCCAGAAACGGGATATGCTAATGATGTGACGTGCATGTGATATCACGTCATTAGCATACACCGATTCTGGACACACCCAGAAGACGCGCTGCCAGGAAGAGAGCACCAGGAGCCCAGCGGATCAAGGTAAGAGAGGGGAAAGGGGGGTCATTGTAGTGAGGGGGGTCATGGGAGAGGAGGAAATGGAGGATGAGGATAAGGGGAAATGGAGTAGGAGGGAGATAAGGGAAGAAAGGGAAGAAGAGGGGGAAGGGAGAAAGAAGGGGGGTAAGGAGAGGGGAGGAGGGTAAGGGGAAATGGAGGAGGAGAAAGATAAGGGGAGAAAGGGAGGAAGAGGGGGAAAGCAGGAAGAGGTGGGGAGAGACACAGGATAGGGAGAGGGGGGAAGAGAAGATGGAAAGTAGAGGGTAGTAGAGGGGGTAGCAGGCTAGATGGGGCAGTGTAGGGCAGGATGGGGTAGCAGGGCCTAGATGGGGGCATCAGAGGGCAGGAGGGGGTAGCGGGCCTAGATGGAGGCATCAGAGGGCAGGAGGGGGTAGCTGGGCCTAAATGGGGGCAGTGTAGGACAGGAGAGGTAGCAGGACCTAGATGGGGGCAGTGTAGGGCAGGAGGGGTCATTGGGGCCTAGATGGGGCAGTGTAGAGCAGGAGGGGATAGTGGGGCCTAGATGGGGCAGTGTAGGGCAGGAGGGGGTAGCAGGGCCCAGATGGGGGCAGTGTAGATCAGGAGGGGGTAGCGGGGCCTAGATGGGGTGAGTATAGGGCAGGAGGGGGTAGCAGTGCCTAGATGGGGGCAGTGTAGGGCAGGAGGGGGCATCAGGGCCAAAATGGGGGGATTGTAGAGCAGGAGGGGGTAGTGAGGCCTAGATGGGGGCAGTGTGGGGCAGGAGGGGGTAGCGGGTCCTAGATAGGGGCATCAGAGGACAGGAGGGGGTTGCAGGGCCTAGATGGGGGCAGTGTAGGTCAGGAGGGGGTAGCGGGGCCTAGATGGGGGCAGTGTAGGGTAGGAGAGGGTAGCGGGGCCTATATGGGGGCTGCATAGGGCAGGAGGGGGCATCGGGGCCTAGATGAGGCATTTGAGGGCAGGAGGGAGTTGCGGGGCATAGATGGGGCATCAGAGGGCAGGAGGGGGTAGCGAGGCCTAGATGGGGGTAGTGTAGGGCAGGAGGGCGAACCGGGCCTTGATGGGGGCAGCGTAGGGCAGGAAGGTGTAGTGGGGCCTATATGGGGGCAGTGTAGGGCAGGAGAGGGCATCAGGACCTAAATGGGAGCAGTGTGGAGCAGGATGGGGTAGATGGGGGAAGTAGTGGGGCCCCTGAGTTTATTAAGACTAGGGGGCTTGGGTTGTGTAGTGTTAGGCAAATTTACTTTGAGGTTCAGTAGATTAGGTTCCAGCCAGGGAGGATCAGCCAGAGAGGATCAGTCAGGCAAAAATTAATTATGGGGCTTTTATAGCCTTACTGATGTCATATCATAACATTGAGCTCTACAGGCTTGTGGGTGCTCAGAGAGAACGGTCAGAGGACATGATTTAGCAAACAGGCAGCCTACAGCACTGATTGGTTGAAGCTGCAAGCTGCCAGTCAGGAAAATGTATACATTTAATTGAACACTGAATTTGTATACACTGAAGTTGAGCATTAGAGCTCAACGCTCACACTCACACACACTGTAATATATCAGCACTAGGGAGAGAGACACCAGGCAAGTAAGGAGGCACACAAAGCGTTAATTGTTAAGTGATAGATATATATTTTTTACAAAATCATATTAAAGAAGACATGACAGCTGATATACAGATATAATTGTTAAAGTGATTGATAATTTTTGGGGGGGCGCCTGCCCCTTGGCCCCTTTGCCCCAGCCGCCCCTGGCTTCTATCCAGCAAATACTGGATGAAACAAAAATAAAACCGACAGTCCAATAGTTTGTTTTCCCTTACTGGCCTAAAACCTTTCAAGTTCACGCTTCCACTCTTCTTACGTGGCTTACTCAATAGCCCCATGCTTCTGTATCTCTGCCTGTGCCTTTCTTTAATATGGACCTCTCTGGGTGTCTTTCTTTGCAGCTCCAATAAACACCAGTATGTTTCCCTATTTGCAATTCCAATAGATAATTCAAAATAATTTCTATGAGTTTGCTCCAAACAAACTTTGCACACAGTCTTTTTCATAGCCTTTCCAAGACACTTGGACCAAAAGGAGCTTTAGGCACAAACCAAGCCTGAAAGCCTTACACTTCTAGCAGCAGCCAAAAAACGGGCCACATCCAATTCCCAATCATTTATCAGGTCTGATCAGGTGTAACTAATCAAACTCTCCAGGAGTTAACTTTTTCACATCTCCTGGGGGAAAGGGAGATTTGCAATATCTAATCACGCTATACTTACTATCATGTTATGGGTGTGACCAAGATTACCGATACAGGACAGAGACCAGTTTGACCAACTAGACTATAGGGCATCAATACCCAGCACATACAGTGAATTATGACACATGTCATTTGCACTTAAAATTTTTACATCGGGCAATACATTTTCCTGAGGAACAACCATTGATCATCCAACCTGAGGTACCGTATATACTCGATTATAAGCCGACCTGAGTACATGCCAAAGCACCCATTTTACCACAAAATACTGGGTAAAATGAGTGACTCTAGTATAAGCCGAGGGTGGGAAATGTGCTGCCCCCTGTGTCCCTCTTGTGCCGTCTGTGTCCCCCTCTTGTGTCCCCCTCTCTCTCTGTGTCTCTTCTCCGATCTCCATTCCCTGTGTCTCTTCTCCCCTCTCCCTTCCCTGTGTCTCTTCCAACCTCTCCCTTCCCTGTGTCTCTTCCCTCCTCCCTTATCACCCTCCTCAACCCCACTCCTCAACCTCCCACCTCATCCTCAACCTCCCTCCTCATCCTCAACCCCCTCCTCTACCTCCCTGCTCATGCTCAACCTCCCTCCCCATCCTCAACCTCCCTTCCCATCCTCAACCTCCGTCCTCATCCTCAACCCCCTCCTCAACCTCCCTCCTCATCCACAACTCCCTCCTCAACCTCCCTCCTCATCCTCCCTCCTCAACCCCCCATCCTCAACCCCCCTGCTCAACCCCCCATCCTCATCCTCTCTCCTCAACCCCCATCCTCAACCCCCTCCTCAACCCCCCATCCTCAACCACCTCCTCAACCCCCATCCTCAACCCCCCTCCTCAGCCTCTTTCCCTCAACCGCTCCTCCCCATTCTCAACCTCCCTCCTCATCCTCCCTCCTCATCCTCAACCTCCCTCCTCAACCCCCCATCCTCAACCCCCTCCTCAACCCCCCCATCCTCATCCTAAACCCCCTCCTCAACCCCCTCCTCAACCTCAACCCTCCTCAACCTCAACCCCCCCTCAACCTCGACCCCCCTCAACCAAAACCCCCCTCCTCAACCCCCCTCCTCAACCCCCCTCCTCAACCTCCCTCCTTAACCTCCCTCCTCAACCCCTCATCCTCAACCCCCCCATCCTCATTCTCTCTCCTCAACCCCACCATCCTCAACCCCCCCATCCTCATCCTCTCTCCTCAACCCCCCCATCCTCAACCCCCCTCCTCAACCCCTCATCCTCAACCTCCCTCCTCATCCTCAACCTCCTCATCCTCCTTCCTCAATCCCCCTCCTCAACCCCCTCCTCAACCTCCCTCCTCAACCTCCCTCCTCAACCCCCCTCCTCAACCCCCCTCCTCAGCCTCTTTCCCTCAACCGCTCCTCCTCATTCTCAACCTCCCTCCTCATCCTCCCTCCTCATCCTCAACCTTCCTCCTCAACCCCCCATCCTCAACCCCCCCATCCTCATCCTCTCTCCTCAACCCCACCATCCTCAACCCCCCCCATCCTCATCCTCTCTCCTCAACCCCCCCATCCTCAACCCCCCTCCTCAACCCCTCCTCCTCATCGTCAACCTCCCTCCTCATACTCAACCTCCCTCCTCATCCTCAACCACCCTCCTCATCCTCCACCTCCCTCCTCATCCCCAACCTCCCTACTCAACCCACCCATTCCGAACCCCCTCCTCAACCCCCACATCCTTATCCTCCCTCCTCAACCCCCCATCTCTCTCGTTTTTTTGGTATCTATTGATTTTAGTTGAACCCCTATGCACAGGTAGTTACCCTTTCTACCAAAAAATCTAAGGGCTGATTATAACTTACCAGGCCATTTTGAGTATATGATATCTGTGGCTAATACAAATCCCTGACCTCACTCTGTCACAGTATAATAACACTTCTATGAACACAAAATATATTCAGAAGTCATTTAAAATGTTTAAAATGCAGGAGAGGAGATACTGATGGCGCAAGTGGTACATTGCACCAAGGCCCTCGCCTCTAAGAGCCTGGTGCTGAATCCCAATTAAATTATCTTGTTTTTATGACAGATTTTTTTTTGTTGTAGAGTAGTGAGGGGAGGGCCCAAAAGAGGAAGTGGCCGAGCATCAAAAAGGAACAGATAATTCTTTCCTGTCCTTCCTCCTACCTCACCTTTGTCCCCACCATCTCTCACTACTCCTATCTACCTATCACTACCCCGTCACATCACAACTGTTGGTTCAAGTGGATTTGCAAGTGTATTGATTGCCCTGGTGCCCTGATAAGGAACTGTCTTGTATTGACTTTTAGCTGGGCTGTCTGGCACTGTTTGGGGAGAACAAGATGTTGTAGCTCCCTCAAAGGTTGCTTGTCCCTCTGCAGATTGGTCACCCTGTACAATAGGTCACCATTCCAAATATATATCCCTAAGGTATTGTCTCCCCAGTCAGTGCCCTAGCCATAAGCTCCTTTAAAGCAGGATCCGGCTTTTTCTCCCGCTTAAACTCAGTCGGATCTGCCAATGGCCCTAAGTTTACCCCAGTTTGCATCTGGCATACCACAGGTTGGGCAGGCTCCAGTTCCTCTTGTGTCTCCCTGATGGTGTTTTTGGGTCACTATGGCCCCTGAGCAACATGTCATTTCCCAACAATACATCCATGGACAACCTGGACATGACTCCCTTGCCCCAATTTATTTATACCCATTCTAAGGGGATAGCTAGTTAATGGCCCCCAGCTACCACAATGCCGCCCCCCCCCCCCCGCCCCACACACACACACACACACTTCTTCATGACAGTGAGAGGTTTACCAGGCCTGAGTGGGTCAGGGTAAGACATTATTATTATCTTTATTTATATTGCGCCAAAATATTCCCTATCGCTGTACAGGGGTTAAGTATATGGCAAAAACCAAATGAACACCTTATAAAGAATGGAAGGCCCTGTTTTTGAGCTTAGAATCAAATGTACATAGTAATTGTTTCCAAGGCATTGACACAAGTTGGAAAACTCACAAACTTACAATCTAAGGGATGATCCAGTGTTCCTGAAGTCCTCCACTGGCTTTCACAGTAGTAGTCTAGACATGTCGACTGCGGTAGTCCCTGTGAGTAACTGGACAGAGGCTACAAAATACTACTTCATACAACAGGCTCTATCTATCTTCGCAGATGTCAAATAATTGGTGCTCGATTGGTGCAGGGTAAGCTACCCAATTGCCCACAGACAAGACAAGATGAGAGGAATTCCCAGGATTTCCTGTGTGGACATGGCAACAGATTCCCAAGATGTTGGCACCCAAAGCAATACACATCCCGCCATTCTTAGGGTCTGACGGTGCAAAATTGGTGGGCCAAGAACAAAGGAGAGTTGTGGTTGTGTCTCCATTTGGTTGAAGCTGTAGTCAAGGCTTTGCTAGTGGCTGTGGAGGGCCATTCTAGGTGGCCTAGCTAGGTGGAGGTCACTAGATATAGGAGGCACACTCCCCTTTACTTGGGTCTCCCTGTACTGGGCCTCCAAGTGACCAGCTTATTCTGCAGTGGTGGATTTTTTATCTTGGACCAACACTCTAATGGTTAAAAGGCAAAGATGCAAACATTGCTACAACACAACCTTAGCAGCCTCTTCATTGGTCTGGACTGGGTGCCCCTTCAATTTACACATCAAAAGCATGGCCAAGCTTCTACATCAGCTCTCCATATGAGTTTTGGGCACCTGGGCCAGGTCCCAGAAGTGCTTTCTGTATTGTTCAGGGGTCCCTGGTATTGAGCCAGCAGCCCCAACTTAACTTTGTAGTAGTCCTCTGAGAGATAGCAGAGAATGGCCAAGCTCACAGGAGTCGGATCCAATCCTTAAATTTCTGCAGAAGGCTATCAATGTCTCCCCCTAGCATAATCAAATCACAGAAAGGCTCTAGAGGTTTGCTTCCGGGTGGTGGGTCAGAATCATCAAAGATCTGGCTGTAAAGGTGTGACTGACTGGCTTGCTCTCTAGTGACCTGCACCCTAGCTGTCCTCATCACCTCCATTTTGTGATCTGGGGACAGGCCTTCTCTGCCCTCCAATCCAGGGATGTACCTCATTTCCACCTCTAAAACCTCCTACTGTGGGTTAGTTCTCTTAGTTTGGTCATGCTGCGTTTATTATACAATGCCATCTTTACCGATGCTTCCCTAGTATCTTTTGCTTGGCTTTTCGTCTTGATAGCCACCAGCATCAGCTAAACCGGCCAATGTATGTATCCAACCAGCTAGGGATTTCCATTCTTCTGAGCTCAAAGAGCATTTGGTCTCATGCAGACAGCTACATTTTCCTTTGCAGCTGTCACTGTTGCCATGGCAACCCACTTCACCTCAGTATTCTCTCCCATCAAAGCTGCCGTCACTTGAGAATTTTCTACCTCTTTATTCTGAAGGTTTTTGGAATTAAGGTCACTGAAACAATACTGTTGTAGACAGAGAATTTCAATGGGACAGATGTGACTAACAGAGGCATCAATTATATAATAGAGTGACAGGGTAGCAAACAAGGAGAGAGTTACAGTAGTTGAGGTGGGATATGATAAGTCAGTGGAATCAAATGTTGTACACATGAGAGAATATTCTGGAGATCTTTTTAAGGTGAAGATAATACAATTTGGTTAATTATTGTATATGATGAGTTAAAGAGAGGGCAAAATTCAAGATAAACCAAACGGAGCAGGCTTTTCAACAGGTAGGAACTCTAGTACAAGAAAGAAGAATAATATTAACAATAATAATAACAATTATAAAAACTCTAATAAATGTTACTAATAATTATTTGTTAATCATATAACAGCAATATAATAATTATACAAATAATATATATATATATATATATATATATATATATATATATATATATATATATATAGCACAAATGTTGTCCAGAATACTACTGCTGGTTCATCAATAGGCATTTTAAAGCTGTTTACTACCTCTTCTGCTGTCGAAATGCATGCACACATGTATAATACTGAATGGTGTATAAACAGATTTGCTCCTTGACAAATACTGTTTTGAGAATAGGGTGGTGTATTGCCTGCTGTAATGGATGCCGTGTTCCAATACACTGCTTGATAATTCTGGGTAATTAATGTTTGATTTGTGAGATATAATGGGAATCATGGTAAAGAGAGTTTGTATGAAAATAAAATGGTCAAATGAATCTAAGGCGGCAGAGAGATCCATGAAAAGATTGTAGAACAGCCTTCCACATCTTCCACAAGAAGTGTTAAGAGGAAATACAGTAATGGAAACAAAGTTGGCTGAAAAATCTTTTAAATATACTTCCACCAATTATCTTCAATTTCACCACAACAGAATTTTCCAAGAGATCAGTTAGCATCCAGATCAGAGGAACTATCTTAATGTAAAAGAGAAACCAGTGGACATGATATTGAGAAATTATGTTTTAATTAATTTTTAAACTCATGAATTATAAGTAGGTTAGAATTTTGACAATTAAGTAATAAATAAATTATCAAGGCTTCTTAAAAAAAAAATCTACAAGAGGTAGAATTTAATAAATATTGCAGCAGAAATTAGTTACTGCTTTAGAACAATCTTTCACTTGACATGACTGTAAACAGAATAGATAAAAATAAACCAAATAAAATAAATACCTGAGCTTGCTTAAAATAAAATGATAGCTTTGAAGTCTCTCTTGTCCCTCTCCAAATCCCTTGGCTTCTAGTAAGTATGGAGATGAAGAGGATGATTTGATTAAGTGCAAATATGTTCTCAATCAATAGCATAAGTGTACCACCCATATATTATAAATCCCTCTGCCATTGATAGCTATCCCCTTACATTAACTGCAAGAATTTAGTCTGCTTATAATGACTGGGAGATGTAACTAAAAGTTCTGGAAACTAATTTAAATGGTACTACAAGAATTAAGAAAACTATCTTTAAAGATAAAAAACATTTTTGCACTCTTTTTTTTTTTAAAAGAAGTAGCCTTAACTTCTCCTAGTATTTCTAATGTAATACTAAGCAATATTCTAACCATACAAAATAAAAAATATTTATAAAAAGAAGAATGAAAAAAGAAAAAGAAGGAAAGATATTACTCTCTTTCAAGGTCCACATTCACCAACCTCATCGGCCAACTCTCAGCATCAAAATATCCCAGCAGGAGGCCCATTTCCTGTATTTTGCATCTATCTCAGCAGATAAGACACTCATGGAGCGAATATACTTAATCTTCCGTAGAGCCTCCTCAAGGCTGGAACAGTTGTTTTCTAATGTTTTGCAATTATGCTTTTAGTCACCAGAAATATCTGATTTGATAGAAATTGTGCATTTTTAGAAAGGAGTGGTAAGCCCAATAATGCCTCTTCTATTTTTTGAGGAATAACTGTATCCCATAGTTTCTCCAGGGTATTATAGGTCGCAAAACAAATGTGCTGAACTTTGAGGCAATCCCATAACATATGTTTTAAGGAACCTATGGTTTTGCAACCTCTGGAGCAATTGCCATGCAACTGACTATTTGAACAGTGGAGTCTAACTGGGGTAAGGTACCATCTCAAGATAGTTCTGTAAACATTTTCCTTCAATATAATGTTAAAAGAGGAATTTGCTGCATTTTTGATCATTATACCACATTGTTCATCATCTAGGCTAATACTGAGCTCAGCCTCCCAGGAGGCCCTATAGGACAAATTATTAGACACAGCCTGTTCATTTAGGTAGTTATAAAGAATAGTGAGTTTTTTTTTACCTTTTGAGTTGTGTAAGCAACAATGCTCAAAGGGAGTTTTGCTAGCTAATTTGTTTTGTTTTTGAAGTTTGTGTGGCAATCAGTGATTTATGCTAAAGTCTGATAGAGGCCAGTTTTGACATTCTAACAGTACATCTGCAACAATTGATATCTCTCTTCTAATACACCAAGCAAATTGGGTATTTTTATTGATTGATAAGTCTGCATGGGGTAGCCATAATGGCATTAGCCATGAGCCATTTTGTAGTAGAGGAGTTCTCTTGTTGATTTGCTTCCATAGTACGATGGAGTGACTCAGACACATCGGAAGTGATTTTAAATTAATACTCCAATGGATGCTTAGCCATAGTATTTGGTTCAGGAGAAAATTTTGGTTCTAGAAAACTTGACGTTCTATCTCCACCCAAACGGGGGGCTCTCTTAATATACCATTTACCCACATGGGCTAATCTCGCCGCCTTATAGTATCGTAGAAGGTCAGGAGTTGCTAAACCATCTTTCTGTTTTGATACTGTCATAGTCGCCCTATTTATTCTAGGTTTCTTATTGCCCCAGATGAATTTAAATATTGCTTTTTTGTAATGTTGATATGTCTTTAAGATTTATCGATGATGGTATAGTCCTAAATAGGTATAGCAGTTTAGGGAGTGTGTTCATTAATGGCGTGTATTTTACCAAACCATAAGATATTTAATGAAGACCAGGTGCGAAGATCTGAATATATTTCTTTAAAGATAATGGGGTAATTGGTATCATATATCTGTTTAGTAAATTTAGGGATATGAATACCTAGGTACTTTATATGATGCGAGGACCATTTAAAGAGATAGTTTAAGGTCAGAAAATTTTCCAGTTGCTTGGGCAGTGAGACATTAAGAGCTTCACTTTTATTTGCGTTCATTTTAAATCCTGATATATGGCCAAAATTGCTCAATGTTTTTAAATAGGCGGGGTAAGCTAATTAATGGGTTAGTAACTGTGAGGAGAATATCATCCGCAAATAGGCTTAGCTTATATTCTTTATCGTCTAACTTGATTCCACTAACATCTGGAGCTTCCCTTAGTGCTATCGCTAGTGGTTCTAAACATGGAGCAAAAAGTAGAGGCAATAAAGGACATCCCTGTCTTGTTCCCCGATCTAGCTTAAATAATTGAGACTTGAAACCGTGATAGGAAATATAGGCCCTAGGGGCAGAACATAATGTCATAATGCTTCCTACAAAGTTTTCACTAAGGCCAAATTTAAGCAATGCTTCTTTTGTTCAGCAACAAAGAGGCCAATCAATTTGCTATGATCTTGGAGTATAATTTGATATCATTGTTTATTAAAGATATGGGTCTATAACTGCTGCACTGCATCAAGTCTTTGCCTTCTTTATGAATTACTATAATTTTTGCCTCCAGAAATTCAGCTTTTATAGTTTTGCCCGAGAGGAACTCATTAAATAGATGTTGGAGGTGAGGTAACAAAGTTTCCATGAATTGCTTGTAATAGTAATTAGTGAATCCATCCAGACCACGTGCCTTATGAGGCTTAGTAGCTCCTATTGCTCTTCTAATTTCCTCTTCAGAGACAGGGGATGTGAGGGAATCGACTTTACTTTTATCAATTGGGGGTATCGTAATGGCTGACAAAAAAGTCTCTATTTTGGATTTATGGCTTTGTGATTTAGAAGGGACAGGCATTGAGTACAGCTTGGTATAAGTAATATTAGTAATCTGGTCTGGTTGGTATACCATGCCATTTTCTTTAGTGAATAATTTAGGAATAAAAGAGTTTGCTCTCTGTTGTTTAAGTCTTCTAGCTAACATTGTATCTAGTTTGTTGGAGAATCGAAAACATTTAGTGTACGCTGTAATATAGTCACCATTTTCTGAGGTGAATTCTGGACAGGCTATGAAGGTTTGAAATTTTTCTGTTCAAATTGTTTATCTGAGACTGATCTAATTTTTTTGCTATTGAGCCAAATTGTATGCAAACCCCTCGCAATACTGCCTTATGGGCTGCCCAGACTCCCATCCCATCTACATCACCACCGCTATTCAGTGCAAAGTAGTCCATCAAAGCTTATTAATCTTATCTTTTGTCAGAGGGTCATTAAGAAGTGCCGGGTTTAATGTCCAAGATAGGGAGCAGCCTTTTGGGAGCAAATCACACAGTGACACACTTACAAGGTCGTGGTCAGACCATGAGATGGGATGAATTGTTGCATCAATCAAAATAGAAGCCATTTGTTGTTATAGCAATATATAGTCGATGCATAATTGGGATTTATGTCTGGCTGAGTAAAAGGTAAAGTCCTTCCCTGTCGGATTCATACTCCTCCATGTATCAAATAAACAGTATTGGTTCAGGATTGATTTAAAAACCTTAGTAGCAGTGGGGATTTATGATGGGATAAAGGGTCCAGATCTATCTCTGAGTGGATCTAGAACTGCATTCATATCTTCTCCTATAACCGAAATAGAATGTTGCCAATTGGAAATTAGATTTGAGATTCTGCGAAAGAAAGTGGACTGGTCTGAATTTGGTGCATAGACATTGAGAAGTGATACTGAACTATTGTTAATAATTCCATGCAATATATCTGCCTTGAACGACTTTTTGAGTTAGTGTTAGTGTGTTGAAAATTAAGTCTTTTGTGAAACAAAATCGAGACACCTTTTGTTTTATTTGTAGCAGATACATGATATGATTGTGAGTATGATTTTCGCCAGTATTTGGGTATTTAATTTTTTTTAAAGTGGGTTTCCTGTATCATGACAATATCTGCTCCCAGTCTATGGTATTCCTGAAGGGCTATCCTCCTTTTAACAGGCTCATTTAAGCCTTGTGCATTATGTGAGATTATTTTAATGTCCATGACTCACTGGGGCTGAGATAGAGGAAAGAGACTAGATGATCTCCTGGCTGGGACACGAGGAGCAAGAGACTAAGGTCTGTTTATTGAGAACAATATGGATATGGAAAAAAAGACAAAAAGAAGTCAGAGCAGGATAAATCAGACTTAGACAATTTATTCAAACAACTTTGTGATCTAAAATGAGATTCGTAGTTAACTATCTTACTGGTACCTCATTGGAGATAGGCAATTTTGTTATAGTAACTACGTGAGTATAGATATATTTCTATGGTACACTAAGGAAGAGAAAGAAAAGGAAGAAAAAGAAAAACATAAAAAGTAGAAATATCAGTAACTTAAATTACTTAGAGGAGAGCAATAGCTATCCTCTTAACTTTAATCGGTGAGCCAACTAGTATCCAGAACAATGAATACTGAGAAGGTTCTCCTAAAAATTAAACTATATTTACACCCTATTGGGGCACTTTTAAAATATTTGGTAACATTATAAGTAACATTGCAAGATAAAACGTATATGTGTAAACAAGCATATAACTGTGGAAAAAGGAGATAAATTGATTCAGGAGGAGGGTTGAAATTTTCTGGTAGCTGAATGTTCCATAAAGAGAGAAGTGTAGCTCCTTCTTCAAAAGATCGAATGATGTACAATTTCCCCTCCTTGGAGATGTTCATCCGGAAAGGAAAGCCCCAGGTGTATTTCCAACCTCTGGCTAGTACAAGTTCCAGAATGGGTTTTAGCGTCTTCCTCTTAAAAAGGGTTGTTGTAGACAAATCTGAGTAGATACTTGGTTGGGAGCCTTCTACTTCAGGGATACTGGTTCTAGCCGCTCTCGTAAATTTGTCTTTGGTGGAAAAATAAGGGAACCGCGCTATAACATCTCTTGGTTGATCAGAGTTGGATGACCAACCTCCCAGCGCTCTGTGGACTCTGTCTACTCTATATTCCTCTTCACACATGTCTGGCAGAAGAAATTTGCATACATCTAGCAAATATTGCAGGAGATCTTTCACCGACTCAGGGAGGTTCCTTATGCAGACATTTTGTCTACAGGATCTGTTCTTTAAATCTTGGACAGACTGTTGAAAAGATTGTTCCTCCTTCATTAGGACCATCTCCTCCTCAAGTAACGTATGTGCACGAAGAAGATCATTGTAATTGTCCTCCAATAGCGTTGTTTTGGAGTCTACTGCTTTTATCTCCGTAGACAATTCTGTTGCCACCTTTTGAATTTCCGACTTGATCTCCATTCTAAAAGGAGGATATCAGTTCCTTCAGGTCTTGAATGTCCGCCTTCGTACTTAGGACTGATTTTATGAAGTGGTATTCTTAGTTGGCAAAGAGGCTTGTTGAAGCGCTTGTAAAGTTTTTCTTGGTGTACAATAAGTTTGTATGTCTTTTGTGTTGCGTCTTGTTGATACACCTGCCATCTCCAACGACCAAAACATCTTCAGTGTTCTGTGTTTACTTCATATAGATGTCACTTTGCTTAAGTAAGTGCCCTCACATAGGGAGGGGATAGTGGTTTTTACATAGTAATGAGTCCTCTTAAAAAATAACACCAACCAGTTCCTGGAAAATTTATTTATAAGGTTGTATAGTATTAATCCTTTAAATGATCAAGTTGTCTTGTCTTTTTTTCAGTTTCTGTAGTCAGAGGTAACCATCCAAAAGATAGTGGATCAGTATTGCTTGAAAGATGTAAAAATAGTCATTGAGAAGTGGAACAATAGTTATACCAATATGGACAGAGGGTATTGAGCTCAATATTCACAGCCCCACAAGTTGGGTAACATGCACTCTCATCACTGTTGGGTCTTGATAGCATGTATTTCCACTCTCAGCCAATAGATGGCGCTGTTGGGCTTGGTAATGTAGTTCAATAGCAATAGATGGTACTGTTGAGTCTAGGAACTGAGCTCTCAGCCAATAGATGGCGCTGTAGGTTTGGTAATGCAGTTCAATAGCAATAGATGGCGCTATTGAGTCCAGGAACTGCACTCTCAGCCAATAGATGGCACTGTAGGGCTTGGTGATACAGTTCAATAGCAATAGATGGCTCTGTTGAGTCCGGGAACTGTAGTTTACATGCAATGGCAAGGGGGAGTACCAAGCCAATAGATGGCACTAGTGAGCTTTGTATGTATAGGTAGTTCCTTTCTGCGTAGCAGGCAATATTCAGAAAAGTATTTACACAGTTTATTGATTGCCTGATTTATCAGGATAGTAAAAGTTGTGGTTTTGCAATTAAAGTCAATCATGCTTTAATTATGAGAAGCTGTTATTAGGGGTACTGTTTGGGGTGTTGGTTTAGTAAAGCTTATTCCAGTAAAGGTCTCTATTAACTGAGGGTTGCAGGAAGCTCTCTCACATACCCTTGCATTAGGGCAATATAGGAGTCCCCCTCCCCTCAATCCCCAGTACCTGTATATAGAGTTTTTGCTTCAATGACACTTGGAGCAGGTCTCCTAATGCTGAATCCTCCAAACAGAAAAACAAGTTGTAACAATGTCCTGCAACAGGGTTTAAAGATGTCTGTTTCTTGCCTCCAAGCCTCCTTCTCCTGCTTCAACACATAGATGCCA
Organism: Discoglossus pictus; assembly: GCA_027410445.1. Taxonomy (NCBI): domain Eukaryota; kingdom Metazoa; phylum Chordata; class Amphibia; order Anura; family Alytidae; genus Discoglossus; species Discoglossus pictus. Next base: position 128,996,588 of record CM050163.1, on the reverse strand, counting down.
AATGTGTGTTGTGTTTGTGGTCTGATTCAGATTGTTCCTGCTTCATGTATATCCATCCAGTATCTTTTAGTCCAGTAGATTATTTAGATCTGCTGTTAAAGTGAAGTCCAAAAGTTGCTGCACAGTTCCAGAGCAATCCAGACTGTTCAGTCACTGTAACCTGATCTGGTAGATCAAATATAATCCAAATTGTTTGGTATTTTCATGTTTTTTTAAGCCTTATAGCAGGGAGCTGTGTTGTTTTGCTTCCTCTTTGTTAGCTGCTATCCACACCCTCTCATCTTTAAGGATACATTTAATAAAAGTGTTTAGGAAAAGTCTGTGACACAGAGTTTTACACGTGTTGGATATTTTGCTATATTTAGAAAGAGTACAATTCATATTTTAAATTTGTACTTATACCAAATATGCTTCCCTAGAAGTATGGCATAAATTCCTAATTTGTATCTTTCCAGTCCATGAAATAATATTGAAGAGTATTTACGTCATATTCCAAGATATTTGAATAGCTTAATAACGCAGCTTAATTGTCCACTCCGATGAAGAGCAAATCAAAAATAATTTCTATTTTCAGTTGCTGCTTTTGTTACTACATGGATGCACAGATGTATCATCATACTAAATATTATTCATGAGTATAGACACAGTACATAGGAAAGAAGACAGATGCAAAAACCAAAATCATAATATTAAACTTTTCATGGCAGAAACCTGGAGGCAGAAGAAAACTACAAGCACTCTGCAAATGACATTAAACTTTCCATACTGCAACCAAAAAATGTAAGCTTGTTGTTTTTGGATTTTTAGAGGGAGCTTGAAATGTATAGTCACTCCAGGTGTAAAAAGAATGTCCTATTAAGCTGAATACATCACATGGTGCAAGCCGTCTCCTGCCCACTCAGAGTAAAACAGTTTGAGTTTGAGCAATCAAAGTCAACATTTTCTAGTTGAATTTGATTGCTCTACATGATATACATATGAAATTCTTTATATGCCTCCATTTTGCCTCCATAAGAGGACCGTTTTACATGAATGGGATATGTACGTTTCCTGGATTATGAATGCATCTGGTAGAGGAGAAATAATAGTATATGAAAAAAAAAATGTTTGCATGCAAAAATACCAAAATAAACATTTAAACACTTACCTTGAGGTCTCTGTGCTGCCTCTCTGATTAATGCCCTCCTTGCCCGGTCCGTGAGTTTTTGTGGGCGGCGTCTCTTGGCAGGTTTGCTGTTGTGCCATGTTCTTTCCATTTGGTTATGATATATTTGATGGTGCTCCTGGGGATCATCAAAGATTTGGATATGTTTTTATAACCTAATCCTGACTTGTACTTCTCAACAACATTGTCCCTTACTTGTTTGGAGAGTTCCTTTGTCTTCATGGCAGTGTTTGGTTGGTGGTGCCTCTTGCTTAGGTGTTGCAGCCGCTGGGGCCTTTCAAACAAGGTGTGTACATGCAATGACAGATCATGTGACACTTACATTGCACACAGGTGGACATCATTTCACTAATTATGTGACTTCTGAAGGTAATAGGTTGTACCAGAGCTTTTTATGGGCTTCATAACAAAGGGGGTGAATACATATGCACATGCCAATTTTCTGTTTTCTATTTCTAAAAAATAGTTTTATGTATATATTTTTCTCATTTCACTTCACCAACTTAGACTATTGTGTTCTGATCCATCACATACAAATCAGATTAACAAAACATAAGGCTGTAATGTAACAAGATAGGTAAATAGTCAAGGGGGGTGAATACTTTTGCAAGGCACTGTAACGTATTTAGAGGCTGCAGAAAGATTGAATGCCAAGCATGCCAGGTAATCTCTCTATTTTTGATTGTCATCTTGAAGCCCTCCATTGTGCACATGGGTCACTTGTGACTATGGAATCCATAAGACTATGGAACAGCTCTCTCAAGTCTTCTATTGAGCTCACTACAGTAAAGAAGTGAAGGTACCTTGAGCATTACTATTTAGCCTACTCCAGCCTCTAGCTTTACCTCATTGTGCTTGGTCCCATCTGTCCATGGACTTTATTGCAATGCTACAACGTTCAAGAGGCAATACAGTGGTGTGGATCATAGTAAACAGCTCAGATTTCAAACCTACTTTGGTGTAGAAGGCAGCTTTGCCAAAAGAACAGAGTTGGTTTATCTATTCTTGTGCTGCAACCATACTTGAAGCTGGGTCTGAGATACATGGGCCCGGTATGACAAGAATCTAAAGTCAGTCCTGCTGCTTTCAAGCTGGTGCTTCCTCCAATGCTCCACATCTATCCTGTGTTTTACATGATGCTCCTCAAAGTGCGGACAGAAACCATGTATCCTGCTCCACCACTACTCTATCTCCCAATGTACTGGATGGTAATATGGAGTATAAGATACAGAGGATCATTGTTTCTCGGTTCTTCGGGTCAAGCTTCCAATATCTCTTGAAGTGAAGATTGTTTGGTCCAGAGGAGAGCATACTATTTTGATTGAACAAGTTTAAAATTAATTCAAAATGTTCCAACGTAATGAACTGGCTCACATCAGTATTTTGAATACAATAAATCCTTTCCAATAACACAATCCCTAATAAGAATTTACTGTCTGATTGAAGAAAATTTTCATTTAAGACTTAAAGTACTAAAAGTACTTTTATTGCGTTTTGGTGCAAGTAAATCAAAATCAAAAATATTATCCAGTTTTAACAGTAAGACAATTAGAACAACTGAGCCACACTATACAAAAACAACTTTAATGATGAGAATGCTTTTATGAAGGCAGCCTACATGGCTCAAACTGCAAGATTCATCTCATATCAGTTTAACTTGCAATACATTTAATGCTGCATTATTTATGCAATTATGCATGTCTCTTTCTCATTCACCAGTTCTATAACACTTATTTAATAGTTCCTCATTTATCATTGAACAATAATATCCCGATTACTGCTGTTGATATAGAGGATGATTATTTTCATGTAATGCTTCAATTATTTTATTGCTGTTACAATTTCACAAATGATATCTTAACACATATCACAAATACACTTTTAGTATGATAAATGGTAAATGCTTACTTACTCACTAAATTATTGTGCTCTTTAATTTCATCATATTTTGTGTCCATTATTAAATTCTGAATCATTAATTAGCACTTGCTTGATCACATTAATTTTTTACGTTATTGTCAGAATTCTAATCTATATTTTTGTTTAAATTATTATTTTAGGGAAAGCGTGTAACCATTTACTATTTAACAGTTATAAAACTGCCTATTCAACTTGCAATCATAAACCATATAAAAGCCTGCCTAAGGGACGCTTCTCTGTGAGAGGCGCCTGTTTTTTTTAGCTTAAAATACCCTGAATTATACTTTTTTTGCTTAAAACGTAACTGCTGCAGTTCAGTGCAGTTCACTTATCCCATACATTTCATACTGAGTGTAGAGGAAGGAACTGTACCAGCTGAACAGAGGAGCATAAGTAATTTTATATAGTATACTGTTTTTACACTCAAATTTCTTTTGTAAGGAAATATTGGTAGAAAGTAGCTTCTCAATAGTATTTATTCTTGGAGGTAAGTTATTTACTTGATTATAGGTATGTACATTTATATATTGTTATACTAATTATAGGTGACCCTAGCTGCATATGCAAATATTTGTATGCTTATAGGTGAAAGTGATTAAGTATATATGTGTTTATATTATAATTATGGTTGACCATGAGTGAATATATGTAAATGTATATGATTTTAGGGAGCCTATGATTATAGGTGAACCTACATGTATATATTGTGTTATAATAGTATATATATATATATATATATATATATATATATATATATATATACATATATATAATGTTATATAGTTGGTCCTTAGTGAATGCTGATATAATATTAAGAGGCCCTGGCATAATATGTTTAGATTGTATGACTAAAAGTGATCCTGACTGAATATGATTACATGCATGTGTTGGGAACCCAGTTGCGGCTGGTGAAAGGTTAAACTGGGAGGGCAGCAGGCTTTAGAATTATATATATATATATATATATATATATATATATAGTAAATAAAAAGTACATCTGTGTTCACATCTGAATGTCCAAAGCAAGTTAAAAAACCTGCTTCCAGCTCAGAGTTCCGAGAAAAACAGTTATTACACTGCATTCTGGGAAGTTGAGCTGGGACACACAAATATGGCCACAAATGCCTCGCTCTTCATTCCGTAGCCATCATCAAACATGGCTTCCTTTAAGCTTATGCATGCTGTATCACACAGCTTTTATGCAAAGCCAAGGTTGGAATAAACACAGGCTGAGTATCCAATCCATGAACAGCTGTTTCAAGCTTACTGGCTATCATCAGCATTGAGCAGGATCTCAGCCTGTGTGGTGGAAATTATGAGTAGGTAGTTCACCACAACAATCATTTATAATATGGTGGGCAAAAGAGCGATAGAAGCCCTCCACCGTACAGTAGTACAGTAAATAAAAAGTACATCTGTGTTCACATCTGAATGTCCAAAGCAAGTTAAAAAAACCTGCTTCCAGCTCAGAGTTTCGAGAAAAACAGTTATTACACTGCATTCTGGGAAGTTGAGCTGGGACTCGCAAATATGGCCACAAATGCCTCGCTCTTCATTCCGTAGCCATCATCAAACATGGCTTCCTTTAAGCTTATGCATGCTGTATTACACAGCTTTAATGCAAAGCCAAGGTTGGAATAAACACAGGCTGAGTATCCAATCCATGTACAGCTGTTTCAAGCTTACTGGCTATCATCAACATGTAGCGCGATCTCAGCCTGTGTTGTGGAAATTATGAAATTATTAAAAATATATGTATTTATTTATTTACTTACATATGTTTCTTGGATTTTGCCAGGGCTCAGCCAAGGCATCAGAATTTATTATATCTAATTAAAAACTAGCTGTATGACTTTTTTCCTGATTATTTATGTTCTTAGTTAGACTCAGTTTTTTCAAACAATTTATGTTTTCATCCATGCCACTCTGACACACACGCAGTACACTCTCACACACACATACAGCACTTTCACACACACTCTCTCTATCATGCACTCTCTCTAACACAAACTCTGCAGTATCTGTCTCTATCACATACTGCTCTGTCTCTCTATCACACCTTGCACACTCTGTTCTCCTCCCAGTCATTCAGCCGGCTCACTTTGCTGTACAGCCACAACAGACCCACACAACTCATGTCATGCCCCACTACAGCGTGTACCATTGCAGTAAAAATTTCACTAAATTATACAAATACCTGGAATGTCTTAATTCATTACAACTTCAGCTAATTTTAATGAAATGATTGCATAAAATTAAAATGGTTCATTAGCATAATATGTCGTTTACAAATACTGATTTACATTACAGATTAAAATAGCTGAAAAGACTGAAACCAGGAAGGAAGCCAAATAACCTATCGACAGGGAACAAAAACAAAGATGGAGAGAAAATCAGTAGGAGGACACCAAGAAAAGAGTTCAAGAAGAAGAGAGCAAGTTTTTATAATTTGTAAGAAAAGACACACTACATTGACAACAGTGGAAAAGCCAATTGAAGAGGTAAGCTACATTAAAGGATTACTTCTGATGTAAATGGCTCATTGACATAATAGGTACGTTGCAAATAAACATTATTATTTATGATTACAGACTACTATGGATGAGAAGCAAGAAACCATCAACCAATATAAACAATGTATGGCCAACAAACGAAAGTAATTATGGAGACAGAAACAATCAGGACAGTAAGAAAAAACTACGAGAACAAGACCGTCAATGAATGTACAAGAAACGACACGTGGTTGCTCCTCAAAGTCCATGTAAGAGAAATAGGAAACTAAAACATATTGAGCAACAAACATGTTAAGAATATGGTAATGTTACTAATGTAGATATATATTCTAATGTTGAGCTTGCTTCACATGAAACCTCACAATTATGGTATGTTGAATGTGCTTTGTCAATTTTGTGGGGCTTATCATTTTGTAATTGAAAGACCAAGAGATGCTAAGTTCATTAGTTGTTGTCAAAAAGGAAAAGTCAAACTTCCTGAAAAAGCTGCATTCCCAACATATTTACAAAACATAATGACTGACCCAACTTTCCCAAATTACAAAAAAAATCAACAAAATATAAGATCATATAATAGTACCATTTCTTTTGCATCTATGGGTGCAACATTGCAGAAAATGTTGCCAGACATGGCCCTTACTGCTTTAAAGTTCATGAACAAATTTACCAACGTACTTCACCCTGCATGGACAGCAAAGAAAATTTGCTCAACTCTATGTCCTAGATACAAGCGAAACTGTGGAACGTTTGCAGCATCCTGAAAATACAAAATGTTTACCCACTGTTTTTCATGAACTTGATAAGATTGTGGAAAATAATCCATACACTCAAGCTTATAAAAAAGTTCAGAAGTTGAACAACAACAACTTATGTATGCCCAACAAAATCATTCAATATGAGTCAATATGGTTCTTAGAAGAGATCGACATTCTGATAAAAGACGTTATAACTTACCAGCCGGTAATGAGGTTGTAATGGTCTTTCAAAATGCTGAGGGAGAGCCACTTTTTCAAAGAGATGTTACAATATATCCAAGAAATGAGGAGCAACTTTTCATTAACATCAATATACTAAGTACTAATTTAGATCCAATGACCTATCCCATATTCTATCCGAATGAGGAGGCAGGTTGGCCACCAAAATTAAGACTTCCAAGTTATCCACACACTAAGCAATGTTTCAGAAATAATATTTCCATGCTTGAATTTAAAGTGGCTCAAACTGCAATTAGGGATGAATTTAATTCCATATTAAGTGCCGGAAAACTGACACATAATAATAATAATTAACAGCCTTATTACATGACATAACCATCATTACTTATTTGGAAAATGTTTGGCTTATGTTTATACCATTGAATTCCAAAAAGAGGCCTTCCACATAAACATATTCTGATAATACTTGACAAAAATCATAAAATGAATACTGCAGAGAAAGTGGATTCAGTAATTACTTCTGAACTACCACATCCACAAAAACATGCCTCACTATATGAGATTGTAACACATTGTATGATTCATGGCCCATATGGAGAGCTAAATCCATAATCACTTTGTATGGGAAATAAGAAATGCACAAAAGATTTTCCAAAAGAATTTAGAGGTCAAAGTTTTGCTAATTGTAATGGCTATCCATTGTATGAATGAAGAAAAGATCCAAATGCAATAAGTCGGGAAAAAAATATAGATAACAAGTATGTGGTGAAATATAATCCACATCTGTTAATGAAGTATAATGCACACATAAATATGGAAGCCTGCACTTCTGATAAATGATCACATGCAGTATATTGATTAGCTGTACATTTGCCACAAAGACAATTAGTTTACTTTCAACAAACCACACTTACTGCATGGTTTATCCTAAATTAAAAAAGTATTGAGGCAAGGGAATACTTATACAATGAGATTCCTTATCATTATGTTTTTGTCATTGGCAAATGGAAACAGACAAAAGAGTGGTAATAAAATTATTACCAAAATGTATACAGTAAGTGCCAGAGACATTGAATGCTTCTGCCTACGTTTACTACTTTTAAATGTTCCTAGTGCAAAAAGTTTTGAACAGTTGAGAACTGTCAATGAGTTTATGACACCTTTCAGTTAGCTGCACGACATAGAAACTTCTTTCCTGATGACACAGAATGGGAGAGATGTCTAAAGGAAGCAGCTCTATCTAAAATACCATGCCAGATGAGGGAACAGTTTGCATACATCTGCATATTTTGCAATGTACCAAATGCATTGGCTTTGTGGGAAACATTTAAAATACACATGTATGAAGATTTTTTGCAAAGATACAACTCCATAGCTGAATTAAAAGCATTAATGGAAATTCAAGTGTTTCTATGTCATGGATTAAGTTGAACAACTTTTAATCTCCCATATCCAGGAATTATAGATGATATCAACTTTGACGACTATGACGCTGATGTTGATTAACAAAAAACAGAAGAAAAAATTACCACTTTAAATGATTTGCAATTGAATGCTTACAACAAGCAGTAGATGATGACTTGCTCAAAGAATGTTATTTTTTATCTAGATGGACCCGGTGGATCTGGAAAAACTTATCTCTATAATTTGTTGATGAGTTCAATTAGAGGTAAAGGTGAAGGTGAACCTCCCTTTGCAATGACTGGAATTGCTGCACTATTGTTAGAAGGTGGCAGATCAGTACATAGTGGATTTAAGCTTTTGGAAACATCAGTGTCTGATATTAGAATGAAATCATCAGTAGGTTAAAAAATCATAGATGAGGCCACTATAATGTCGTGCCATGCTCTGCAATGTATTGATTGTTTATTACGTGAAATCATGAGTAATGATTTGCCTTTTGGTGTCAAAGTCATGTTATTAGAAGGAGATTTCAGACAAACATTACCTGTGGTTGTACGTGGAAATCACTCAGACATTGTGGAAACATGTATAAAGTCAAGTCCACTGTGGAAAGAATTTACACACATTAAATTAGAAAAACTATGAGATCTGAAGGCCAAAATTAATTCAGTGGTTGGGTAATTCAAAATTTGAGAAGGAAAAACAGACATAGTAAGCAAATTATCTGAGGATACTTTCAAAATACCAGCAGAAATTATTTGCAAAGATTTAATCATATCAGCAATATTCCCAAATGGAATAACCCCAGAACATTCATCAGAGCATGCACAGAAAGTAATCTTAACATCCAAAAATAAAGATGCTTTGGATCTCAATAACAACATTTTTAAATTAATTGATGGCACACAAAAACATTATCACAGAGCTGATTATGTTCTAGCTGAGCAGAGTAAATCTAATTTCACCACTGAATTTAACAATTCATTAACTCCCTCTGGAATGCCGCCACATGTTTTGGAACTCAAAAACGGAGCAATTACTGAGAAATATGAACCCCAAAAAAGGACTTTGTAATGGGACCAGATTAATTGTTCAGGATTTAAGAGACTATTTCATACATGCAAAAATTCTGAATGGGGCTTATAAAGGTGAACTAGTTATCATACCAAGAATAGATTTGGCTCCAAGTGAGACTAGCTTGCCTTTTATACTTCATAGGAGACAATTTCCTATTACCATGGCCTTTGCAATGACAATTACTAAATTCCAAGGACAAACATTTAACTCTGTTGGCCTCTTTTTAGAAGAACCTGTATTTGCACAGGGACAACTCTATGTGGCATTTTCAAGATGCAAAAAACAAGAAGAAATTAATGAAAATCAGGGTGAATTATTAGATGATGGCAGAGTATTTACTAAAAATATCCTCTACTATGAGGTGTTGTAAAGTCTGAGTCTTTAACAAAATTGTAAACATAAACAAACAAAAAAAAAAATTAGTGGTTACATCCCAAAGACTACATTTCAGATATGTTGGGATCTTTTTAGAGGACCACTATTTCACATAGACAACTCTATGTGCCAGTCTTAAGAACTGCACAAAACTTACAGAACAGTGGTTTTATCTCGAGGATGAACTTTTATGTCACTTGGGCTCTTGGTAGAGGACCACTATTTTACATAGACAACGCTATCAGCCATTCTCAAGAAATGAAATAAATTGACAGAACAGTAGTTTTTATCTCAAGAACGAACTTTAATGTCACTTGGGCTCTTTGTAGAGGACCACTATTTCAAATAGAAAACTCTATGTGGCATTGTCAAGAACTACAAGGCAAACAAAAAAAAATGGTTACATCTCTAAGACTAACTTTTAACTCTCTTGAGCTCTTTTTAGAAGACCACTATTTGAAGAAAAAAAAAAAAAAAACAGTGGTTAAATCCAGAAGACAACATTATTCGTCTGTTGTGCTCTTTTTGGAGGAATCACTAATAACTTCAATAAAAGAAAAAAATAAAAAAAAATAAAAACCTTCAGCAAAATTGACAAAGCATTCAACAAATGTAATATACTGATTAGTTTCTTTCAATATAGTTAGTACGTCAGAAAGGAATTATTTTTTATTCCCATTTGAAACAATTGGCTCAATTTCAATTGTGTTGTTTTTGTTTGCCTTCCTCTGGATTCAATAAAAAAATATATTTGTGTTAAATAACGTAATGTTTTACTATGGTTTTCAAAAAAATATCACCTGTCTATTGATGTGCCCGTTACAATAAACATTTTTATCAAGTTAAAAAAACATGGTTTGGGAGTTGATAACAGATATTACTATACAAGTTGCATGTAATTACAATAAAAACATTAAGTACTAAAACAATAATTTGTTGTCCTTTTTCATACATAAGGATTATTACATGCAAAACCAATAAATATTAAAAACAAAAAAAATTAACAAGGGTAAGAGACTCACATTTTGTGGCAAACAGCATTGCCAGCCTTACAATTGCAATCTCGTAATTTTTGACTGACAATTTCCTAGTACAAACATATTTATCTAGATGTGACTGATAAAAATCAACTGGCATATACAGGGAGTGCAGAATTATTAGGCAAGTTGTATTTTTGAGGATTAATTTTATTATTGAACAACAACCATGTTCTCAATGAACCCAAAAAACTCATTAATATCAAAGCTGAATATTTTTGGAAGTAGTTTTTAGTTTGTTTTTAGTTTTAGCTATTTTAGGGGGATATCTGTGTGTGCAGGTGACTTTTACTGTGCATAATTATTAAGCAACTTAACAAAAAACAAATATATACCCATTTCAATTATTTATTTTTACCAGTGAAACCAATATAACATCTCAACATTCACAAATATACATTTCTGACATTCAAAAACAAAATAAAAACAAATCAGTGACCAATATAGCCACCTTTCTTTGCAAGGACACTCAAAAGCCTGCCATCCATGGATTCTGTCAGTGTTTTGATCTGTTCACCATCAACATTGCGTGCAGCAGCAACCACAGCCTCTCAGACACTGTTCAGAGAGGTGTACTGTTTTCCCTCCTTGTAAATCTCACATTTGATGATGGACCAAAGGTTCTCAATGGGGTTCAGATCAGGTGAACAAGGAGGCCATGTCATTAGATTTTCTTCTTTTATACCCTTTCTTGCCAGCCACTCTGTGGAGTACTTGGACGCGTGTGATGGAGCATTGTCCTGCATGAAAATCATGTTTTTCTTGAAGGATGCAGACTTCTTCCTGTACCACTGCTTGGAAAGAAGGTGTCTTCCAGGAACTGGCAGTAGGACTGGGAGTTGAGCTTGATTCCATCCTCAACCCGAAAAGGCCCCACAAGCTCATCTTTGATGATACCAGCCCAAACCAGTACTCCACCTCCCCCTTGCTGGCGTCTGAGTCGGACTGAAGCTCTCTGCCCTTTACCAATCCAGCCACAGGCCCATCCATCTGGCCCATCAAGACTCACTCTCATTTCATTCGTCCATAAAACCTTAGAAAAATCAGTCTTGAGATATTTCTTGGCCCAGTCTTGACGTTTCAGCTTGTGTGTCTTGTTCAGTGGTGGTCATCTTTCAGCCTTTCTTACCTTGGCCATGTATCTGAGTATTGCACACCTTGTGCTTTTGGGCACTCCAGTGATGTTGCAGCTCTGAAATATGGCCAAACTGGTGGCAAGTGGCATCGTGGCAGCTGCACGCATGACTTTTCTCAGTTCATGGGCAGTTATTTTGCGCCTTGGTTTTTCCACACGCTTCTTGCGACCCTGTTGACTATTTTGAATGAAACGCTTGATTGTTCGATTATCACGCTTCAGAAGCTTTGCAATTTTAAGAGTGCTGCATCCCTCTGCAAGATATCTCACTATTTTTGACTTTTCTGAGCCTGTCAAGTCCTTCTTTTGACCCATTTTCCCAAAGGAAAGGAAGTTGCCTAATAATTATGCACACCTGATATAGGGTGTTGATGTCATTAGACCACACCCCTTCTCATTACAGAGATGCACATCACCTAATATGCTTAATTGGTAGTAGGCTTTCGAGCCTATACAGCTTGGAGTAAGACAACATGCATAAAGAGGATGATGTGGTCAAAATACTCATTTGCCTAATAATTCTGCACTCCCTGTATTTTTGGGATCTATTATACTGAACCACATGGTACTTTACAAAAAACTCTAAGACTACTTACATGCTCACGGTTGCATTCATTACACATCTGTAATATTGTTTGGTAGTTCCTGTTCACCAACCTTTACAACTTTAAGGTATGCATTATCAATGTAGTTATTGTATAACTTTAAACACTGGAATATCATTTTATTTTGCATACTAAGGAATAATTCATGAATATTATGTTATACATATTAGATAATGTGTTTTTATTGCTGTATTCTGTTTGCATTAGTGTTGCTTATGGACACCATCTGTTTAAAACGCAGAATGGACACATATGTTTATATAACTTCAGTAATCTTTTTTGCTTGGAGGAAACCATTTTTGATTTATGAAGTAATTTATATCACTTTAAAGCTAAAAGGCACAGGCATACATTATTGATGATTTTGTATTTCACATTTCAGGGACAGCTTAAATAGGAAACATTTCTTTTACTTCCCCTTCAGTCTTCATTTTACATTTTCGATGGTAACAATAATCAAATGTGAAACAGCTTCAAGGGCATCAAAAGTAAGCAACAGCATTTGTGATTTCCATAGCATTAATAATGATAACTACATTTTAAGATTGAAGCTGTTTTTCAATTCATAGCATGACATCTCAGAAGTTATATTTCATTTTGAAAACTAATGTATAAAAACTTCAGCAGATGTACTGCCTTTTCATATCTTTTACCATCTTTGGAGAGATTCACTCCATTTGGACAAAAAGTACAGAATACAAAGGATTCTGAAAGATAAGAAAAGACATATAAAGAAAGATAGTTAGAAAGAGGGCCAACATAAGCAAATAAACAGATGGTGATAAATTCATGATTTTAATGAGAACTATGATGTACATAATGTATAGTCATTATGGACAACAAGAGTGAGACATAGGGAATTAAAATGGGGAATTAAACTAACCATGTGTTAGGAATTCAAATCTCCAAGGTTGATATGATTTAAACAAATTAAGTAAACCAAAATGATATATTACTAGGAAATTGTCTAAAATGGCGGGATCAAAATTGTAAGGCTGGCAATACTGTTTGCCACACAATGTGAGGTTTTTGTGAGCTCCGCGACCCTTTCTTCCTGCCTACTGTATGGGCCGCCTATTGGAGGTTTCGTTAACCTGCAAGCTTTGTGCTTCGGAATACCTGGCGTCTCTTTCCATCATCTCCCCTCTGTCCCTTCCCTGTGTCTTTCTCCTCTGTGTGTCTGCTGAATGTTTGCATGTTTTAGTTTCAAAGTCCTGCGTGCCTGGCGTTTTTGGTGTAAGTGTTACTGTCTTTGCCGTTGTGTATTTTCTAGCCCCGCCTGCCTGGTTTTTCACAGCCTCGTTTTCAACCAGTTTCAGAATTTTTACCTTTTTGTCCTACATTTTTTTCCTTGCTTAGCCGATTTTGTATTGATGAAAACCCCCAAATATGGCTCAAATTCGATTGCAACCTCGCTCCCAGTGTTCCTGGCTCTCCCCCTGTGCTGTGAGTGTGTTATTATTTTTATTAAATTATTTTGTTTGTTTTTCGGGTTTTTAGAGTTACGTGCTTGGCTCTGAGTTGCAACCCTCGCAGTTGCATGCCTCAACTGCTCGCCTCGCTTTGCGAGGATCGCAGTCGAATGAAACTGTACGCCACCTAAGTCCCGCATGCCTCAACTGCTCACTTCGCTTTGCAAGGCAAGCAGTGCAATGAGCGCCATCAGCGGTCATTGCAGCCAAAGTCCTGCATGGTCGAGGCTCGCAAAGTGTGACCAACATTGTGAGCGTTACGGAAACTGACAACTATGTAGTGATGTGCTATTAAAATATTGATAACATATCACTACTCATTGGTACTATGCACATGTAATCCTACAACAAAGAAATTATCTGAAATATGGTATTTAGATGTCATATATTAATGCAGGATTACTGTATCACCATTTGAAAAGCTGTGACCACTCAAAGAGTTCACAAAGTCCTCTTAATTTAGCCCTTTTTTTAATAGTGTAAGTGAACAATACTATGTAGTATTTTGAAACTATAAGCTAGTTAATGGAATATAATATATATCATTATATAATTTTACAAAAATCCCTTCTACAGCAAAACTTTGCACTATTGTAATACAGGTACACAGTGGCGGCTGGTGAACTTTCAAGTTGGAGAGGCGCCAGGGTGAAATGTAGCCCCTCCCTTTTTCAAACCACACCCATTTTTATAACTCCTCCCCTTGACATCATAATGACCATTATAAGCCCCGCCCAATGACCTTATACTTGTAAAGCCCATTGAAATACATGATAAGCAATGCAGCAATGTCAAGAAGTAAAGTAACAATGTGTTAAATTCATTGGTATACAATATAGATTGAAAAAACTCATGTGACAAGACTACAGCAATATCATAATTGCACCTATACGCATTAACAGAAAAATTAAAGCAGTGACACTTACCATTAGTCGGCTCTTCTTCTCAGGGTATTCACGTTCAGTAAGTTGACCAACGAGTACAAACAAATCTGCTGCCACAGAGGGTTTGCCCCTGGGGTTGAAAGAAAACAAGCAAATCAATCAGACCATTCAAGAACAAAACCATACCTTAAAAACCTTAAAAGACCAAGTGTGACCATATAGGCCCCAACCGCACCTTAAAAACCTTAAAAGACCAAGTGTGACCATATAGGCCCCAACCACACCTTAAAAACCTTAAAAGACCATGTGTGACCATATGGGCCCCAACCGCACCTTAAAAACCTTAAAAGACCAAGTGTGACCATATAGGCCCCAACCGCACCTTAAAAACCTTTAATAACCAAGTGTGACCATATGGAACCCAACCGCACCTAAAAACCTTAAAAGACCAAGTGTGACCATATAGGCCCCAACCGCACCTTAAAAACCTTAAATAACCAAGTGTGACCATATAGGCCCCAACCGCACCTTAAAAAGCTTAAATAATCAAGTGTGACCATATAGGCCCCAACCGCACCGTAAAAACCTTAAATAACCAAGTGTGACCATATAGGCCCCAACCGCACCTTAAAAACATTAAAAGACCAAGTGTGACCATATAGGCCCCAACCGCACCTTAAAAACCTTAAATCTAATTATACATTGCATGTTTGATGCAGTATATTGGCAAAAGTAAACTTCTCTATGTATCATGTATCTTAAACCTTTTCTTTCTTTTCCTTTTTTTCTTTCATTTTCTACTTTTCTTATTGATTTTGATTAACCTTAAAGGCTTAATATAACATAAAACCCAAACAATAATAAAACATGAGGGGAAAAAAGGGGGGGGGGGGGGGGGGGGTAGGACATTTTGCGGATGCTCTCCATAATGCAAATCGGGTGTACCATTGACTATTTGATCTATTTTACTCCTTATAAAGTCTACTATTAATACTTTTATAATGGGGTCCGGTAACTGATGATAATGGACTTTTGTGATTTAGTTTTTCCCTCTTTTTGATTATATTGTGTTGAATTGAGATCCAGTAGAATTAGCTTGACTGAAGTTTATTTTCAGTTCTATTAGCCCTGGAATCTGTGGAGATAAAAAAGGAAAGGATTTATTATACTTACCCTATTTAAGGTGCTTCCTCCGATGCTCTGGTTGGCCTCTGCAGAAGCTTGGTGCAAAACTTGTGTTAGACGATCAGTAGCGTGCACTACGCATCCTTGTGATGTCACACGAGTATCTCAGTGCAGGATTGGACACTGATCTGAACGTTTATATTAAATGTATACTTTATAATTGTATACTTTACTTTTATTGAATGTTTATTAGCAGTACAATGAGATGAGTTTTTAATTGAGGACATAATACTATAGATAGGCTACAAAAGCAACTGAGAATTAGGAGATAATTTTCCCACAGGGAATTTGAAAATGGGAAATTAAAGTGTATTTAAAAGAAAAAAAGAGTTATTCTACAGGGAATCTGAAATATATAAGACAATGAAAATACATGTGACTGGGTAAAGAGCTAATTCATAAGATATTTGAGAAACAGGATAAGAAAAGTTAATGTAAATGAAAAGAACTATGACAGAGAATTTGTAATACAGTCAAATTGAAAGTAAATGTGGGAAAGGGGTATAATATTAATAGATGATAGTGTATAGATATCCAGAAATTATGAGACTATAGAAAAAAGTGACCTGTTAGATTTCTGGAATAACAATCACTGTGTATAAAAAAAAAAAACAATCAGTGTGTACAATATATTTAGAGTAAGCAATACTTAGGATAAAAAGCACATACATGCTCATTTGGTATTACTTTCCTTTAAAAAGTGGGTTGAATCATATGTGTGACCTGATATGTTATGCTGACAAATAATTCTGAAATTGTATGCACTGAGCCACAGTATACATTTTAAGAATTGTATTTGTCGTTTATTTTATTTTTATTTTTTAATTTTAGTAAAAAGACAATGTTTTTATGGAATACAATGAAAGTTAATTTTAATTTTCAGTCCAACTCCATAAGTTTATAAATGTTATTAACTTTACACAATATTGGATACTAGCTATGCTGTTTTTTATACTTTCTTAATATTTTTTTTGGTGCCCAAAATAAAGAATCATCAAACTATATCTCCTGTTTTTTGGATTGTTAGTGGGCCAAACAAAGGATTGAGTTCATTCCAAAACCCAAGGTCCAACATTCAGAGTTGTCCATGGATGTTATAGTGAACATCCATTTTTACACCTATAAGAAACACAATTTGGGCATATTACAATAAATGAAATTTCCCAAAGTTCCTTATACAAACTCGAAGATCTTTTCAGATATATTGGTAGAAACCCTTCAACAACAGATGAGTTTCAAACATTTTACTAAGTTACTGAGAGATAATGGAATAATGTACAAATGGGGTTTTCCTTCTAAGATGATACTATATAAAGATGGCAAAATGTACCTTGTTAAAACCCTAGAGGAAGCTAACCATTTTTTTTTTTGCAAAAATGGAATTGGGTTCTGTACCACTAGACATTTCAGCATCTAATAAGCACCTTCTTTCTCCACAGTAGCTCACAAAACAAAAAAAGTTCTAGTTTATATAAAGGAAAATAGGTTTGTACATTATGATTTATCTATTAGTAACCCATATTTCAGTTACATGTCAGTAGCACATAACATTTAACTATTGAATTTGCTTGAATCTTAAAGAGAAATAAAACATAAATAATTGGAGATGGTGTTAAAAAAAATATTTAACAAAATATCCAGGGTTTAAACTCTGGCCAGAAGAGACCCATTGAAAAAAAAGGAGAAGAACAATGTAAGAAGAGGGGATTTTCTGTTATTTTTGCAAATGAAAGAATGAGGCAATCAACTCCAATAATTCATGTAGATGTTTAAAACATATTTGTAAGATCAATAATGCATTATTTACATTTGCACCTAATACCCAGCAAATTAGACATTTAACTAAGTCCTAAATCAAATAAGGAGATTGAAATAGGAAGTATTAATAGTTTGTCTACTATCATACCAAAGATAGAAAGAGAACCTCTGGAGAGAAAGTAAATAAAAAAACACTGAACCATTTGCAGAGAAATTTAGGAGACACATTATATGACAGCTGCAGAGTGAAAGACCCTTTCACATTAGATTATACCTTTTTTTCGAGACCAAACTCCTCTTACTCAAAACTAGATTATAATTTACTCAGACCATGCTCCTGAGATTTATGTGTTGGATATCCTAAAGGGAAAACATAGGTTAAGTAATCAGAAACTTGAAGATTATATTTTAGATAATTTAGTTTGTAAAGGAACATTATTGGCTCTACTAAAAAATATACATTTGTAATTACAGGTCTTTGTATCTTGTTAAGAGCAGCTTAGAATGGAAGTTTTGCCTCTTCAATCTTGTATATTCAATTCCTAATATCAGAGACTTTAAATAAATGAATCATTGTAAGGAGAATATAAATAACGTAGCTATATATCACACACATTTAAAAGTGCTTATAGTATTTGTAATATAATACAGTCCCATTGAATGTAAATGTGAGGAAGGGGTATAATATTAGTAGATGATAGTGTTTAGATATCCAGAATTTATGAGACCATAGAAAAAATATAGTTCTGTGACCTGTTAGATTTCTGGAATAACAGAAATGTATAAAAAACATAAAGTTCTGATGCTTGATGGCCTGAGATTAATGCCATTAAAAGACTGTGTGCTCATTTTAAGTTTTTTTCACGTTCGATAACACAATACATCTAAAGTCCATGTCTTATAGAAGCAAGCAGATTTGAGGAAATCACATATTAAAGATTATTATAAAAGGAATAGACCAGATAAAATGTTGATAAATACGTTGAGAGAAAACAAATTTAGGAATCGTATACCTTTTAATAAGGATAAGAAATATGATTATACAATTAATAAAACATCCCAAGATAGGTAAAAGCCCAGGTCTTGATGCATTTAGCAATAAATACTATTGGGAATTTGCAGAGTTGTTACCTTAATTTTTAACCAAGATGTTTAATGAAGCAAGACAGAAATTTCCATCAGAACATCTAGAACTAGATCTTGGCAAATATATTGACCCCCTATGCTCCCTGACATTATAAATCTATATCAAACATCATTCATTAGTCATAGACAGGCTTCAGATTTTATGAGGAAATTGATAAAAATATTTTCTCATGTTAAAAGATCTGGTGAACCTATATTGGATGTGATAGTATTAGGATTCAGAAAAAGTGCTTGACAGGGTCAGCTAGGAGTTTTGAAACCAGTGAGTATAAAGGAATTTTACTTAAACTCATTATTAGCATTATACTCTAATCCAATAAAATGAATTTCAGGATTGGTGTATATTTCAGAAGGTTAAAGGTTTGCAATGGTACAAGACAGGGCTGCCCTCTCTCTCTGCTGATATTTGCAATAACTATTGAACTTTTAGCACAAGCGATGAATGTAAAGGGATTATGAGGATTAATATAGGTAATAAGGAATATAAAGTTTCATTATTTACTGGTGATTTATGTTTAACATTAGGAGATTCAATTGTTTCCCTTCCAAACATTTTGGGCATTATTTCTGTCTATTTTAATATATATTATTATAAATTAAATGTACTAAAAACATAAGTGTTAGGATTAAACATCGATTCAAGTGAATATAAATATTTAAAATCTCCTTTACGAATTTAAATGGCAAAAAAAGATCTATGAAGTATTTGGGCACTTGTGATGATGTGTTAAAAGAAATTGATGAGCCTTTATGCTTAAAAATATAAAGAGCAACTAAGATAGTGAAATGATTTGGAAATTGCTTGATGTGGGAGAATACACACAATTAACAAGTGTATATTGCCCCAAACCTTATAAGTAGTTAGAACCTTTCTAATTATACTACCTACTACAATTTTATATAATTTTCAGTCAATGTTTCATACAATTATATGGACGTTGAAAAAGAGAAAAGTGAGATTGTATATATCACATATACTGTAATAGTTGTCAAACTACGACAAGTCGTCACGCTTTGCTAACTCGCAAAGCGAGCTCGCAAAAACGGCGTCCCTCGCAAAACGAGGGACGCAGTTCGGGCTAGCATTTGCGGAAGGTGGAGGCTCCAATTTCGGCTGCAATGAGCCGAAGCGAGGGGCCACATTTACAGAGGTGGAGGCTGCAACGCAAAGCGAAGGGCTGCATTTGTGGAGGTGGAGGCCCTACTGCGCCTCACAAGCGGTTAAAAACACACACAGAAGCGGGACTTTGAAAAAAAAATCTAACACGCAATGACTAAATATGGACTTAAATAAAATACGAGCCGCAGCACTTAGCAAAAAAAAAGTTACCACCGCACAAAAATACCACCTTAACGGCCGAACCGCGCACAGAGAAAAACATTTAAAAAAACACCAGATCCACACAAAAATTAAATAAAAACCTTACCCACAGCAAGGGGGGACACCCAGGACGTCTGGAAGTGAGGTTACACCTCAATTTAGGTCCAATTTACAGAGTTTAGACACTCGAAAATACCCTGAGCGAGAGAAAAAATGGCCCACGAAAAAACAAAAACGAGGCTACACGACCCCTCAAGCCACAAAACACTGCCAAACACATACGACTTTTACAAAAACCCATACGAGGTACAACATACACTATTAGCAAGGACGCTAAATCATCCACACCTGTGTACCACACACAATCGCCGCCATTTTACAACACTAACTTACAGAATGCGGAAGTACCCAGCTACACAAATGGTTCCCCCTCGCACAAGCAGCCTATTTACACTACAAACTGCACACATTGCTGACAATTACACCTCAGCTCACCAACACTGCAAATCTACATTGAATGCTGCAGGAACATCAAAACAGATTGTTAGCTCTTCACTACATTGCTTGCTGCATATATTAATTACAAATAGGTAAAGTATATTAATTTATCATTAATTAATTATCAAGAAAAAATACATTTACACAAAACAAAACCCACCACAGTATCACAATAAACCACAAAGCCCTTCACCGCGCACTTCACAAGAAGCGCCAACGGTGCTCATAGGACACAAACTGCACCAGGGGAAAGACTTGCAATAAGCACAAAAAGGACATCAGCGATGACCTTACAATGACAGCAAAAGCGCTTCTGATAACAAAAACCGAGAGGCTCGACAGAGGCTTGACAGGAGCACAAAGGCGCTCATTGGGAGCCATGCGAGGAGTGCCAAAGGTGCTCTATGCTAGGCTCACAATGAGCGCTGAAGGATCTCAGATGACCAAAACACCTACTGTCTGTGGCAAACAGCATTACCTGCCTTACAATTTTATTGCCCTGTCATTTTTGACAGGCAAGTCGCTAGTTACATAATGATTTCCAATTAGGGTGAGTTAAAACCCAAAATATTGTCTATTTTTTTAAAGGCTCTATGATCTCTCAAGTGGAGACAAGTTGAAGTGAATTGTGGAGACAAATGAAACAGTATTGGATGGGACCTTTAAACTTGCATGATTCGATTTGTTATAAGCCTTTGGTATATTCATTTATGTGATTAATCATGTTTATCTCTTTATTCCTATTTGGAAGAGATTAATAAATTAGTCTGTTTGGTTACATTTTCATTATTAGCTTCATCACTATACATTTTCTAATTTACAAACCCATCTCCACAGTTAAAACAATGGGCATAATTTTCTTTAATGATGTTAAAAGATTTTAGAGTTTAGACCAGTTGAGGACCATTGACAGTTTCCAGGAGCTACATGGTATAGATAAAGCAGATTTTTTAAACTATATTAAGAAAATTATTGGTAAAAGATGTTCATTTTAAATGTATGAAGTACCATACAACTTTTAATTAACAATTAATCAGAGGAAATCTAAAAACATTGAACTTGATGGACTATAAGTATTTTCTGCTTCAATTACTATGTTACTATGTAACTAAATATTTCTTTGTTAAATATAAATTACAAAAGAAAACTCAAATTTCATGTCATAGACCCGCTTTATCTTCTTTCTTTTTTCTTTTTTTAATTAAGTTTCAAATACAAAAATACATACATAAACATGTAATACAAACATAACATGTATCAAGCTTCCTAACATTCATACAATCAATGTTCTAAGGTGACGAAATTGTATATAGCTTGAAAAGACAAGGTAAGTATTTAATTCTAGAAAGGGATGTATACAAGTCCCTCTTTTACCAGTGAATATGGGAAACCAATTTAAAAGTGGCTAGCAAGCCACTATTACTCACCATATCTTTATACAAATTAATGACATTTAATATTCCATTCAGCGTTGGGACTGTGGATTGTTCCAGTATTTCACAATAACCAATTAGTGATTAGAAGAGTATAATAAATTAAATGTCTGTCAACACAAGGCAATCATTTATATATATATGAATCAAACCCAATTGCAGAATGCATACAGTTTGTTTGCCTTTACTCTTTCTTATTAACTGATAGAGGTCAAACCACATTTCCCTAATTTGAGACACTCGAACCATATGTGGAATGTAGTGCTTTGTGATACCCCATTTTCCCAACATACACCCATACAAAAAGAAAAGTAACATTTATGTAAGAAATAAAAGAGTATAAGAAAAAACGAACACTTTTTATCCTCTCGGGCTTGCCCCCCAATAGTTCATTTTTAAATTGAGAAATGTTTGTCCCATCTTTCCCACTTCAACTTATCCTTCCCACTCCTTTTGGTAATAAGGGCAAAATCTATCTCAATTTGCCTATTTCTTTCTTTATGTTTGTGATCTCATTCCATGAGGGAATAATTCCTTTTTTCCATTTCATTGCTATCAGCCACTTGGTTACTAATAAAGTGCTTTAGTACTAGCATCCCAATGAGATGGAAATATGTTAAATAAGACCAGCTCAGGAGAATAAGTACTAACCTCTTTACAAATAACTGATAGACTCAGGGTACATGTAGCCCCTATCTCTTGAATCATTGGGCAAAACCACCACACATGTGAGTGCGTGCCTTCTTGGCCACATTTCCTTTCAACATTGCATATTCTCTCCGGTGTGATATATATTTTTACTGGATCATAGTACCATCTTTGATAAAGTTTGAAATTTACTTCCCTAAGTGAGACACTTATCAAATTCTTATGGGTAAATTGTAAGGCATTAAACCAGGCTTCATATAAGCATTCAAAATCGAATTCCTGGGTGGGGGGGCGTGTCCAGCTGGCAAAGAGAGCAGACATGCTGTGCTGCTGCTCTGCTTGGAATCACACAAAAAGGGACTAAAACACCCTAAATTGCCCCAAAACCTACCCTCCCAAGCTACCAAGAATGCATTATAAAGAGGCGAAGGACGGATAAATAAAGAAAGGGCCCTGAAAACCCTGAATATACAGCGGGGGGTCGAGGCCTACTCCATCAGGCCTCCCCCTGTGGGAGCAGAAGAGAAGCACACCTGACACGCTGCAGCAGGGTAGGAGAGCAGGAGCCCCTGCACTGATCGCCGCTGGGAGGAGGTAGGGAGGTGTCGGGCCTGGTCAGGGCCATCGGAAGACCCCTGGTGCCACAGGAAGACCCCTGCTGCAGTCGGGCAGAGCCTGGGAGGTGAAGGGAGCGGAGGACAATGCCAGAGCTCTGCCATCCAGGTGAGCAGAAAGCACGCGGCCGCCATCTTGTGGCGCAATCAAGAAGGGGCACCCACGGAGAGGCCACAGGCACACAGAGACACCCAGGGAGAAGGTACAGAGGGGGATACAGGGAGGGGAGGCAAGGATAGGGGAGCCCTTCAGCACACAAGTGGGGACCAGACATAAGCCTCCCACAGTACTTTCCCCCCCCCCCCCCCCGCCCCCCCGGGAAAGCTAACACCAGGGCAGTATACAATAAGGGCTGAAGCCAGGACCGCCATCTTGGAAAAGGGCAGGCCAATATAACGCCAGGAGTCTGCTTGTCCTGCAAGGATTACAGAAACCCTCATACCATTCTATACAATTATACAAACAATACCACTTACCTGATGGGTGCCTACATTGCCTGACAACTACTTGGGCTGAAATTATCAGAACCTCATAAATCAGAATTGTAGCTGAGAATAAGCTATTTAAAATGGTTTCCCTAGAAGATCTAGTGGCTAACAATTGCACTGCCTGCACTATTATGGGCCTGCTTATACTCATCATATATTTGACTGCAGAGGGAAAACATATATATTCTCGCTATTCTCCCTAATACTTATTACTCGGGACTATATTTGACAGCAGCGCCACCGGGGAGCCTGAACGGCCGCTTCCACGACAACTGGCATACCACGCATTGAACTATATCAAGGGCACGGGTCCAAGGAGGCCAATGACTAAAGCAATGCTCACTTGGGACTAAAATCTCACCTGGAGGGGTATACCCCAATGGATCGTTAGCACAGCAACACTGAATACTACAGTAAGCAGCCGCACTATCATTGGATAGCAGACTCACCCAAAAAAATAAACTCGACCGTCTACCAGGCATCAGACCCCTCAGGAGAATCGGAGGACGAGGGCCAGGTAGACCCACCTCAACCCGATATGAACCTCTCGAAAAGCTCACTAGTCTAGATTGAGGGGCTATTTCAAGCATACATGACCAAGACTGTGGACGCCATTAAGAAAGATATTCATGACCTGGGCCAAAGGACCCACCTGCTTGAGGAGACCACGGATCAGATAGTGGAGGCACAAGAGAGGGACAGGCTGAAGATTCACCAGAACTCCTTTCGCATAGCGGCCTTAGAAGAAAAATATGAAGACCTTGAGAACCGCTCGAGACGCCACAATATAAGAATAAGGGGGATTCCCAGGGCGGTGCAGAATCTAAAGCAATATGTCTCAGAGACTCTGACCAAGATCCTCCTGGAGGTTCCGGCCTCACGGCTGGAAGTTGAGAGGGCCCATAGAGCCCTAGGGGCAACAAGAAGCATGGAGGTGCCCAAAGATGTTATCATCCGATTTCCTTGGCAACAGTCAAGAGACCTGGTGTTAGCTGTGGCCCTAAAGTCCCCGGAGATTAAGGGGCCTGATAATGCTCCACTCCTTGTTTTCACAGACCTCTCCCCCATCACGTTGGCCAAACGCAGAGACATGAAACCTGTCCTGGGAGTGCTGATTCAAAACAACATTCAATACTGGTGGGGCTTCCCCTTTGCCCTGGTGTTCCAGCACAAGGGCAAATCATACTCTGCCCACTCACTTGAAGACGGCTGGGCAATCCTCTTATCGCTGCACATGGTCCCGGAAGAAGGTGTCAGGGGATCAGAGCCCCGGAGACGAGGGCCAGGTCTCAACCCCAGGCAGCAATGGTTTACTGTCCAGTATAAAACCCGGACCCAGCCATCTGAGACTACAGCTATAGGCCCCACATCCTCACTCCAGACTCAGCCTACCCAGGCACGGAACGAGGTAGCCTTGGAAGGTCCAGCTACAAGCGACTTGTGATAAAGAGGAAACCAGAAAAGACATGAATGCGGCTGGACTGAGTCTTGCTCCTTTTTGAAAATGGACTGTTCTCTACCAAGTTCTCTGGGACAGAATACCAAGTTTTCTTGTTTTTTGTTTCTTTTTTCTTAGCACCAAGGCCTTGCTTCTCTAATTGGTGAACTGGTTGCTGGTTGCACTTTTCTTACGACAATAAGATTCCTAAATCCGGAGATACTCCCCCTAACAGGCAAAGTTTTTTTTTTCCTTTTTTTTCCTTTTTTTTTCTCTGTCCCTCCCATGAGACTTGTCAACCCCTTCCTATTGCTTTTTTTTTGGAGGAGTGGCAGGTCCACTCATCCTTCCCCAGGGCACCAGGATAGATGACTGGTGTAGGAAGATGTGTTTGGAAGATCTAACGGGTTACTGTAAATGTTTAGATTTACTAATTGTAAAGATTTACCATGTTGTTATTACTTATTTATTTTGTGTTTCTCTTTTTCCCCTCTCCTCCTGGTGTACCCTCTCCATCTCCGCTCCAATGTGGGCAGTGCTTGGCTCTCAAGGGTGGCTCTGGCCCTCCCCCGGCTCTGGCCCTCCCCCGGCCGTTCTCTTTGTGCTGGGTCCTCTACAGGACAAGGTAAGATGACTGGACACTACAGCCTAACACTAAACATTAGTAATGGCTAGACCGGCTGACGCAAAATTTACTTTTGTAAATCACAACGTTAAGGGCTTTAAATCCCAGCTCAAGAGAAAGAAGTCCTTTCTGTATTACAAAGATATGAAGCCATCGATTATATTCATGCAGGAAACACATTTTGCCCGCAATCATATACCCACTTATCTTAGCAGAGACTATCACACCAGTTACTCCTCCACCCAAGCCACCAGGAAAGCGGGAACCTCTATAATGATCCACCGTAACTTCCCCTTCCAGGTAGAGTCTAAAATAGTGGATAAAAATGGACATTATGTAATACTTCATGGAACAGTTCTAGAGACTAAATTGTCCCTCATCTCCATTTATGCCCCTACCACTCCACCACATAAGGCACTACTGCATATCTTGAGGCTTTTAGAGCCTCCGGCAACACAATGGTCATAGGAGGGGATTTCAACCTAGCCTTTGACCAAAGCCTGGACCACTCGGGCACCCAGACCACAGACAGGTACTCTAACAAATGAAGATAAATCAAGAAGGCGCAAAATAGTCTGGGCCTGGTGGATGCCTGGAGGGGGCATTACCCACAAAAAAGGGACTATACTTATTACTACCACACCCACGGATCTTACTCACACATCGATACCTTCTTGATCGCTTCGCCATTGTTAGATCGCTCAAAAAGGGCAGAAATACGGGTATGCTCCTGGTCGGACCACGCCGCGGTGAGCATAGACATTGACTTAGGGCTGAATATATCCACACCATATACATGAAAATTAAATGAGCTTCTACTTGCTAACCCAGAGCTGTCGGAACAAAATAAAAAAGATCTTCTCCTTTACTTTGAGTATAACAGATCTGGGGACTGGGGCATTTTTCTGGGTATGGATGGCCCATAAGGCCTTTATTAGGGGGTCATGCATTAAGCTGGCTTTTAAAAAAACAATGTAAAATCAGAGAGCAGGAAATTACTACTAAGCTGCAGGACCTGGAGACTAGGAACCAGTCATCCCCTCCTCTAGACTCCGCCAGAGCATAGATCAGTGTAGGCTAGAGTTAGATGCAGTTCTCTCCCACAAAACGGAAAAAGCCCGAAGACGAACCAAGCATCTATTCTACTCCAACGCCAACAAATCGGATTCTCTGTTGGCTAGGAAGCTTCGGTCTAAGATAGTGGAGGCTAGGATCTTGTAGATTCAAACTGCGAAGGGACAGGTAACGGTCAGACAAAATATCATCAAGCAAATGTTTGCTGACTTCTATAGCTCAATATACTCCACGAAGCGGCAACCGACCGCGACCCTTCTTCGGTCTTACTTGGATTCCTGCGATCTTCCTAACGTCTCAGACCAGAGCGCGGCTACACTCAATTCAGACATAACGGTAGAGGAGATACTTAAAGCCATCAACAGCTTGAAAGTAGGAAAGGCCACTGGCCCTGACGGCTTTACCAACTCTTGCTACAAGTCCTTTGCGTTTATTCTAGCACCATATCTCTGCCAACTGTGTAACTCCATTCTAAATGGGGAACCAATGCCCCCAGAGTTGAACAGGCCTGACTTAATTGTCTTTCCCAAAGAAGGCAGGGACCCACTAGACTCGAGGAATTATAGGCCCATTTCCCTTATAAATGGAGATCTTAAACTGCTAGCTAAAATTATTGCAGATAGGATCTCGGGGTTCCTTCCGGATTTGATCCATAAGGATCAAACAGGTTTCGTCCAACACCGGCAGACAGCTGATAACATTCATTTAGCCTCCCAGAACAAGACCCCCCTTTGTGTGCTGGCTCTTGATATGGAAAAAGCCTTCGACACACTGGAGTGGTCTTATCTGTATGAGGTGCTGGCTAAGTTTGGATTTGAAGGATGATTCATCCAACTTATCAGAACACTATACAAAAATCTGCAGGCCTGTTTGAAACTCCTGGGATCGGAAAACATTTCTATAGCTATTCCGAGGTGGAAACCGGCAAGGCAGCCCTTTGTCTCTGTTACTATTTGCTTTGGCGATTGAGCGTTTGGCCCAACAAATTAGATGCAACACAGAGATAAAAGGAATGCAGGTGGGTCATCACCACTTGAAATGCTCGCTATTTGCGGATGACCTTCTCACACGGTCCTGGGGGCACTGAAAGCGGAGTTTAAATTACAATGGCCCAAAAACTCTATTAAATACTTGGAAGTTAGAATCGCCAAGAAGCTGTCGGACATGTACAAAGCCAACTTTCCGACCCTTAATTAAACAATTAACTGAAGAAATGCGATGCTGGGCGAAATATCATATCTCGTGGACAGGGCGGATTAACTCTGTAAAAATGACTGTTCTGCCAAGAATATTGTACTTATTTAGAACTCTCCCAATACCGCTGGATATGAAGGAGATAGATAAACTCCAAGCTTCTATTTTTAATTTTATATGGCAAGGGAGGTCACCGCGAATAGCGAAGAAGACTATGTTCCGGCAGAGGTCTAAGGGGGACTCCCGTGCCCGAACCTGAGACTTTATTTGAGATCGGCGAAACTCGCGTTCATCCCATTAGCCCACTCGAGTAAGTTACAACCGCTGTGGACCTTTGTGGAATATTGGCAAATGAGACTCCGGGATACTATAGTCTGGGACATGCCCCCGTTGGGCGTCAGACAGAGATATTCCAAACCCCATAATATCATCAACCTTAGCGGCTTGGACTAGGTCCGGGACGGTCGGTGGTCTGGCTCCCCTCCTGTCGCCATTGTTGTCCTTCAGATCCTTCCAGGAATTTGGGACGGTGTTTAGCCTCACCTCTAGACAATGGTGGCTTAGCAGCCCACTGAAAAGAGCAGGAATCTGGTTTTCAGACGATGCTCTACTATCCCATACCTCCCTTATCACTAAATATCACATACCAGAGAGTGAACTCTGGAATTACAGAAAAATTAGACACTGGGTATCCTCACTAGCCCGGGTACATGGGACCCCTAAGCACTCCTGGTGGTCGATTATATGTGCAAAGGTGCCCTCTATCAAAGGCCTCCTTGAGTCTCTATATTCATCGCTGAACGACTCTCAGAGCAAACAGAAACCAAAATATATGCTTCAATGGGAGAAAGACCTAGGCAGGGAGCTAGATAGAGCAACTTGGAGAGAAATTTGTACCAACCTAACAAAAGCATCATACATACACATATAGCCTACTGGAGACCTCAGTTAAAGTTTTGCATAGGACCTATTATACTCCATATCTAATGTTCAGGCTTAATAATAGTCTTAGCGAGGACTGCTTTAGAGGATGCAAATCCAGGGGAGACTTTTTGCATATGTGGTGGACGTGCCCAGTAGTGCAAAAGGTATGGAAGGAAATTACTGACCTATTCTCGCAGGTGACAGAAACTAAGCTGGGGCCAGAGATGGAGATCTGTCTTCTGGGGATTCATGGACTCAGTCTCTCAAAAGAGCAAAACAAATTATGGCAATTCATGTCTCTCGCCACCGAAAGCTGTATTGCAAAAAACTGGAAAGTGGCAACACTGACCGCCAAAGGGATCATTCTAAAAATGAACTATGTTATGGTAAATGAGAGACTGTCCCATGTCCTACAGAACACGTCCCTCCTATTCCAGAATATCTGGACTCCATGGCTGACCTCAGCCTACAGCATTAAGGTGGGGATGTGACTGGTACAGAGGGGACCAAGGCTCTTGCCCGGGGACAATGGTCGGGGGGAGCCCGGATGACCACCTATACCTACTGAATCTCAGCCATTGTGGTTATGGAAGAGTACACCTGGTAATTACTACCCTTTTCCCTTCCCCCTTTTTTTTTTCTTTTTCCCTACCCCGTTAAGTTGACATAGTTGATGTTAATTTTTTTCAGTTTTTATGCTCTTATCTCCTGATAAGAAGCAGACAATAACAAAAAAAATAAAAATAAACACCATGTTTGAAGACACAGAGGGATAGACAGGACACGATACAATAATGAAACAATATACCAGTCAGAATACTATGAAAAATGCATGCAGTATCTTGGTTAAGATGTTGGGGAATTGTGTTGCTGTATGATCTAACTGCCCTGTTCTCTTCTCTATCCTTTTACTGTCTGCAATGTGATATTGTTAGCGTGTCTTCAACAATAAAAAGAATGGATAAAAAAAAAAAAAAATCCTCCTCCCATCTAATCATTGATGAGGTTTTCCCAGGTGGATTTATACTCTGCAAAATTCCTCTACATCCCGAAATATTAATTTTAGCTTCAACTTTTACCAACTTTCTTTCAAAGAGGGTAAG
Source organism: Discoglossus pictus (assembly GCA_027410445.1). Lineage (NCBI taxonomy): Eukaryota > Metazoa > Chordata > Amphibia > Anura > Alytidae > Discoglossus > Discoglossus pictus. Next base: position 128,966,616 of record CM050163.1, on the reverse strand, counting down.
CTCTCTATAAGGGACTAATTTGCCCACCAAGTTCCCTATCCGTAGTTTCAGTGAATTATATTGTAACCACAAACTAGACGGTACTCCTCTTTCCCTCATTAAATTGTCAAAGGGAACAAATTCCTTATTTCTATAAATGTCCTTTAACAGCTTTAGGTTCCATTGGGCCCAGTAAACATTGTCACTATAATTCAAACTATTCTGAAATATTGTTAGGAGCATCACTGGCGAGGGAAACAGGACCAGACAATATCTCATATTAAGACTAGACCATGTCTTTAGACAAAATCTAGTAACCGGTAGACCATTACTAATACCTTTCATATCCAATGTTTTACTCCATATTTTACTCCCCAAAAATGTCTGAGGTATCTGTGTCCATTCTATCTGTAGAAATGTTAGTTCTGAATTACCATTAAACAATCTCATAACATGAAAGAGTGTAGTTGCTTGAAAGTATTGTTCAAGGTTTGGGGTACCAAGACCCCCTTCCCAATAGCTCCTATTTAAAATCAAGTTTTTAATTCTAAAGATACCTGATTTATTAATATATTTATTTATAGTACCCTGGAATCTCTTAAATAGTTCTTTTGGAATCTTCATAGGAATCCACCTGAAAATATATAGTACTTTGGGCAAAACAAACATTTTGACAGCTGCTATCCTGCCCATCCAGGAAAAGTTCAAATTACGCCAAGAATCCAACACTACTTTAATATCCTTAAATACCATATTGTAATTATTCCTAATTTTATTATGCCAACAAGTTGAAAATTCGATACCAAGATGTGTAAAATGGTTGGACGACCAATCAAAGTCGAACTTTTCTTTAGGTAGACCTTTTGTTATACCATCTATATAACTAGGTCTTTCATTATCTTGCTTAGCCTTTTTGCTAATATCCCAGCATTGAGTTTGATGTCAATATTTAAAAGAGATATTGGTCTATAATTGGAGCATTTATTCTCAACTTTTCCCTCTTTATGAATAGTTACAATTACTGCCTGAAGAGATTCGGCAGGTGCTAAGCCTAATAATCTAATTTCGTTAAAGCTATTCACTAAATGCGGATTCAGTAGCTTTGAATAATTCTGGAAATAAAGACCCAATAGCCCGTCCGGACCTGGGGACTTATTTAATTTGAGAGGGCCAATGACCTCTTCTACTTCTACTAAGGAAATTGGCTTTTTTAGTTTTCGGGATTGTAAAGCGGAAATTTTAGGCAATTGAACAGAGTCCAGAAATTCCGATATTATTTCTTTAGGCTTAATCACGTCTCCACTGGCCTCTAAACCATACAAGTCTTTGTAATAATCTAAAAAAATCCTTTCAATTTGTTCAGGGAGCCTATGGGATTTCCCCTTCTGATCAAGCATCTCTGAAATATTCTTGGGACTATTATTAATTCTAAATAGGTTTGCAAAGAAATTATTAGCCTTATTACCACAATGGTAGTATTTTTGCTGGGCTATCCAGATATTTTTATCAATTTTTGCTTGATAAATTTATCTTGTTAATTTCTGGATACTCAGAATTTCCAGACAAGTATCTTTATTAGGATTCAGTTTATTTATATTATTGTCCTTGTTTAATTGAATATATAAATCCCTAAGGGATTTACATCTTTCCCTTTTTTTCTTAGACGCTAATAGAATCAAGTTGCCCCTTAAGAAGGCCTTCAGTGAGTTCCAAAATGTAACTTTAAAAATAACTGAGCCCTCGTTAAATTTCAAATATTTCTCAATGCTCTTCGAAATAAAGTCCCTGTCCGCACTTGATTAAAATAAGGACTGTTCTATTCTGAATCTTTTTGATCTTGTCTTGATCCAAGTCTCATTAATATACATAATGATACTAGCATGATCTGAATTTCCTATAGTACCTATATCAACTCTTTCAACCTTGTTTATGGCCTCTTCATCTACCAAGCAATCATCTATTGTTGTGTATGACGCATGGCGATTGGAATAAAAGGTATAATCTCTTTCTCTAGGATGAAAAGTACGCCATGCGTCAAACAACTTATATCTTGTCAATGTAGCCTGGAAACTACGTGATACAGCCATAAGTTCTCTACTTGGGTTTGCTATTTTCTCTGATTTCCTATCTACTTCAATATCCAACATTATGTTCATATCCCCAGCGATTATTAATATTCCCTTTCTTATCCTATTCATAATCATTAGCATTCTATTTAGGAAGCAGTTTTGTTTTTTATTAGGAGCATACAAATTAGCTATAGTATAATTAACATCATTAATTGATCATGCCAATATAGAATATCTCACTTCCGGGTCAGTTTGAGTAAAGCATTCCCTCACACAATTCTTTTTACTCATTAAAATGGCAGTACCTCTAGACTTAGTCTTGTAGTTGGAGACTGCACAGGTATCGTACAAGGTACTCAAAGTGATTATTCTTTCACCCACCCAATGTGTCTTCTGTACACAAATAATGCTTGCCTTCTCCGTCTGGCAAAACCTTGAGATATCCTTCCTTTTATAGGGTGTATTCAACCCTCTTACATTATAGGTATTACATTTAATGGGGCAGGTTATAATTTAATAAAGTATCTTAGAAACATCAGGAAAACCCAGAGAAGGCCATGTGCCCTTAGATGACCTTGAGTGTTGGAATGGTATACATACATTACTTCGAAATCCAGAACATTTGAAACAATCATAAAAAAACACAAAATACACAACAGATGAATATACACAAATACCCCAAACAAACACATTCCCCCTTGACGGAAAAAAAAATTCTGATCAGTTGGCATAGTAACTGGACAGCAAAAGGGCTACTTACCATTCCCTCGGAACTATGCCTAAAGCTCTGCCATGCGAGAACCTTTTAAACCCATATTAATAAGAAAATTCAGAAAGACCTTCTATACAATTCACAAAAACTATAGTGCTGTGGGTGACTATCACCCTTCTCTATATATCATATAAAAATGTGAAAACTAATCCTAAAATATGACCACTCATAGATTTACCTCACCTATCTGTGCTAATCCCTCGCACGTACACCTCATCTCTCCTTCGTCTCTCGAACTTTATGCCAATCCCCATGAGCTTTATCTAGTAATAACTCAGGGAGAACCCAATCATGTTTAATACTTTGCTGTGATAAAAATCTGTGCTTACTTGTGATTTCATAGTAAAATTCTGGTCTCCCATAGCTATAAATACTTTTGCGGGATGACCCCATTTGTATACAATCTTTTCTTCCCTTAGGATTTTAGTAAAATCCCTAAACTCTCTCCTTTTTTGCAAAATTTTAAAGGGTAGATCTAGGAAAATTTGTACCTTATCATATGGAGCAGGAAACATTTTTATTTGTCTAATTTTATTTAGTATTTTTTGTTTGTAAGAGTAACATTGCCGTCTAACCAAGCTGTCCCGAGGGACTTCCCTCGCTAAATTAGGCGGCAGTGGTAGTCTATACAACATTTCAATCCTATTTTTCCCCTCTTCTGGGCATAAGTCCATGGACTCAAACAATTTTAATACATACTCTTTTAACGCCTTGGGACCGATAGATTCCGGAATCCCTCTCAGTCTTAAATTATTCCTTCTTGATACTTCCTCTATTCTGTTTTGGCTAGCTTTCATTGACTTATATTTGTCTTCTAACCGGTTTAAATGGGAGAATATGTGAAATCTATTCTGTACAGAGGTAAAGTGGAAAAATATATTGGTGTCTAGGAACAATATTACAAAATTATACATTTTTGGCATTTTGTCCCAGAAAATTTATTTAAGAACTCTCAAATTTATAGTGCATTGGGTTGAAGACAAAGCGGTTGGTGATGTTTTACATATCTAGTGGACTTGCTCTATTAAAATATTTTGAGCAAAATGCTTTAAATGTATTCAGCAGGTTTTGGATCAGATAATAGCCTTTATTGCATCTCTTTTCAACAAATATAACTAAAGCACAGATATATTTGATGGTTAATATTTTAATTAAAAAAAAATAGAAAATGGCTAAATATTAATTGATGCACCATTATGGTTAGAGATGCTTAATTATGTTGATTATTTCAATTCTCAAAAAGTGAAGATAGAGAGCACCCACTGTGACCAAGAGTAATCTATTTGAATGGTTCACTGTAACACATAATAACACTTAACATTTATTTTGACCATTAAAAATATGGGGAATTAATATAATAAAATATACATACCAAAATACTTTCCTAAACATCAGTATTGGGTCTCTAGAAGTTTACCATGCATGTCATAATCATTAAGAGACTAAACTAAATGATTATTAGAGAATAATAACTTTAAGGCTGTTATTTTGTGTAAATTAGGATGGGACTTCTGCTGACATATCCAAGTCCTGCTAGCAGTTTCAGGCGGAAAACACAGGCACACCACAACATGTCTCCCACACAATCTACAGTGTCAAAATGTATCTGGGCATTAATAATTGAATAGTGTGTGCTGATATACTCAAAGTATCTCTGATATTGTAGCCAATTACTGCACAGTTTAAGGCAGAGCACACAGGCTCACCACAACATGTACCACATATAAGCTACAGCATCAAAGCTGGATGGCTAATAAACATGTGAAACCACTAATTTGTTTTCAGCTTTATCATAAGCTTTCTTGGGAGTATTGTGTGAATACCCTCACTGTCTAAAGTGTGTTTAAAGATCTTTGGCTTGTGGCTCAAAATCAATATCCGTGGTGCAATTACATCTTAAACAAAGATATTGACCATATGATATACTGTGCAATATATGTTTGGGGTGGTGGCTTGCACCTAAAAGTAGACTTTTAGTAGCTGTCATTTTATGGAGTTTTAGTTTTAGTAATTGAGGTATTATTACTGGTTTTGGTGATCAGCAGATCTAAAAATTAAATCTGTGTGGAACTAACAGTAGAAGTGAGTCTAAGACCAAAATTGTTATCATTAAGGTTCTGATTGAAGTCTTGCAACTCAAAATGTCATCCAAGTAGCGCAGCAAGATATCACTGTTATTTGTACATTTGGTTATGCTCTCACCAAAAACGACAGTTTCATTGAACAACCCCAAAATATAGATTTGCATACATATGGGCAGATGAAGTCCCCATTGCAGTGCCACAGATTTGATATTAAAGTTGTTATCATATAGAAAGTAGTAGTGGGTTAATACAAAACAAAGTAGTTCCAACACAAACATATTGCCTTTGGTGTGTTGACTATCCCTAGTACTCAAAAATGAGTAACAAGCTTTTATGCCCACTTCATGTGAGATTGATGTATGAAGCAACTCAACGTCAAGTCCCACTAACTGATTATACCAACTAAAAGAGAGAAGAGTTAAAGTGATATACCTAACCTAAATTAGTTCTACACAGTTTGAGAGTGTTAAATTAGAAGGGGATTTGCAGGGGTCTTGATGGGCTATGTGGGTCTAGTGGGGATCTATAAGGGTCTCCCTACCAATCTGTTTTCCGAAAAGTGTGGGAGGCATGCCCTTATATAGGATGTTTGTTGTTGTTAATGTATGAGTGCTTTTTTTTACTCTGAAGCCTCACTGGCTGGTAGAGCTCCTCTCCTTCATTCTGATTGGAAGATGCATCCAGTTGATATTGCTGCAGACCAGAGCACATGTGCTAAATTTGTTGAAATTCCCTTTAAACAAATTGTCACACGTGCTCTGGTATGGGGCTGACTCATCATCATGTGTAAAAAACACACACACAGTGTAGCACTTTTGATTTTTCCAAATTAGTTGGCATAAGACAAGCAACACATCCGTAGCAATATCTTGTAGCATATTGAATAATTTAATTGGGATTCCATCAACTCCTGCAGCATTGTTATCAGCAACGCATCCTAGGGCCCATCTTACTTTGCTCCCAAAGATGTCTGGCTCCAGATCTTTGGAAACACTATTGAGGTCATCAATGCTGGTATATATATTCAGTGTATTTCTACCACCACTTTTTTATCTGCTCTTCTTCTACCATTTTTATCCTTTATCAAGCCACTTTGGCCTGAAAGGTGCCTTTGCGATCCCTTATTTTCTTGAAAATTTCTCTTGACTTACCCATCTTCTTCTGTATTTTTACAGCACTCATTGTAGAATGTCTCCTTGACCCTTCTTGCGATTATGCATTCAGTTGGACAAATCTTTTTCTGTCTCCAGTTCCTTTCGCTTTCCTTCTTTCCTGGGCTTCTTTCAAAGGTCATTAGATAGCCAGTTTGCCTTCTTATTTTTTTTTCTTTTGGGGATATTCTTTGTTGCTGTTTCCTGGATAATGTTGCAAACTTCGGCCCAAAATTATTCAGGAATTCTATCTTCCATGTCTAGATGGTTAAATCTATTCTTTACTTCCACAGCATGTTCACAATATATTGTTTATTTCATATCTGCTTGGTCTGATGATTTTCCCTCTTTTCTTCAGTCTAATTCAGTTTAATTCATGCTCTGAACTGCAATCAGCTCCAGGTTTTGTTTCTGATGATTGTATAAAGCTCCTCTATTTTTGGCTGCAATTTGATTTCTATAATGTCCATGTGTAGAGTCATCTAGGTGGCTGTTGGAAGAGGGTATTTGCTATGATCAGAGAATTATCTTGACAGAATTCTACTAATCTCTGACCCGCTTCATTTTGTACTCCAAGGACAGACTTGCCAGTTATTCCAATTGTCATTTGGAATATATATATATATATATATATATATATATATATATATATATATATATATATATACACCGTATTTATCGGTGTATAACACGCACCTTTTCTCCCTGAAAATAGGGAGCAAATGATAGGTGCGTGTTATACGCAGATATTCCCTCTCCCCTCCTCATCCTCAACCTCCCTCCTCATTCTAACCCCCCCTCCTCATTCTAGCCCCCCCTCCTCAACCTAAACCCCCTTCCTCAACCTTAACCCCCCTCCTCAACCTAAACCCCCCTAAATACCTCCCCCTCACTTACCTGCTTCGGCTCTGGCCTCCACTCCGCTTCTTGACCCGGTGCGCATGTGACGTCACATGCGCGCCATGTATATGCTAATGACGTGGCGCGCATGTGACGTCACATGCGCGCCGGGTCAAGGAGGGAAGCGGAGGCCGGAGCAGAAGCAGGTAAGTGAGGGGGAGGTATTTAGGGGGGTTTAGGTTGAGGAGGGGGGGTTAGAATGAGGAGGGGGAGTTTGAATGCGGAGGTGGGTTTAGAATGAGGAGGGAGGTTGAGGAGGGGGTGTTGAGGTTGAGGATAGGGGGGTTGTGGTTGAGGAGGGGGTTGAGGATGGGGTGGTTGAGGAGGGAGGTTGAGGAGGGGGTTGAGGATGAGGAGGGAGGTTGAGGATGAGGAGGGGGGTTGAGGATGAGGAGGGGGGTTGAGGATGAGGAGGGGGGTTGAGGATGAGGAGGGAGGTTGAGGTTGAGGAGGGGGGTTGAGGTTGAGGAGGGGGGTTGAGGATAGGGGGGTTGAGGAGGGAGGTTGAGGAGGGGGCTGAGGATGGGGGGGTTGAGGAGGGAGGATGAGGAGGGAGGTTGAGGAGAGGGTTGAGGATGAGAAGGGAGGTTGAGGATGAGGAGGGGGTTGAGGAAGGAGGATGAGGATGGGGGTGGGGGAGGGGGTTGAGGATCGGGGGTTTGAGGAGCGGTTGAGGAGGGAGAATGAGGAGGGAGTGTGAGATTGAGGATTTTGCTTCAAAGTTCTTTATTTGAAATTTTTTTTTTTCCCTGAAAATTCCTTCTTAAAATGAGGTGCGTGTTATACGCCCGTGCGTGTTATATGCCGATAAATATGGTATATATATATATATATATATATATATATATATAGTGCAGTACTTGTTTAAGCACATCCTGATTGTTGACTTCATAGTAATTAAACAATCTTTACCTGCAAAACTTTACCTAACATAAAGTTAAATGAAGGACTTAAGTCAAAATGAGGTAATTGAATCAAAAGATATTAGCTTGAGGAAGCTCAGAGGGTTAGTGGCTGACATAAGGCCCTGTCCATAGGGTTGAGGAGATTTGGACATGACTGAATGACTGAAGGTCTGGTTGTAAAATGTATATTTTATAATATTTCAGTTATTATTTAATAATTTAAAATATTACTAACTGGATTTCTCTTGAAAGGAATATCCTACTGATGTAATTATCTGCATGGGTTTAATTTAGATTGGGCCTTGCTTAGCTCTGTTATAATCCAAGTGTATTCATTGTTGTAGATTTGCTGCTTTTGTTCATACACCTACAATAGTATATAAACCTATAATAGAAGGTTCACCTATATTAATGCAGTATTGTATGTTTTAAGACAATGACAGGATTGTAAATATTCCTATCTTGACTGCATCTTGACAGTCATCCATTTTTTGAGAGATTATGGCAAGTCTATTTGCATGAAATAACACTCTGAAGGCCTTATTCAATTGCAATTTGGCCAATTGAGTAGTGCTCTATATAAGCACATAGCATATTTTTTTACAGAAGTTTTTAGTTAGTGAACTTTTAACCAACTAACTAAACATTTCTGAAAAAAAGTATATGCTATGTGCTTATATAGAGTCCTACTCAATTGGCCAAATCGCAATTGCATGAGGCCCCGAGCATGTACCGTTCCATAGAACATGCTACTTCACTGTTACCCATTCTCATGCCTGTGTCTTTCACTTTGTGTTTCTGCTATGATAATAACCCTTAGATTACACTAAAATTCATTGGGCAGTTTGAATATAAACCCCTTCCTTACTGTACTCAGGGAGATCTGCAGCATGCAAGCAGCACCTGGGCTCTTGCTGTTTCTTCCGTGCAAGAGCAATTTGCCTGGTATTTTAGGTCTCAGCTGTGTTTAGGTGCAGATTCAGATTCCTATTATACTATAGATGTCTGAGAGGCTGCATCCTGAGTATGTACAGTTCAATAGTGTACACTACTTCAGTGATGTATATATATATATATATATATATATATATATATATATATATATATATATATATATATATATATATATATATATATACTACTGCATGCATCATACACAATGCATCTTACTGATGATTGTTCTTATTTTGGCATTTATATATTTTGGAAGCTCAAACTTGTAATTACTCAGAATCCACATCCTCTCCTTAAACATATTTTCTCCATTTAGAGACATATAATGGACAAACTGTTTCTTTCTAAACTTCAATAAATATTTAATTGTTGGAAAGTAATTAAACACCTGATACCACAGAAACACTAACAGCAAATATCCTAACTAGCAAAACACATTTATTGTATTAAAACCTTATTCAAAACAAAGTTTGGTTTATAAAACATTATTATGTTTCTAATTATACTTCATCCAGAGTTCATTAGCATTAATATATTGATTAATTTTCTTATTAATCTTGTTTCTCCAGTTCTTTAATTCTGGGACCACAATGGTAATTCAATATATTGTGCTACTTAATTCTATCAAAATATCACATTACAGAGCAACACAAGAGTCAATTCTGAAATTCATTATTTAGACCCAATATAGTCAATACTAAATTAATATTGATTTCAAGTGAGAACGTGTCAGAAAAATAATAATTCTTCAAAGCAAAGCAAAGCAATTTTTTTATGTAATCTACACTTTTTTATGTCACCTTCCATTTGCCAATATAATCTTTATGCATTTCTCTGTTCTCATAACAGCAGTGTTTCATTGGACAGACATAATCCATTCCAAACCTTTCATTGACAAAAAAAAAAAGCTTTCAGGGAAAATGAGAGACAGCTTTTGAAATACTGACAGAAAAGCAATGATCATTTCAGTAATCCTAGATTTAGCAAGATTACATTAGTTTTTTTAGTAATACACTGTCTCTGTACATTTTAAAACCAAAGCACATGCAAATGACATCTGTCTAACCTATCTTTTAGAACTATAGAATACATATTTTTACGTTTTTAGAAAAACATATCTATCCAAGGGCTTTATAATTTAACTTCCACATCAGTAACAGTTTATACCAACAAAAGTATATCAGTTTCTGTAGATATGTGAAGTTATCTGCAATGCATGTTGTTTTCCAAAGTTTTACAAATTGTTGTAAGTCTAGAATTAAAAGGCTACAAGAGGTACACATACACACACACACACCTATAAAGAACCATATAAAAAAACATAAACAATTTTGTCCTGCAGGACAAAATTGTTTATGTTTTTTTTCTTGTGGAGCTTGCTTCAGGAGGACTCCATTTGTTATTTTAGGTATATGCCCACCCAGGAGAAAAGGATAACCCATTGTCTGCTATTACTGAGAATACAAAGCCAGTGAAAATAGATATTGGCATTTTATTTTAATTCTCGTTTTCTTATTGGAGAGGGTGTCTTGGGATCCACCAGTGGTAATTATAACCTTGGCACCTATCAAAAAAGCTAGTGTATATTGAGTGTTGTGATTGATTAGATAATTATATGTATTTACTATGAAGTGAGATACTTTATCTATAATTGGTGTGGTTAATGGTTGTCCTTTTAATAGCACCTTAACCAATGTGAAATCAGGGTTAAGCTGCACAAGTTAATTATACCTTCAGACTGAGTGTTTTATCATTACTAAAGTTAGACAAAAAAAAAAACAGCAAAAAACAAAACAAACAAAAAACAATTAAATATATTCTTCCTAGCCCTGTGGTTAAATTTAGCTGATCGCGCATTTGCGTGTAAGCCCTATAAGGATAAAAGAAAAAAGAAAGCTGATATATACTAGCAGCCTTATTAAATTGCAATTCGGCAAATTCTAAAAGGCTCTATATAAGCACATAGCATATTTTTTTACAGAGGTTTTTAGTTTGTGAAGACTTGGCTTTTGGATAGTGGAAGTTCACGAACTAAAATCTTCTGTAAAAAAAATATGCTATGTGGTTATATAGAGCCTTTTAGAATTTGCCGAATTGCAATTTAATAAGGCTTTAGGTGTTTGGTAGTTCAGTGTGGCAGTTGCGCAAAATAAGTAATTTTTGTTGTTTTTTACATTCTGTTGTTGCAGATTCTCTGTCATATGCAATATTTACAAACACAGCAGTAAAATCATGGAACTCTTGAGGTGAGAATGAAAAAAGAGAAATCAAAAAGTGAGGTACCCCGGAAACACAATCTTCCAGTGTATCCAGTCTCTCAGTAATACATTTTTCTCTCATAATTAACATAAGCCTTTAACAGTTGGGGCAGAAGGTTTTAAGATTAACTTCTCTGCAATGATTCAGTGACCCAACAGGATAGAAGGTTCTATATTAATAACAGAGGGCAGAATACTCCACTGTGATATCTATGGTTGGAGCATAGACTTGGATCACTGTGATGTTAAATTACTTATCTTGAATTTGAAGTGAAATCATTATGTAATTTATTGGGTTGTAACAAAGCATTGCTTTCGCCATCCTTTGTGACTATGAGGGCTTCTTTGTTTCTTATACAGGTTTCTTGACCACAGTAGAAGATATGGTGGTTGTCTGATGTGAAATGTCTTATTCCAGTGCATTAAATGTCATTAATTCCCAGGATATCAAGGTTTAACCTTGTCATGTCATGCTTGACCACATCCATTTTACCTTGGTTCATAATTCTAACATTCCAGGTTCCTATTGATATGAGTTCTGGACCATCAAGAAGTCTGAGCTCCGTAGAACTGATATGTGGTGGATTGTGGTGTTAGCAAAAAACCCCATGCTTCCCTCTCCCTCCATGTCTCCCCCTCTTCCCCATGTTTCCCCCTCTCGCTTCATGTCTCCCCCTTTCCTCTCTCCGTCCACGTGTCTCCCTTTTTCCCCTTTGCCTCACTTCCCCATGCCTCTACCTCCCTCCATGTCTCCTTCTTCCCCCCATGCCTTTCCCTCCCTCCATGTCTCCTTCTCTCCCCATGCCTCTCCATCCCCCATGCCTCTCCCTCACACCATGTCTTCTTCTCTCCCCCATGTCTCCCCCTCTCCACCATGCTTCAATCTCCCCCATATTTCCCTCTCTGCCCCAGGTTTCCCCCTCTTCCTCCATGTCTCCTCCTTCCATGGGTCTCCCTTTTTCCTCTCTTCACCATGCTGCCATGCTGCCTGTCTGCTGGCTCCTCCCCCTGCCGGGTTCTCCCCCTACCAGCAGACAAGCAGAGAGCAGGAAGCAGGAGCAGGGGACCAGGGGAAGGGGAATGAGAGACACGTGCGGTGGAAGGCGGGAGGGGGCATTTTTGCCACACCCAATGTGGTGGCACCCGGGGCGCTCTGCCCCCGCGCACCCCAGTTCCTATGCTATAGTGTTTACCTATTTATGTTAGTTGTATGCTGTGCTGATAAACCTCTATCTATGTTTATATGTTTCATGTCAAGTAACTGGGAACCATAGAAGTTCACAATGAACTGCTACTTACCACAGACAATGTACATTGATCATCTGCCCTGCCCTGCCCTGGTAGTTTTAGACATAAACAAGTATTTTTAAGAAAACAAGGAAGGACCATGTCTACTTAAAATTGCATACAAATAGTTGTACAGCTGTTTTCTTTCTACAGGACACTGAAGGGATCCATTATACATTGGTGGAGGTTGCGTGTGTGAGTAGAGTGTCTACATTTCTATTAATCTATGGTTGGTTTGAATGATGCAAGGTATCTATTTCTGGGCAAGTGAGGGGGAAGGTGTCTGCTACAATCTTACACTATTATGAAACATGTTTTCCAAATTTCTGCACGGTCCTCCCTCCCACACAAAATCTATAAAATGGATTCCTGCACTCCCTCTCTCATTAAATCCACAAAATTGATTCCTGAGTTGATAAATTGAGTCTTCAAAAATTCAGATTTTGTTCGCTTGATGCACACTTGATAAACAATTGTCTTCTTTCTTGAACTAAAATAACATTTTGTCCATTTTTTTATTTTAGTTATTCAATATACAGTGTTCAATTAAAGTATGTTGATAGTATATTGAACTCCAATCCTTAAAAGTCTAGTGTTTAAGGATATCTCTGCTTGAGCACAAGTATCTCAAAATGATTGAAACTAGACATATCCTTACATTTTGACACCTTTTGTTTATAATTCTTTATCTCTGGTTTAAGGGATTGTGAAAAGATGAAAAGATGACACAGTATGTGTTTAGGAGGTTTATGCTGCAATTGCCTTGGAAATGTCAAATCTTCTGTAAACATCATATTCAAATATCCTTTCTACAAACGGTATAGAATGTAGACAGCTTTTCTGTACTATTTGTGAGCATTACTCACAACAATCTTTAAAATATCTTGCTGGTTAGCATTAGTGTTACATTCTCTTCTCTACAGTTTCTATGAAATGCATGGCCACTGTGGACTGTCAAAGAGAATATTCTAGCACTTGAATGTCATTTTCAAATTGCAGCAAGCAGAGTGTAAAATGCTATGTCAATAATGAGAGAATGTGAGATCTAATGATTGGGATGTAGTTTTCAAACCGGCATCCATCGTAGGAGCCAAAAATATTACAGGCGGGGATAAAGCAGTGGGCATTTAGGGTTTATACACACATATATATATATATATATATATATATATATATATATATATATATATATATAAAATTGTAGTAGGGACCCTCTCCCCTGGTAGCTGGTCTGTTGCCAACGCTACGTCCTTCTGGCCTGAAAAGAGGGCCAAGGTATAGAAAGGAGTGTTGTGAAAAAAGGGGAGAGGTGGGTGTCAGCGTGCTTGATGAAGACCCTCCCACAATTTCCGGTGTTCACCTGATTATTTTTAGTAGCAACCCTCTCCTCTGGTAGCTGGTGTGTGGCCAAAGCTACGTCATCTTGGCCTGAAAAGAGGGCCAACAATTGTCTAGACATTTATTGAGTAATCCATTTGGAGCTTCTCTTAGCACAAGTTAGGGTCAGATATGTATCTGGCATAGCAGTTGGTTTTCCACCGTCCAAAGGATTTTAAGATATGAACGGTTGTTTTATTACGTGAAGCTGATTAGGCTGCTCCGTTTCTGAAGGAGTGGCCCGAGTAGTTAAAAGTGTTCGGGCTTAGGCGGGCAAGGACTAGTCTGATGTATTGGGTGAGTGTGGGTGTATATAGTAGCTGTCTTGAGATGCTTAGTAATGGGTGAAGGCTTGGCTTGTGGTGTAATGCTGAATGGAGATGGTGAAGAGTGGTGACTAGGCACTGTGGGTCTGCGCTAGGATAGTAGGTTATGGTTACTGGAGTGCGGCTGGTGTTAGTGAATGATAGGTTGATTTGGCATGTGTCTTTGATGTCTTTGTCCTGTTTGGTAAGGTATACAGATTAAGATTGGGATGTGGCGCATTCGTTTGGACATAGGAATCCAAAAAAGGACATTATTGAGGCGGCTGAGATAGTAAGGGATATGACATTGCCGAATGGGTTTAGTGAAAGGTAGGTAATAATTTACTTGGAAAGGTAGCTATTGATGGGGAGACGTGGGGGTTTTGGTAGGTTCAGAGGTTCTAGTTAGGCCTTGAGAGTATGACTAGGGAGAGGATTCAAGAGGAGGTGGAATTTGGCTCCTGTGGGATAGGTTTTAATTGTGGATGGGTGGAGGTGTAGGGTGATTTAGTGGGCTGCCAAGGCCAAAAAGGTGGTGAGTATATGAATGAGGCGAGGGATGGCATGAGCGACTAGTGTAGAGCACCTGGTGTAGGGCGACTGGTAGGGCGCAGAGCGACTGGTGCGGAGCAACTGGGTAGGGTGCAGGGCGCCGGAGACTAAGTGACTGGTGTAGAGCGACTGGTGTAGAGCGACTGGGTAGGATGCAGAGCGCCTGAGACTAAGCGAATGGTGTAGAGTGACTGTTGTAGAGTGACTGGTGTAGAGCGACTGGGTAGGGCACAGAGCGCCTGAGAATAAGTGACTGGTGTAGAGCGACTGGTGTAGAGCAACTGGTGTAGAGCAACTGGCGCAGAGCGACAGGTAGGGCACCGAGCGACTGGTGTAGAGTGACTAGGTAGGGTGCAGGGCACCTGAGACTAAGCAACTGGTGTAGAGCAACTGGTGTAGAGCACAGAGCGCCTGAGAGACTGGTGTAAAGCAACTGGTGTAGAGCGACTGGGTTGGGCGCAGAGCGCCTGAGAGACTGGTATAGAGCGACTGGTGTAGAGCGACTGGGTAGGCACAGAGCACCTGAGCAACTGATGTTGAGCGACAGGGTAGCGCGCAGAGCGCCTGAGAGACTGGTATAGAGCAACTGGTGTAGAGCGACTGGGTAGGCGCAGAGCACCTGAGCGACTGGTGTGGAGCAACAGGGTAGGGCGCAGAGCATCTGAGACTAAGTGACTGGTGTAGAGAGACTGGTATAGAGCGACTGGTGTAGAGCGACTGGGTAGGGCGCAGAGTGCCTGAGACTAAGCGTCTGGGGTAGAGCAACTGGTAGGGTGCAGAGCATCTGAGACAGAGCAACTGGTGCAGAGCGACTGGGTAGGGCACAGAGCGCCTTAGCGACTGGTGTAGAGCAACTAGTGTAGGGTGCCTGAGACTGTGTGTATGGGCAGAGTGCCTGAGACCAAGTGGCTTGGTAGAGTGCCTGAGACTGAGCGCCGAGACTGTGCGACTGGTTAGGGCGCCGATACTGGGCGACTGGGTAGGGCTCCGAGACTGTGCTCCTGGATAGAGTGCAGGGAGAGAGCGTCGAGAGAGCGCCGAGAGAGCCGAGACTAAGCATCTGGTTAGAGCGACTGGGTAAGGCGCCGATAGAGGGCCGAGACTGAGCATGTGGTTAGAGGGACTGATAGGAGGCCAAGGCCGAGCGCCAAGACTGAGCATCTGGTTAGAGCGACTGGTAAGGCGCCGAGGCCGAGACTGAGCATCTGGTTAGAGCATCTGGTTGGAGCGACTGGATGGAACGCCGAGACTGAGCGCCTGGATAGAGCGCCAAGACCTAGTGCTTGGATAGCTACCAAGACAGGGTGCCTGGATAGAGAGACTTGATAGAGCGCTAAGACTGGGTGCCTGGATAGAGCACCAAGATGGACACCTGGATAGAGCGCCTGGATAGAGCGCAGAGAGAGCATCGAGACTGAGCATCTGGTTAGAGCGACTGGGTAGGGCGCCGAGAGAGTGCCGGGACTAAGCATCTGGAGAGAAAAATATTTATTTCCTGCTTAGAATTCCAAGGAATACAGTTATTGCACTGCACTCTGGGAAACTGGCCAGGGACATATAGAATATATATATATACGATGCACAGCTGTGTATATATATATATATTTTATTTTATTTTATTTATAAAAAAAATGTATTTTATTTTTTTAGAAGGAGATAAAGAAAGGGGAAATATGCAGAGGCAGAAAAGGGGAAGCAGCTGAAATGTATTAGGATTTAATTTTTCGTATGGATTTTCACAGCATTGCACCTTTATAGTCCTTTCAGGACCTGTATAGCTCAGTGACTGGTAGAGACTGCCTGTGTGAGACCAGATGCATGTAATACAGTTGAGCAGGGACAGGGGGAGGAGGAGTCTGAGACCATGCTCTGTGCTGTGTACATGTAGCAGCACTGGCAGCTCTAGAGGCTGGGGACAAAGACAAGAGGTTTATGAACAAAGCTGGAAAAATGTACCCAAGCAGGGAGACCGAGGGTGAGGAATAGAGCAGACACACTGGTAGATGTATACCAGATATATACATACAGGATGTACCAGACCTGTGTATGGGGAGTGGGGTATTGACCTTCCAGGACCTGGATATAGAAGGAGTGGTCGCAGTACAGGCTGGGAGCAGGGAGAGGCCCCAGTGTGTTACATCAGTCCACAGTAGGACACATGTCAGTAGATAGGCAGAGGGTAAAACATTGGGGACCCTCACATGACATGCAGCATCACCACCATAGCTGTGTGAGAGAGAAATAGAGGAAAGGAAGCATGTAGAGACGCCACATAAAATAAGGTACAGATGTGCACAATACACGCAGGCCTGACATTGCAGAGCCCATAGCACTATTCACAGTGTGCGTCCTCGTGTCCCCCGCCACAACCTCGGCCTGCCCCTCCTGACGGCTGGGTCCGCCCACTGTCTGTAACAGACCCGGAAATGGCTGCTCTACCAGGTTGGGCAGTGCCACAGGGGCCATGTGAGGGGACACATTGTGGGTATATTGTCACCAGCAGTGTGACATGGAGGGAATGTATATGTGTACATACACACACAGGGGCCGTGTGAGGGGACATATTGAGGGTGAGGGCGAGTGGACAGCGAGATGAGACTGGGTAGTAAACGGAGTAAAGTCAGGTAGATGGGGGTGCAGGGACTTACTGAAACAGAGAAGCATGAGGATTCGCAGGGAGGACTGGAGACGACGAGTGAGCAGACCGGCAGCAGTACCTCAAACAAATTGACTGTCAGCGTGCTTGATGAAGACAGGTGATTGGGGTTTAAATAGGTGGCGTGGGGAGAGGGACCCTCCCACAATTTCAGGTGTTCACCTGATTATATATATACTTACAGGAGTGGGCAAAATTTTCAAAACCTAGTGGTTAGGAAATGTAACCAGTCACCGTACAGCATACTGAGCAGTCCTCTCTGTGGTCTGTGGTAGGAGAGAATGAAAAGAGTAAAAAAAAGGAATGAAAACAATTGTCAGATGAGGAGAGAAGAGAGAGGAAGGAAGGGTGTAAGGAGCAGACAAAGAGTGTGAGAGGAGAAAAGGGAGGAAAAAGGAGAGGAAATATGGAAGATATGAGGAAAGAGGAATGTAAGATTGTAATGAGGGAGAAAATGAAAAAGAGAAGAGGTTAGAAGTAGCAATGAATGACAAGGAGAAGAAATAGAAAATATAACAAGGGAAAAGAGTCCTCTCACTATATTTCCCCTTATATTTTCCCCTATTTTTTCTCTACCTTAGCCCCCCTCGCCATATATTTCTCCAGAGCCCCAGTAAGCATCTTATTTCTCCCCAACCACTAACATTTTGTAACACATAATTACAAGCATTGGGCACTATTAAATTCGCCAAATGGTAGTTATTGAAAGCTGCAAAGGAGCCCGCAAAAGTTACAGCTATTAAATGGCCTCTTTTAGCTACCTGCAAATGATAAGCACGTAAATTTTACAATCGCAAAACGCTATTAAATTGCTACAATTCCCGAAAGGCGCACTTTTGTTCAAACCCATAAACGGCAAATGTAGCCAAAAATATTAGAGGCTCCAAATTGGACCCACAAAGGGTTTGCAGACAATTCCTTAACAATGTAATAGACAATACAAACACACCACTGGAATTTAAAATATGGGGAAAGCAATGAAAGACATTACAGTTCATTGCATAACAATCCCCTAAACAAAAAATAGGCATTACATTTTTTTTAAATTTATCATGTTAGAATGGTCATGCCAATATGAAAAGCCTTGCCGCAACATGCATAAAGCAATTAAAGACACACTACCTGATTAAATTGCAACACAAAAACATGAAACTGACTGCCATATTAAACCTTGCTCACTCACAGAGGCTTTAATGTGGACGCCAAAATATAAAGATAATTGCAGATACATCTCATTCATCAAATATAAATTGGGAAAACAAATAGTGGCCAAATTACACAGACACATCACATATATTAAGTGCCAGGGAAACATTTTATATTTGGTTGTTCAGTCATTCAGTCATTTCCAACTCTTTGTGACCCTATGGACTGCAGCACATTCAGCTATATGTCTGTTTGTGTTTTTCCATAAGGGTTGCATGCCAAAGATACTGGAATTGGTTGACAGTTCCTTCTCTAGTGGATTCCAATTTGTCTTACCTCTCTACTATGACCTGCACACTTAGAGTAGCCCTTCATGTTATAGCTCACAGCTTCATTGAAGTACACAAGCCCCTTCACCACTACAAGGTAGCATTCCAGAAGGGGACCAGCGGAACATACACAACACTAATCAACTCTAATCCATCAGGAAGGGCTGCAAACACACATGGAGGCTGTGCAGAGGCACATCGAGCAACAACCAACTCACCTCCATCAGGGATAATCATAATTATGTGCCAAGATGTATACCAATTATCATTTGTTAAACCCATCAAGTTAATCAATTTACATTATCACCTGCCATATTCTTATCAGACCTTCAGGGAAATGTTGATACTCCACAGTATCACAAATTGCACCTGTCATGTGTATTAACCCTATATAATAGCGACTTGCCAGTCAAAAAGGATGGCAATAAAATGGGATGTAAGTGGATGTGCAAAAATCACGACCATTGAAAACACACTAACACAGTGATAACGGTATAGCAAAGCTTTATTTCATACACAGAGCAAAATTAGAAATGTACAAGTCTGTGCATTAATATCATGGGTTTGGTGTGGGTGGATCCTGGAAGGGCAAGAGGCTTTTTTGGAAGAAGGGGATACCTAAATGGGGTAAAGTCATAGTCTAGAATCAGCATGATGCATAGCACCTACAAGGATCACATGTGGTCACTACACCACTGCAACTGGAATCTCAGGAAAAAAAGGATCTTCAGAAATCACTCCAAATTACTCCATTTATTCAAAGAAACCAGAAATGTGCATAGCACTTACAACTTGTCTATATCTGCTGAAGAAACAGATTCAAAAACCTTTGACCTGTGTAATCCAATCCACTTTCACACATACAGTGTGTTCCCAAAACAAAAGTCTGAAAATAAGTGGTAAAAAAAAAGGTGGAGGAGGTTATACAAAAGAAAGAAAAACATGCATGTACAGTGTTAAATACTGAAACTGTAACAATATACCAACTCACCTGATTTCCACCTGCAAGCATTACTAACTGTCAACTAGTTCTCAGGATATCTCACTGGCCATGACCATTAATAATGATGTGTCATCTCACAATAAATCATTAGCTGTGACCAGTCAAGTTGTACTATCACCTTCTCCATATGATATTGTTCATCAACATTGATATCAAACATATTGTCTCTTCCCCCCTCTCCCTCCCCTATGTCTCTTCCTCCCCTATGTCTCTTCCCCCCTCTCCCTTACCTGTGTCTCTTTCCCTTCCTTATCACCCTTCTCAACCCCCCTCCTCACCCCCCCTCCTCAAACCCCCTCCTCAACCTCCCTCCTCAACCCCACTTCTCAACCCCCCTCCTCATCCACAACCCCCCTCCTCAACCCCTCTCCTCATCCTCAACCTCCCTCCTCTTCCCTCCTCAACCCCCATCCTTAACCTCCTTCCTCGACCCCCCTCCTCAACCCCCCATTGTCATCCTCAACTGCCCTCCTCATCCTAAACCCCCTCCTCACTTTACCCCTCTAATTACCTCCCCCACTTCCTTTCCCCTCACTTACCTTCAATCTCCATCTGCAGCTGCTCCTCCGCTCCTCTGTGCTCCTTCTGGCTGCGTCGGGACCCAGCCAATGCTAATGAAGTGACGCGCATGTAACGTCACATCATTAGCATATGCCGGGTCCCGGGTCCCGACGTAGCCGGAAGAAGCGCGGAGGAGCGGAGGGGCAGCTGCAGATGGAAGGTAAGTGAGGGAAAAGGAAGAGGGGGTGTAATTAGAAGGGTAAAATGAGGAGGGGGGTTTAGGATGAGGAGGGGGATTTGGGATGAGGAGGGGGGTTTAGGATGAGGATGGGGGTGGGGATGGGAGGTTGAGGATGGGGGGGTTGAGGAGGAGGATGGGGGGATGAGGATGGGGGGTTGAGGATGGGGGGGTTGAGGATGAGGATGGGGTCAAGAGGGAAAGAGCCACGGGGGGTTTAACAGAGCCATGAGGGGGTTAAAGAGAGCCACTGGGGGTTAAAAAGAGACATGGGGGTTAAAGAGAGACACAGGTGTTAAAGAGAGACACAGGGGATTAAAGAGAGACACTGGGGGAAAGAGAGACACCGGGGGAAAGAGAGACATGGGGTAGTGACTGGAGTATAAGCCGAGGGGGCCCTTTTCAGCCTTAAAAAAAGGGCTGAAAAAATCTGCTTATACTCGAGTATATACGGTAAGTGTTTCTGTATCTATATAATGAAAAAAAAGTGTTTTGTGTGTATTTATTAACTGTTGGGTGATAGGGTGTGGGGTATGGGATGGGTTGTGTGTATGGAGTGACCTAGCTCTATGTGTATATATGTGTGTTATTTAATATATGTGTATTTGTATTATGTACAATCTGTAAATATGTGTAATCAAAGTGTAAAATCATAACTTGAATAATATAAAGGAATAAAACTGTAACTTCCTGCTCTGAAATATCCCCTACTCTCTCTCGATCACTGCTCAAACCACCAACTCAGGGACCTGCATGCTACTGGGCAGGTGGAAAGCAACTTTATAGTCTCTCTCTGTCAATCATCCTCAGCTAGCCCACTTTCTATTGGCTAATTCCGGGATTAGATTGTAACTGCAGACCACTTTTATTCCAGCCCAAGCAGCTTGCGGGAGCGGGAAGAGTTTACAGGCTTGCAGATTCAGCCCTTTGGTTGTAGCCTTATTCAATTTAATCGCTCTGCATCTCCGGCAAATTTCAAGCTTGCAGAAAAACAGGCTGTATGATGGCCACTTCAGACTTGCAATTTAATAGGGCCCTATTTGCTTGCAAATGTTGTGCTGTTAACAGTAGTGTTTATATTTGCTTTTACAGTGCTACGGACAGGAGTTTAACCCCTTTTCGGCTCCTCTCTAGTACCCATAGGATATTTGGCAACATTTGCCGTTTACGGGTGTGAAAACAATTGCGGGCTTGAGGACTTGTAGCAATTTAATAGCGATTTGCGATTGTAAAATTTACGGGCTTGAAAGATCAATGGCTTAGCTGGGTCGGAATTCTGATTCTGGCAACCTCTGTTGTTTTTCAGGAACTACAATTTGGCTAATTTAATAGGGCCCATAGTAACACTTTCTTACATCCAAACATTTATTGATAGACGTAATTGTCGGTATTATTTTGAAGTAGCAAATTGCCGTAAAAAATGATGGGGCAATAAAATTTTAAGCCATGGCAATGCTGTGTGACACATTGTAAAGCCTTTTCTACTCTGAGGACCTTCGGCGTTCATTGCGAGCCTCTCCTCTCGTTTACTTTTGCTTCTCTGAGCTCCTTTGGCTCTTATCACAAAGACAGCTATATATGTCTATTTTTTTAAATAATAATTAATTAATTAATTAGTTACTTAATAAATTAAAATACTTTACCTATTTGTAATTGATATATCCAGCAATGAATAGCCTGAAGAGCTAAGTATCTCTTTTTATTTTCCTGCAGCATACAATGTACAGTTGGACTGTTGCTGCACTAAGGAGAAAGTGTCATCAATGTCCCAACTGTGCATTCGAAATATGCTGCGTGCGCAAGGGAAAACCTTTGGTTTAGTTGTGTAAAGCGCCATTTTAGATTGGTAATGTTATTAGTTGCAAGTTAGTGTTGTAAAATGGAGTCGTTTGTCTATGTGCTACGCGGCTCCCAAGCATTTTCCGTGCTTCCTAACTGTGTACCTCGTATGTTCCTGGAAAAAGTTGTACGTGCCTGGTGGTGTTTTGCGCATTTCAGGTTAGTGTAGCCTCGTTTTAATTTTTTTCGCCCGCCATTTTTTTTCTCTCTTATGCGATTTTCAATTTCCGAAACTCCTTAAATTCGTCTTTCATTAGCGGGCAACCTCAATGGCAGATGTCGTGGCTGTCCCCCCATGCTGTGTGTGAGTTTTTTTTTTTATGCTTTCTTTGTATTTTGTATTGTTTTTGTTGTTTTTGAATGTACTCATTTCGTCCATTAACTTTGTATTTTTGCGACCTCGTATTTTTGTTTTATAAGTTCCGCGGGTCATAATTAAAAGTCATACGTCCTTGTCAGTGTTTTTTGCGCTTCGGGGTTGTGTAGCATCATTTTTATTTTTTTTTCGCCGGCCATTTTTGTTCTCGCTTAGCTGATTTTGAAGTGGCGAAACTTCTTAAATTCAACTTTAATTCGCGTGCAAACGCACACACAGACATCCTGGCTGTCACCCCGTGCTGTGTGTGATGTTTTTTTATGTTTTTTGTTATTTTTCAGTGGTTTTGTTGTTTTTTGATGTACGCATTTCGGCTGTTAAGTTCGTATTTTTGTGACCTCGTTTGTTTAGAAAAAAAATATATAAGTCCTGCGTGTCGTATATATATTTTTTTTCTAAGTACTGCTTTTCAGGGTTGTTTTTTACTGCGAGTGAGGCGCCGATGACTCTTCACCTCCACAAATGCGGCCAGAACTGGGTCCCTCGCTTCGCGTAACGACTCGCAGTCTGACAACTATTATATGTGATATATAAGCTAAACAGAAGATATTTATTGTACTAGGACTCACATTTTCTTCTGCAGCATGTGGTCTTTGTACTTGAAAGGACTTTCTACCTCCTGTTTTCTACCTGCCACTGGAATGTTTACTTTGTGAGCTTGACAGTTCCTATGCCTCTGCTTTCAAAAATTTAAAAAGCAAACTTATTAGTCTTTTTAAAAGTCATAGAATTATCAAGGTTCGCTGTTTTTATGGTGTTTTGTGTAGACCATTTAGGAACGTCTGCTTGACTGATGGATTTTTCTTACTGGCAAATATAATAAGTATGTATCACAACTTCAAAGGTCAATACTTAATCAGTCAATAAACATATCGAAACAATACTGTATGTGGGTAGCTTTCCTGCATATCCAACCTGTACTATGTTCAAAATCTGTGTTATATTGGCAGACATAATTTATAAACAGGTCATGTCTAAAATGGCTATTGGATTTAAAGATATGCGTCCCTGCTCATTTTCCATAGTGTAGTGCAAAAGCTGTATGTCTTGAGACTTTGAGCAGGAAGTATGTTTATTAACTTGTTTTAGATACATACTGTTTGATATATATATATATATATATATATATATATACAGTAGTGCTCAAAAGTTTGCATTCCCTTGGCGAAGTTTGCATACCCCTAGTTCTTAATACTGTGTATTGCCCCCTTTAGCATGAATGACAGCGTGCAGGCATTTGTAATAGTTGTATGTAAGGTGGTATAGTTGGCCATTCGTCTTGGCAAAATGTCTCCAGGTCATGCAAAATCTTTGGCCGTCTTGCATGAACCACACGTTTGATATCTCCCCAGAGTGGCACAATGATATTAAGGTCAGGAGACTGTGATGGCCACTCCACAACCTTTTTCTGCTGTAACCACTGGAGTGTCAACTTGGCCTTGTGCTCAGGGCCATTGCCATGCTGGAAAGTCCAGGAGTGGTCCGTGTGCAGCCTTTGTGCAAAAGAATGCAAATATTCTGCCAGTATTTTCTGATAACATGCTGCATTCCTCTTGCCATTATTTTTTACAAGATCCTCCATGCCTTTAATGCCCCCCCTCCCCCCTCACCCAAACATCAGTGAGCCACCACCATGCTTCTCCTCTGAACCTTCCCTGTGTCTCTTCCCCCCTCTCCATTCCCTGTGTCTCTTTCCCTCCCCCTCCCTTACCTTTGTCTCTTTCCCTCCCCCTCCCTTATCACCCTCCTCAACCCCCTCCTCAAACTCCCTCCTCAACCCCCCTCCTCATCCACAACCCCCCTCCTCAACCCCCCTCCTCATCCACAACCCGCTCCTCAACCCCCCTCCTCATCCACGACCCCCCTCCTCAACCCCCCACTCATCCTAAACCTCCATCCTCAATCCTCATCCTCCCTCCTCAACCCCCCTCCTCAACCTCCCTCCTCAACCTCCCTCCTCAAGCCCCCTATCCTCAACCCCCATCCTCAACCCCCCTCCTCATCCTAAACCCCCTCCTTATTTTATCCCTATAATTACCTCCCTCACTCCCTTTCCCCTCACTTACCTTCCATATCCATCTGCAGCTACTCCTCCTTGCTCCTTCAGGCTGCGTCGGGACCCCGCCAATACTAATGACGTGACGCGCATGTGACGTCACGTCATTAGCATATGCCGGGTCCCGACGCAGCCGGAAGAAGCGTGGAGGAGCGGAGGAGCAGCTGCAGATGGAAGGTAAGTAAGAGGACTTTCTACCTCCTGTTTTCTACCTGCGACTGGAATGTTTACTTTGTGAGCTTGACAGTTCCTATGCCTCTGCTTTAAAAAATTTAAAAAGCAAACTTATTAGTCTTTTTAAAAGTTATAGAATTATCAAGGTTTGCTGTATTTAGGGTGTTTTGTGTAGACCATTTAGGAATGTCTGCTTGACTGATGGATTTTTCTTACTGGCAAATATACTAAGTATGTATTACATCTTCAAAGGTCAATACTTAATCAGTCAATCAACATATTGAAACACAACTGTATGTGGGTATCTTTCCTGCATATCCAACCTGTACTATGTTCAAAATCTGTGTTATATTGGCAGATATATGTTATAAACAGGTCATGTCTAAAATGGCTATTGGATTTAAAGATATGCATCCCTGCTCCATTTCCATAGTGTAGTGCAAAAGTTGTATGTCTTGAGATTTTGAGCAGGAAGTATGTTTATTAACTTGTCTTAGATGCATACTATTTGTTTGATATATATATATATATATATATATATACATATAAATATATACATATATATATATATATATATATATATATATATATATATATAGAGTAGTGCTCAAAAGTTTGCATTCCCTTGGCAAATTGGTAATATATGTACCATTTTTAAAGGAAACATATATCTAGTGGGATTTATATTCAACTGTAGGTTATACCAGAATGGCATAATCATAAAACAAAACATGGCAACAAAGAAAAAAAAGAAATCATCCTGTTCATAAGTTTCCATACCATTAGTTCTTAATACTGTGTATTGCCCCCTTTAGCATCAATGACAGCGTGCAGTCTTTTGTAATAGTTGTCTGTGAAGTGGTATAGTTGGCCATTCGTCTTGGCAAAATATCTCCAGGTCATGCAAAATCTTTGGCCGTCTTGCATGAACCACACGTTTGATATCTCCCCACAGTGGCTCGATGATATTAAGGTCAGGAGACTGTGATGGCCACTCCACAACCTTTTTCTGCTGTAACCACTGGAGGGTCAACTTGGCCTTGTGCTTAGGGCCATTGCCATGCTGGAAAGTCCAAGAGCGGCCTGTGCGCAGCCTTCACGCAGAAGAATGCAAATTGTCTGCCAGTATTTTCTGATAACAGGCTGCATTCATCTTGCCATAATTTTTTACAAGATTCTCCATTCCTTTAGAGCTCTCCCCCCTCCCCCTCACCCAAACATCAGTGAGCCACCACCATGCTTCACAGTGGGGATGGTACTCGTTTCACTATAGGCCTTGCTGACCCTTCTCCAAACATAGAGCTTATGGTTGTGACCATAAAGATCTATTTTGGTCTCGTCACTCCAAATTACAATGTGCCAAAAGCTGTGAGGAGTATCAAGCTGTTGTTGGGCATATTGTAACTTGTCTTTTTTTGTGGTATTGGTGCAGCAAAGGCTTCCTTCTGGCAACTCGACCATGCAGCTCATTTTTGTTCAAGTATCGTCGTATTGTGCTCCTTGAAACAAACAAAAAGTCCACAGTGCTACGAATTGGTGTTTAAACCCTTTGCGGGTCCTTTCTAGCACTCATTGGATTTTCTCCTTCATTTACAATTTACGAATTAGGATATGTTTGCGAGCGAGGGGGAATCAGGCAATTGAATAGCGATTTGCTATTTTAGCCCTGCGAAAGTGATACATCAAAGGCTTCTGAAGGCTGTAAGTTACGAATTTGACGGACGCCATCTCTTCAAGCTCGTAACTCCTAACCCAATCCGATCCCGCAAGCTTACTTACAGCCTCCGGATCTAAAATTCGGCCAATTGAATGGGGCTAAAAGTTTCTGGCAAAATAGCATGGACCATATAAATTAGTTGAGATATTTATTTTAGTAAACTAGAAGGTAAAATAACCATGGAAAAGCATGCACAAGCATATATGATTTTAACCTACTCTGTGTTTTCATATTTAACTTGAACTAATATTGGGTCTAGCATCTATTTATTGGTGAGGTATTTGTTTAAGGAGTTTATTTTGAAATCTAAATTCTTTCACCTTACAGTTTAATCAGAATGAAGTTGTTTAGAAAGGTGACCTAAAAACATATAAAGTGTCAATAGCTTTGTTAAGGTCTAGTGCACAGGCGCCTTACTCATTTATGCTGTCTTAAAAATCGCATCAAAGCATATTTATGTAACATTGATTTCATAGCACGGGGAGACAATAATCTTGTGACTGTTAAAAATGCCAGTTTGTTTTTACAGAGAATCTGAAAGTTCACAGATAACTTCAGTTACAATACTAACTAGTCAAGTTGAATACAAATATTTTAATACAAATAAATATAAAACAATACATATAGGTTCCTTCAAATGCTGTTTACATTGCTACATAAAGGGATTTACTGTGTTCACTCTTTTAGGTTGCTACTTTTTCGCTGAACAAGCCAAAGGTGGTCACTCCACCTTTTCCTTTAACTTCTATAAAAAAAAAAACTGCTTAAAATATTAATATTCTCTGCAACCAATGATTTGCTTTTGTGGAAGTTGTAACTCAATCAACAAAGCCCTACAGTAAGGCATTAGCCCCAGACATGGAGACTACAAAACATCAAAAAACAAAATTTAAAGTTACTGTGTCAACTCACCATTCTACAAGACCTGATGTTATATAGGTTATTTTTATTATTCATTATTTATAATTCATAAGCATTTTCCATATCAATATTTACAAAGTACAGTGGATACAATTCTCAGATTTCTAAGGTACATATGTACAAGTGCAGATACAATACAATAGAATTAAGAAACAAATGGATCAATATAGAAGGTAAGGATGGACCCAAGAAAGGAGGGTGACATATGCAAGATGGCAATGGTCAGCCAGTGCATGTTAAAGCAGATGTGTTTTAGCGTGTTTTTGATGTTAGTTAAATGGATAAAGGTAAGGTACTCCACAGAGTAGGTGCAGCTCAAGAAAAGCCCTGAAGGCAGGAGGTAGTAAGAGAGGAGGAAAGAAGAAGGTCATAGCAAAGTGCAGTTTGGGGAGTATGTTGAGATGAGGACATTAAGGGCTTTTGAGATTAAGGACTTTATAATTTAGAGTGGATTTTAAATTTTCTTCTGAAAGCTATGGGAAACCAGTGAAGTGACTGTCAGAAAGGCTCTGCAGACAAAGAGAGTTGAGTGTGGAAGATTCTCTATGTCTAGTGAGTTGGAGTGAAGAGAAATGGGTTATGTGTAGGTCAAAAGGAGCAAGTTGCAGTAGTCGAGGCAACATATCAGGAGATAATGGATAATAATTGTAATTGTGTTTTGTGTAACATATTTTGGAGATGTTTTTTAAGTGAAGACAACATGATTTTTTTATTTTTTTTATTTTATGTGAGGAATAAAAATAGAACAGAGTCCAAAAGAACCCAAAGACCTCAGAAGGGGGATTGATGATGGCCTTGGTGCTATAATTTTAAAGGTGGGACGATTATGAGCTCAGTGATTGAAATGTTGAGGTTGAGTTAATGGGCAGACATTCAGGATGATATGCTTGAGATCCAATACTGAGTGATAGATTTGAGTGTATATGGTGCCAAGGGAGGTTGTATAGAGGAGGAGGGTGCCATGGACTGAACCTTATGGTACAGCAACAGTAAGATAGAGTAAGGAAGAAGAGGTGCCAGAGAAGGAGACACAGAATTTTTGATTTCAAGATAAGATTTGATCCATGAGCGCTGTCTCATGGATGCCAGGGGACTTGAGAATTTGGATAAGAGGAGGATGGCCAATTGAACTTAAAGCAGCATAGGTGAATTAATATAGACATTTGACCCTTTGACTTAGCAGTGATCAGGTCATTAGTAACTCTTGTGACTTTGTGAGCTGTCTCTGTCGAGTGTTCCGGTCGCATAACAGATTGATGGAGATCAAGAAGACAGTAGAAGGAATTGACTTGGGTGAAGATATTGTAGACAAGTCTCTCAAGTAGTTTTGAAGGAAAAGGAAAGTAGAGAAATTGAGCGATAGTTGGATGCAGAAGATGAGTCAGATGAAGGTTTCTTAAGGATGGGTGTAATTAAGGCATGTTTTAAAATAATGTGAACTTGCCAGTGTTTAGGAAGAGGTGGAATAGATGTGTATGAGTTGGGATAGAGGGAAGGATTTAGATGTAATGGAATATGACCAAGTGGCAAGTTAAGTGATAATGTGATAGAAGAAAAGAGACTTCATCCTCAGTTACAAAGTCAAATAAACACATTGTGGGATGGGGGAATGATAAAGCATGGCTGTTTTAAAGTTTGTTGATAGGAGTGTGTGTTTTAGAGGAGAATCCTTTCGAAATGGCATACTTTTTATTTTTAAAAAGCAGGGTAAAACCTTAAAGCTATGAGACAGGAAGGGTAAAGAGGTGGGATGACCTAAAGAGAGTGTTGAAGTTGAAAAGCTAGTGCTTGCTAAGATTGAGGACCAAAAATGTAGGAGGACACAATAAAGTTGTAATGCAGGTCTGCTGAAATTCCCAATTTCCTCCATAGTTGTTGAGCAGTGCAGGAACTCCTCTGGAGATAGCTCAGTTATATAGTGTGCCATGGTCAGGGATGAGAGTAAGCGGGTTGGCCTGTATTTGTGAAAGCAAAAGTGGCAAGGGTTGTAGTTACATGCTGTTCTACTGTGTGCTGGTAATATTAGGGCAGGTTGAGGATAGTGAGGGGCTGTAGCACGTTGGGAAATTGAAGTGGGTCAAGTGATAGGTGGTTTCTGTAGGTTCTTCAGGAGGAGATTGATGAAGGACATTGAGTGTAACATGTGGTGTGGTTGAAGGTTAGCAGTATACGGTCAGTTACAAGGAATGTGGAGATAAAGTTGGAGATTGTGCAGATGTTGTTAAAGATAAGGTCAAGGGAGTATCCATCCTGCTGAGCAGGAATCTTGTATTAACTTATTTATGTGAGTGGAGTAGATGTAATATCTGTACATTAGGAGATTTATACAATAACAGAGGGTTTCAATTTTTTTCATATATAATTTGAATTTGAATTTGACTTGCCAAGTAGTAAATGGTTGGAATATGAGACCTTAAAGAGTACGATTTGTAATTCCAAATATAGAATATGAATAATCAGAGAATTTTCCCAATTTGAAATACTAGCTTTGGGAAATGACTGTAAACATCTAATTTCTAAATGTTCTAACGTCTTAAAAAGAGAAAATGATTTGGAAAAAAACACTTGGTATGGAAAAATGGGAAAACTATTTTAATTTAGTTTTACTGCTAGAGAAATGGTTTAAAACTTTTGATCTCACTCAAAAGGTAACCAAATACCAGGGGCCTCATTCTATTAGCGGCCGTAAATCGGCCGTAAGGCTGCGATTCCTTGCGGGGGTTCAGTTAACTCGCGATTCTATTATACGGCCCCGCAAGGATCTCCTTTTACGGCCGGCCGCATATCTTGGAACCGGCCGTAAGCTGTGAAATCTAAAAACTCAAAAATAAATTCAAGCCTGCACTGTACAGCTCTGTAAATGCTAGGGATCATATTGGGGGACATGAGGATTAAAAGTAACCCACTCTCAAGCTTGCACATCAGCCCAAACCCAAGTTCAAATTAACTGTTTATTTTCCGGCTGCAGCGTGGGCGGGTCTGAGGTGCTCCAAGCACTCTGGACTTTTTACATGGATATTTTACGGATATTAAAAATCAAATATTTTACGGATTTGAGTATAGGATAATTATGTGCTATTATTTCTAACACCTAAAATCCCTTTATAGTCTTCTCAAAGTGCAGGATGGCTTTATTTGAGCTATTTTATGTGCTTAATTGGTGCTAGCGGGACCTCTTTCCTGCAAGTAAGCAGCGGCTCGCTTTTAGCCTTGCAGAGAGGTTTCCCGGAGCAATTTAATTGCAAATAGGAATTTCTTACGGCCGAAACTCTTGCGGCCGTTTTAGATCAAAGGATTTCCTCTGGCGCGAGCGGCCGCAAGAGATAGCAAGGCACCGGCCGCAAGCCTGCCGGAGCCTCCGGCCGTAAGAGAATAGAATAGCCGAATAGCTTGCGGCCGGTCCTTGCGGCCCCGCAACGGCTGCGGCCGCTAATAGAATGAGGCCCCAGGCATTTAGAGAGGTTTATTTCAAAACAAATCAAAGATGGTATTTTCCGCCAAGATAGAATTAATAATGAAATATTCCTTCCTTGATAAATGCTGGAGGCTTTGTGATCAAAAATGATCCTACAAACATATTTGGTGGGAATGTAACCCAGTGAGGAGGTTATGGCTATTAAGCTTAGAATATATTTCTAAGACTATTAAAAAAAAAACATTAACCCAACTCCTGAAATAGCTTTATTCCATTTATTTCCAGAGAATTTAGTTTATGCAGATAAAGCTTTTATTATTCAAGTAGTTACAGTGGTCAAGTGGGAAATAGTTAAAAAACGGAAACACATACATATTCCTTCATTTATTGACGTTTTGACAGTGTTATGTAAAAATAGAGAATTGGAAAATAAAATTAAATAATTTGGACATAAAACTTTCTGATATAAAAAATTGGTCCCTATTGGATGAAAATCATCAATTAATTAGATGGAGATCAAAATACCCTCCGTGCTCCCTATAAATCACTTAAATGACTATTTCTTTACATTTTGTTATAGTTTTTGTTATGTGATGTAACATTTGTTTGTAAAAAAACAACAAAAAAGGGGAGTATCCATCCTGATGATTTGGAGACTCCAAGAAAGGCCAAGAGAAGAGGTAAGTGAATAATATTGCAGGTAATTTTAAAATCATCAAAATTAAACGTAGGTACACTAGAGGGAAGTAAATGAAGAAGCCAAGTGGCAAAAGGATGAAAAAATGTGAGGGTGCTAGAATAGGCTGATAATGTGAACTTTGAAGGATGAGAACTGGATTGTTGCTTTTCTTGCTGCTTTTTTCGCTGCTGGTTTTTGTGTACCACTGTATAAGTTTTCCACCCTCTCTTTGTGCTGTACTATTGTATTATATTGAAGCATACCATGGGCATTAAAACAATACTCCTGTCCTACTTATTGATACCATTTTATCAATATTAATTATTACATTTACTGTATATAGTTTTATTGTAATTTCATTTTCTTTTTCTAAAGAAAATGGAATTCATGGATTCCAGTTCTGGAATATCTAGAATGTCTAGTACTACTCAAGCTTGAGATCTGGATGATATTGTTATATTTTTACTAATTTTGCCATCTAGTAGTTCTTTGACACTAGTTGTGTTTGACACTCAAACATTGCTTTAAGGACTTTTATAATGGGATAATATACAGTGCCGTGTGTTTGCCTCACTTGGACTTTTCCCCAGTTTTATTGTTGCAACTGGAGTTAAAACTGTTTTAAATGAGATATTATATTGTGATTTACACAATGTACTTAACACTTGTACTAGTACAACATATTTTTAATGTAACATAAAAGTTAATTAAAGGGATATCTAAGTGAGCTAGCTTAATACATTTATGTACTCTATAGGCAAAAAGCAGCCAATGTGTATGCAGCACATGTCATAAAACATTTTATTTTTATTAATATCTACAAATCCCTCTAATGATTATGTTGACACCTCCAAGGGGTGTCTAAACAGGCATCTGCCCCCCCCCCCCCCCCCCCACAATCAGCATGCAGCATCCAGGAAACAATATTAACCCTCTATTTACCTGCTCTTGCTTGCTCAGCCAATCACCTTACAGATTCCTCCTTGCAGCTTCCTGTCACATGTCAGTGATAAACTGCATTTCCCAGCTGCTTTGCTACATATCCCATGCTGCTTTGCACCACATACAGGAAACCAAAGTTAATTCAAGAGTTTCAGCTAACCTAATTGGCCAAAACAAATCATTCCAAAACAAAATGGATACCATGCTACATGTGTTTGGTCAAACTGAATATGACTGTTATGCTAATTTTAGAACAGATTGGCTGGGGGTGTCAACTTTGAAAGCCAACTGTCTGCAAATGCAAGAAAGTCAGCTGACTTCAAGGTGAGGTTTTAAATGTATATTTTGATATTTTTTCATGCAAATATTTTTTTTCACACACTACTGATTCTCCATTAGATGCATTCAGAATCCAGCAAACGTAGATATCCCTTTAAACACAATCAGACATTTTTGAGTTGCATAAATATTTATCCACCTTTGGTAGTTCTATCAATATGTTGGTGGATTACAAATAATGGATAAAGGATAATAATTACAGCTGTGAGTCTTTAACTGTAACTATCTACCTGTGTTTTTTTGTTTTTTTTCAAATATGAATCCAGAAGTTGTGTCCCATTATTCTATGTTAAATTGTTCATACTCTCTCAGGTTGGATGGGGACTTTTGTTGATAATAATTTTCAAAGATATGTTTCAATCAGATTGACATTTAAGTTTCCACTCAGCTTTTTGAAAACATTCAGGATTTAAACTACCCTAGTGTAGCTTTCATTGTTTGCTATCGTCCTGTTGGAAGGTAAACCTTCTTCTAAGTCTCAAGTCTCTTCTCTTGTACACTGAAACAGGTTTGATAATAATTGACCTGTATTTTGCTCCACCTAGTCCTGATCAGCTTCCCAGTGCCTGCTGATGAAAAGCATCACCACTAGATGATGCTACCCATAATACCATGCTACAATGCCCCAGGCATTGTGAGCAGACTAATGTCTTACATCTAGTCAAAGGATTCTTGGTGAAGTAGCTTACAAAATAATGAATAATTTTATGGTTTAGAAAGTGGTATTTGATAAACTTTGAACATTTAAAAAGGTTTAGGTGCTTATCACATATAATAGTTGTCAAACTACGAATTGTCGTCACCCTTTACAGAAGTGGAGGCTTTATGGCGCCTCACAAGTGGTTACAAACATCCATAGAGGCAGGGCTTTGAAAAAAACTTCTAACACGCAATCAGTACATACGGATTTACACAAATAAAAACAAATATGACATAAAACGCTTACCCACAGCAAGGGGGCAATAAAGCCTTCTGATTGTTTTAAAAAAGATTGACTGGGGCATTAGCTGATCAGAATGGGATATGGAGGTGTGTCCCATTCTTATTGGCTTACACCTTCTCCCCTTCTGATTGGCTGAAATTTGATTGACAGCGTTTTCAGCCAATCAGAAGGCGCCGTTGACAATTTTATTCTGGAAAAGGCTCTAGGGGGCTCATTAGCGTAATTCATTTTAATTTTTTTTTAGAGAGTAGATTCTTCTAGGGTACAGCCTGGCAAAAGAGGAGGAGCACTGGGACATTGCGCAAAGGTAATGTATATATTTATTTTTAACAGGGGATGCACCGGAGAAGAAAATAAGAAGGATTGGGACCTGCTGGAAAGGTGAGTAGAATATTTAGAATATATAGAATGCTTTTTTATTTTATGTAAAAGTGGTCTTAATTATTTTATTTTAGGTTAGATTTATGGTTTGTGTATGTAGATAGGATTTATTGTATGTTAGATAGGTGGGATGTAGTTTAGATAGGGGATATGTATGTATTTTAGATAAGATTTAGGGGGTAGGTAGGTAGTGTAGGTAGGTAGCGTAGGTGTTAATAGGTTAGTGTAGAGGGGGGTTACTTTAGATTTAAATGGTTTATTGGGGGGTATAGTGCAGTGTAGTGTTTGTACTTAGTGTCATGAGGGTCCCGGAGGACCGTCATGGCACTTATGTTGTTAATGTTAGGGTGGTAACTGCCCCATAAGGGTCTTTATATACCCTCATGGGACTGATGGGGTTAAATAGAGGCTTATGAGGGTCTGTATAGACCCCCATAAGAGGCTGTGCTAAATAGGCTTTGATGGGGTTAAATAGGCCCAGTTAGGGTTCAATAGGTACTGTTAGGGTTAAATGTGTACTGTTAGGATTAAATAGGCCCACGGTTGGGTTAATGGGGTATAGTTTGAGTTAACACTTTTTGTCATGTGGGTCCTGAATGACCCTCATGTAACTTATCATGTTATTACATGGCTTAGATAGTGTCCTGATAGAGTTAATCATTGGCTTATGGGGGTTTGTATTGACCCCCATGAGTGACAGGATTAAAAAAGGGCTTATGGGGGTCTTCATTAACCCCCATGAGTGACAGGGTTAATTGTGGGTTTTTGGGGGTCTTTATTGAACCCTATGACTGTATTGACCCCCACGAGTGTCAGGGTTAATTAAGGGATTATGGGGATCTTCATTGACCCCCATGAGTGACAGGGTAAATTAAGGGATTATGGGGATCTGTATTGACCCCCATGAGTGACAGGATTAATGAAGGGCTTATGGGGTTCTGTATTGCCCCCCCCCCGAGTTCCAGGGTTAATTAAGGGTTTATGGGGGTCTATATTGAACCCTATGACTGACAGTGTTAATTAATGGATTATGGGGGTCTGTATTGACCACCACGAGTGTCAGGGTTAATTAAGGGATTATGGAGATCTTCATTGACCACCATGAGTGACAGGGTTAATTAAGAGATTATGGGGGTCTATATTGATCCCCATGAGTTTACAGGGTTAATGAAGGACTTATGGGGGTCTGTATTGACCCCTATGAGTGACATGGTTAATTAATGGATTATGGGAGTCTGGATTGACCCCCATGAGTGACAAGGTTAATTAAGTGCTGATGGAGGTTTATATTGACCCCCAGGAGTGTCAGGGTTAATTAAGGCATTATGGGGGTCTGTATTGATCACCATGAGTGACAGGGTTATTTAGGTGCTGATGGGGCTCAGTATAGAGCCCCATGAGCGATAAGGTTAATTTTTTTTATTGCGGGTCCTTTAAGGATTGTTATGGTTCTGTAAGGACCTGCAAGGTGAGCAATTTGAATTTTGATTGTAGCGCAGGTCCCCGATCACGTGCGATCGGGAACCCCCACTGCAAGGGTTTACTGTGGGGTTAATATAGGGACCCTCAGCATTGGGGGGTTTAGTTTTAGGTGACCCTGCTGCCGGCCTTAACTGTTTGTGTGCTGCTGGCCCTTTAAGGACCCGCGGCAGGGACTTAACACCTTTTAAATGCAGCAGGGGAGACGATTGTGGCCCCCACTGCAAGGGTTAATGTTGGGACAATGCCGGGGTCTCCCATGGGGACCCCCAGCATGGGCTTAATGTTGGCCCACATCTGGGGACCCCTGTAGCAATTTAATAGCTAATTTAATAGCACCGTAACTCGGCCAGATTTCAAGCCTGCAGCAGTTGTGGGTCTCATGTTGCTGAGCAGGGGCTTGAATTTAATGTGGCTGCTTGTCCCTTAATGGATTTTTCTCCACAATAACTTAATTTTTACACAGCAGAGAAATCAGATCAAAGTCTACCTTTTGGTAATAGAGTCTTCAATAAATAAAAAATAATTAGTAGATTTCACTAGCGCTTCACTGGCTACCATCTAAGTGCATTATAAAATATACTTGACTGCTTAGTTTAAATGTAGAATCTATCTTTATTCATACTTGCATGATTGCCATTGCTGAACTATTTAGTTCTAATTAAGACTGAAGCATATTTCTATTTGTAGTGATCATTGGATTGTTCAAATTACATGGCATAAACATACTTGTCTTCTCTTTCATTATCTTTGTCAAAAATATGTACTGATGTTCTGTAGAGCTAAGGAATAAAAATAGCTCTTGTAATCATGGTTCAAAAGGAAACCTTTCAGTGCTCAAATACTTTTTTGTAATATTTATTGATTTACCTGCAGAGTATACAAATCACATTATTGCCCAATGAAATAAATAAAAATGTTCTGTAAAAACGATCTGTTTCTGCTGGAAAGAAATGTGAAATCAAAAGCTTTTTAGAAATGTAAATCCAAGTCAAGAAAAATTAATGACTGCCAAATGAAATGCGAAGAATAATTTGAAAGCTGGAAAAGTAATCTGACAGGAAAAGCTTTCAGAAGATCAACAAATGTAAAACAGCACGGAACAGAATGACAACAAAGGCATCCGTTTTTATTCATTTATGGTTGTATTTTAGCTCATTACTGGACAAAAGAGCTGTAACCTTCATGACATTATGAAATATTGAGGAGTTGTTTTTAGTATTTTTCTATTTAGCTTCTATTTAGTTTTACTTAAGCAGAGCATGTCTCTTTACATTGTATACACATTAAATATAGAAAAGCCAGCAAAAGAAAATCAAAGTAAGGTGTACTATGCAGGCGCATAACGAAAACTGCACTTCACAGTGATTTCTGTTTTTGATGTATAAGCCAATTAATTATCAATCTGCTTTATGGTTTGTCTGGTCGAAAAAGGTATCACTATATACTTCAATACTGTGATTATGTATCTGGAATATATAAAAGTGTAATCTAATATATATGTTTATAAAAATATATAAAAGCACACACTTGAAGGTTGTTTGTCCCATGCACAAAGCAAAATTAGTAAATGAATTGTTATTTTTTTATTTTATTACTTTTTTGGGTATATTGTCTCCAGAATGCTAGTTATTATGTTCAACCTGTTATTTTTCTCAGCATTTCCAAAAATGCTAAGACAAGATGTGCTTGGTGCCTCATTAAAATATAACAAGAATTAATGTTTTAATGGTAAAAGCAGAAGCTTATAAATGTGTCTCAGCATAATGCACAATGGTAAAAGAGGGCTTATTGGGAAAGAAGCACTATAGCCCTATATTTAAAATGTAGCCTTTTGAAGAACTGTACATGAAAATGTGAAAACAATTTCTAGCAAGCAAGGAAAAATAATGCAGCTTTTAATTTAATCTAAGCAAGCATATAGATAAACATTGTAACGTGGTTACAATGATAGCATATTTGCATATCATTATTCATTCATTCTATATTGTGTTTTTCTTTTTTCTTTCTAAAAGCATTTTGTCCACTACTAACTGTAGTTCTCAAAAAAAAAAAAAAGATACTGTACATTTGGGATTTGTATAGTTGTTAAAGCAGGTAAATTTACAATCATTCTAAACAAAAAATGTTGATCCAAAACACTATTTATTAATAGTTTCTATCTGAACCTTAGATCACACCATAATATACAAACATTATATGAAAATATTTTTCATTCTCTTTTGTTGCCTGGGGATTCAAAGGATGCAAAGGTTTGGAGACTGTGGAGCCTCTCATTAGCTAAGTCAAGCAACATCTTTCTCAATGCAGTAATGGTACAATTGCTATCATTAGTTTCTAACAAGACAGTCAAGAGATTCCAGTTAGCAACAGTGATTTATTATATTATAGGGTTCTGCACATCTGTGATAAATTGCAGTAAATTAGTTTTTTGAGAACTGCGAGATTCTAATTCATTTTACATAACAAGAAAAAGCTATTCTGTCACATATGAGATCAAACAAATCCTTACAAAGATTACTTTCCCTGAACTAATTTTGTGAACTACTCACTTTTGTAAATTGTTGTTATTATGAAACATATATATTCTCTGTTCATTCTACCATTCATATTATAAAATACAGTACATAAATTTATTTGTTAATGACATTGTATCTTCTTAAAGGACCATTGTGGTCAAATTGCTAAATATACTATTTTGAACAACTTCACTTGAACATAGGCCATCTGGTTTTTGAATGTAAAAAAATAACACATGCTCTAATTTATTACTAATATGTTTGTGCAATTATGCTGCTGAGAAATCCCAATGTAATTTCCAGTGGCCTCTTCTTGAGGTCGGAGGAGACTTTGAATGCAGCCCTATGAAAAATCATACAATTAAAATAAAAATAAATTCAGTCATTTTCTTCTAGGAGTAGAGACATAACATGGTATACATATCTAGATTATGTTATACAAGTTCAATTCTTATAAATGTTACAGTAAAATTATATAATATGAAAGTCACAAGTTTTTTAACCTTGCATGTCATCTGTTAGAAAATATAAGTCTCAGCTAGGTGTTAGTTTGTGTCTTTTTCTTCTTGAGGGTTATTATGTTCCCGTTTATGGCTATTTTGTCTCTCCCCACTTAGTGAAGAAAGGTATGTTAAATTTGGAGTAATTGTTTATAAGCTGTTAACATTAGAAACAAGGGGAAAAGAGGGGGTGGGGGGGGGTGGGGGGTAAATTAACAGCAACTCTCCATCTTCGGTTCTTACACTTAATATTAACATGTGAACAAGAAATGTACCTTCTGGTGAAGTCTCAAAAAGTCATGCCCGGGTAAGGGCATAGGAATCAAAAAAAATCTGGGGTTGAGACAGTATATTCCCATTTTTATTTATATATACAGTATATCACAAACGTGAGTACGCCCCTCACATTTTTGTAAATATAATATATTTTTATGTGACAACACTGAAGAAACTGAAGAAATGACACTGTAAAGTAGTAAGTGTACAGCCAGTACAACAGTGTAAATTTGCTGTCCTTTCAAAATAACTCAACACACAGCCATTAATCTCTAAGCCGTTGGCAACAAAAGTGAGTACACCCCTAAGTATAAATGTCCAAATTGGTCCCAAAGTGTCAATATTTTGAACGGCCACCATTATTTTCCGGCACTGCCTTAACCCTCATGGGCATGGAGTTCACCAGAGCTTCACAGGTTGCCACTGGAGTCCTCTTCCATGATGACATTATGGAGCTGGTGGATGTTAGAGACCTTGCACTAAAAACACAAAAGAAAGAAAGGCCTTTAAAATGAAAATGATAATACACTTTAATAGGAAAAACAAAGGTCTTAATGTTAACATAGAATTCCCTGTTGCATTATCGAGAATTATTTTAATTTTACATCACAGAAATGTTTTGTGTTGTTTTTTTTTTTTTTTTTTTTAGATTTCTCTGTTTTATAACCTCTAGTTTATTTCTGAGCTATCCCTGTGTCTCCTTATAGTTTTATGGTTCTTCAAACTATCAAGATGTACAGATATTTATGAACCTGTTTATTTACTTTGACTTACACAATTTTTTTTAACTGTAATTTGTGTTTCAATGGGAATATATCAGAGATGCTTCGTACTTGAAAAAGAGAGGTGCTCTCGAAAGCTAGTCATGAAAACTATGAATATGTTTGCCCAATAAAAAAGGTTTCACTATATACTGCAGTACTCTGATTATTCATCTCTCTCTCTCTCTCTTTCTCTCTCTCTCTCTCTCTCTCTCTCTCTCTCTATATATATATATATATATATATATATATATATATATATATATATATACAGTATATATATATATATTATATATATATGTATGTACATAAATAAATATAAAAAAAAAAAAATATATATATATATATATATAGAGATATATATTTGTATTGTAACAGAGTCAAGCAAGGAGTGTATATAAGCCTGAGATTGAGCAGAGCTGTATGTCTTGAATAGCAAGGGTTAAGTCGAACTGCAGCCCATTCAAGCCAGTGCACCTGATCTTCCTCAGATTGATTTAAAAGCCCTACAGACAGAACTAAGGGGTGTGGCTTTTGGAGTGAGAAAAAGATTGTTTGAAAGCTGGTCTGCTGAGCAAAGCAAAGTTGGTTTCCAGAGCAAGGCTGTCAGCACGAGCAAAGACGGTCTGTAGAGTAAAGCACAGTCAGTTTGTGGAGGAAAGCGGTTTAAAGGTAAAACTGTTTTTGCCTGGAAGCTGGCGTCAGAGAAAGGGGTTTTCGAATTTAAAGACTGTGTACATTAACCCCAGGCAGCAGTATAACTGCAAATTGGACAGAGTTTTTAAAAAAACTATTTAAGAGTCCCTGGAGGATGGAGCATTTCAGAAAGACGGGAGGGCTGAATGAAGAGATTAAAAAGAACTGTTTTTGATTTGGTATAACTTTGGCTTATATAAGCTATTGTGTGGTGTAAATATTGGACTTTTAATAAAATAATGAAAGAATACCTGATTTCCTGGCTGTTAATCTATAAGGTAACAGGCTAATCTACCAAAATATGTATATATAAATATTGTGACAAAGTCATACACATATATGAGAGAGTCCTAGAGGGCAGATATGTGAGCTTGAGGCTGGATAGAGGCATTTGCTCAATTCAGTCCTGCAGGAATTAAAAAGGATCTATTGCATCACAATGTGGTTGCAGCAGTGAACAGGCTGGGGCAGTCTGTTGAAAAACAGTTGCAGCTAGACCCTAGAGAGGCAGCTGTGTTGGAGCTGGGCCTGATAAGTGTTGCAACTCCGAGGAAGAGTTGTAGCCCAGAGGAGGAGACAACTGAAACTGGAGACAAAGATCCAGAGAGTCTAAAGTGGGGAAGATGTCAAGTAAAGAGCACAGAGGAGGAGCCCCGGACTTAATAAGAAAGAGGCCAGTACTCTAAGTATACAGTTTATAGGGCTCCCTCCCAGGCTTTGTTTGGATTTTATAGTGATAGTTAGGAAACTGCTCAGAGACTTAGGTAGTGCTCTGAAAGAGCTAGGGCTATTTATTTATTGTTTTATTTTTTTTCTTACCTTTTATGGCTCAGCAGAAAAAGTATTGAAAGTTTTGGAAAGCATTTAACGGCTTCCAGTGTTCCTTCATCAGGAGAGTCAGAAAACAGGGCATTGATGACAAGGAGACGGTTGCTTTGCCACACTGGTGTCAGAAGTGGGATGCCTAGTCTTGGTTTTGAAGACAGCCCACACCAGAGCATGGAGGACATAGTAAAGGCCTTAATGTAGGCTACAGTTGCTCAATGAGAAAGCAAGAGGAAACAAAAGGAACATAATGAATTAATGGCTAAACAGATAGCTCAGAATCATGTTGCCTTGGAGAAAGAAATAGAAGATGTGGCAAGAATTAAAGACAGTAATATTCTTCTAAAAATGACTAAAGATGAGGATGTGGAAGCATACCTCTGGATTTTTTAAAGAATTGCCACTAGGGAGGTGTGTCCCAAAAGATATTGGGTCAGCATCATTGCCCCTTAATTGTCTGGTGAAGATCAGAAAGCTTGGATAAAGAAAAGGCAATACATTGTGATGCCCTAAAAGCAGAGATCCTTGACAGTGTTGGAGTTATCAGGGGTGGAAGAGCAAAGAGATTCTGCACACAGAAGTTTTTGAACAAAAAGAACCTACATTGTTGTACCAAGGAAAAGCTACTGAACAGTGGATACTTTCCACAGTCTAGACAGCAACCTTCCTGCCTTCTGGATAAATATGACTGTGATGGAATATGGAATCCTGAGAAATGGCATGTTTATCTTTACCCAAGATCAGGGTACAGGTCCACTGTTGAAATATTGAGGAAGGAGTCCCAGAAAACCCCAGAGTTTTCAGCTAGCCCAAAGGTCCATGGGGTGCAACAAGCAGGCCAAGGAATAGCTCCTGAATTTCAACCACATAAGAATGTTGTATTTGAAGTAACAAAGGATAGAGGTAACATAAATGTAGTTGCAGTCATTTGTTGATGTTGTCAAAGAAAGACAAGTGAGGAACTGGCTCACTGGCAGGGGAGCAACAAAATGTGAAATTGTAAGTAAAGTTGATTACGCAAACCAAAGAGGGAAAAAGAATATGAAAAGCGGGGTAGCAGTGATAGTGCGAGAGAGAATGCTGAAGAAGCTAATGAGACAGTCGAAGTAGCCAAAGAGCCTTTTCCATTGCCCCTGGAGCATAATGAAGGGATAACCATGATTAAAGATGTGAGTAACGGTCTAAGGACAAAATGCAAGTTGTTGTTAATTGCTGGATGTGAAACCATCCTCCGTATGA
Organism: Discoglossus pictus; assembly: GCA_027410445.1. NCBI lineage: Eukaryota > Metazoa > Chordata > Amphibia > Anura > Alytidae > Discoglossus > Discoglossus pictus. The sequence goes on along the minus strand of CM050163.1, from coordinate 128,924,073 downwards.
AGGATGCTGTTCAAGATACTGGGGAAGTTATGAACCCAAACCAGTGGAGTAACCTTAAGGAAAAAAAGCAATGAAGAAGCCTCCATAAGTAACCCCAACAGACCAAGTCATTTGTCCCTGGTGATTGCTCCCAAGGTGGAGTATGATACTTTTGAAAGGAAACACCTGACAACGATGTCAGAGCAAGATAAAGGGGAGATCGAACAGATCATTCCAGCCAGTGTTATTTCAAAGGAAGAATGTCCTGATTTTGAATCTGGAAACAATTGTAAAGGGAAAAAAAGACAAAGATGAGAATCTGGCAGTGGAGCTGGTGGAAAAGGAACCACTGTCACTGAGAGGACATATGAAACAGGAATCCCATGGAAATTGTGAAGAATCCCGACAGAGCTCCCTCACAGACACCCATATTATAGAGACAGGGTCACAAAGCCCTAGAGGTCCAAGAGAAGTTTGAGGAGCATACAAATAAATTGCTAAAAGCACAAAAGAGAACAGAGTGTGTGTTAAAGGAGGAGAATCTCTACTGGGTGCAGGAAAAACTAAATATACACAGCCAAGTGAATGATCTACACTCTCAACTAGAAGAGATAACGAGTGAAGAAGCTCTGATAGAGAAGAAGCTGCTGGTGCATACTCCACAAGAGCAGAGGGTGACCGAACTCTCTGAACTGGAGACACAGTTGGCTCAGAATAATGTTGGTCTAGAGGAGACTGACACTGACCAGGACCTGCATACAGAAGGTAATGCGCATAATACAGAAATCTGCTATGCAAAGCATAGACCAGGAGCTTTTATGGAATAGAGAAAAAGAGGTAGACAGACTGCCTAAGCAGCAAGAGTTGTTCAGGGAGAACCTACCAAACAAGACAAAGGAGGTTCTTCAGCTGAACACGCAGCAAGAGATCCAGCACCAGGAGAGTGAACTGGATGTGCAACAAGTGAAAAAGGAAAATATGCAGCTGCATGAAAAGAAGAAAAACAAAAAGCTAGTAGCCTTGGAGTCAAAGCAAAAATCAAAACAGAAAATAGCTAAAAAGAAACTGTGAAAAGATGAAGAAAAGTGGGTTGTAGCTGAGAAGGTTGAAATCGAAAGCTTTTTTCAGGAACCCAAAACTCAAAAGACTCAAAAGGGAGCTAGTCTTGGCGTGAAGTTTGAGCCTGAAGCCTAACTCCATAATTGAGAATAGACATTCGGTTGGGACATATTACAGGCACCTGGATTTTTAGGATACAGAAAAGAAGATTCTACAGGAGGCCAACCAGACACTGCAGAATGCTTTACTGCAGGTGACATGGAGGAAGAAGGAAGTGCTTCATAATGTAGGTGACTGGAGAGTTGAGTTGTTACACAGAGTGCTGAGGTTACAGAAAAGTGAACAGCAATATTTACGACTGGATCTTCAGTCACATCTTTACCATAAGGGTGTTGGAGACCAAAACTATTTCCTAGGGGGAAATGGTGACAGTAGTAAAAGTGCTGGAAGACCAGAAGGTTCAGAAGCTACATTGAGGGAAAAAACTATTTGATCCCCTGCTGATTTTCAATGTTTGTCCACTGACAAAGAAATGATCAGTCTACAATTTTAATGGTCGGTGTATTTTAACACAAAAAAAAAAAAAAACAACAAAAAAGTTATAAATTGATTTGCAGGTCAATGAGTGAAATAAATAATTGATCCCCTATTAATCAGCGAGGTTTCTGGCTCCCGGGTGTCTTTTATACAGGTAAAGAGTTGCGATTAGCATCACTCTCTTATACAGGTAACAAGCTGAGAATTTGTGTTGGCATTGGTGTAACAACAAGGTTTTGTCATCTCCACTTTTTGAGGCGCTATAGTATCTACTAGGTTCCTTGTATAGGGATTTCTAGGTCTTTTGTTCCAAGCTGAGATTAGGAGCACTCTCTTCCACAGAAGCAATCAATCAATCAGATTCCAAACTCTCCACCATGGCCAAGACCAAAGAGCTGTTCAAGGATGTGAGGGACAATATTGTAGACCTACACAAGGCTGGAATGGGCTAAAAGACCATCGCCAAACAGCTTGGTGAGAATGTGACAACAGTTGGTGCGATTATTTGCAAATGAAAGAAACACAAAATAACTGTCAGTCTCCCTCGGTCTGGTGCTTCACGCAAGATCTCACCTTGTGGAGTTTCAATGATAGGCACCAAGAAAATAATTGGTAACACACTACGCCTTGAAGGACTGAAATCTTGCAGCGCCCACAACGTCCCCCTGCTCAAGAAAGCACATGTTCAGGGCCGTCTGAAGATTGCCTTTAAATCTAAATGATTCAGAGGAGAACTGGGTAAAAGTGTTGCGGTCAGATGAGACCAAAATCAAACTCTTTGGCATCAACTTAACTCACCATGTTTGGAAGAGGAGAAATGCTGCCTATAACCCCAACAACACCATCCCCACCGTCAAACATGGAGGTGGAAACATTATGTTTTGGGGGTGTTTTTCTGAAGGGGACAGGACAACTGCACCGCATTAAAGGGACGATGGATAAGGCTATGTACCATCAAACCTTGGGTGAGAAACTCCTTCCCTCAGCCAGGGCATTGAAAATAAGTCGTGGATGGGTTTTCCAGCATGACAATGACCCAAAACACACAGCCAAGACAACAAAGGAGTGGTGGCTCAAGAATAGCACATTAAGGTCCTGGAGTAGCCTAGTCAGTCTTCAGACCTTTATCCCATAGAAAATCTGTGGAGGGAGCTGAAGGTTCGAGTTGCTGAACATCAGTATCGAAACCTTAATGACTTGTAGAGGATCTGCAAATAGGAGTGGGACAAAATCCTTCCTGAGATGAGTGCAAACCTGGTGGCTAGCTACAAGAAATGACTGACCTCTGTGATTGCCAACAAGGGTTTTTCCACCAAGTACTAAGTTGAAGGGGTCAAATACTTATTTCCCTCATTGACCTGCAAATCAATTTAAAACTTTTTTGACATGCATTTTTCTTGTTTTTGTTTTTTTGTTTTTTTGTTATTCTGTCTCTCATTGTTAAAATACACCTACCATTAAAATTATAGACTGATCATTTCTTTGTCAGTGGACAAACGTTCAAAATCAGCAGTGGTCAAATACTTTTTTACCTCACTTTATACAGTATATATACATAAAGATAAATGCGTAAACATGGCAGCTATGAAAAATTTGAAAATATATATAAAAACCCAAATTTAATAATTTAGGTAAAATATAAAATATGAAGTCCCTCTCGAGAAAAAGTATAAGACCTCGAGGAGATACTAGAGATAACACTAAGAATAATAACAAAACTATATATATATATACAGGGAGTGCAGAATTATTAGGCAAGTTGTATTTTTGAGGATTCATTTTATTATTGAACAACAACCATGTTCTCAATGAACCCAAAAAACTCATTAATATCAAAGCTGAATATTTTTGGAAGTAGTGTGCAGGTGACTATTACTGTGCATAATTATTAGGCAACTTAACAAAAAACAAATATATACCCATTTCAATTATTTATTTTTACCAGTGAAACCAATATAACATCTCAACATTCACAAATATACATTTCTGACATTCAAAAACAAAACAAAAACAAATCAGTGACCAATATAGCCACCTTTCTTTGCAAGGACACTCAAAAGCCTGCCATCCATGGATTCTGTCAGTGTTTTGATATGTTCACCATCAACATTGCGTGCAGCAGCAACCACAGCCTCCCAGACACTGTTCAGAGAGGTGTACTGTTTTCCCTCCTTGTAAATCTCACATTTGATGATGGACCACAGGTTCTCAATGGGGTTCAGATCAGGTGAACAAGGAGGCCATGTCATTAGATTTTCTTCTTTTATACACTTTCTTGCCAGCCACGCTGTGGAGTACTTGGACGCGTGTGATGGAGCATTGTCCTGCATGAAAATCATGTTTTTCTTGAAGGATGCAGACTTCTTCCTGTACCACTGCTTGAAGAAGGTGTCTTCCAGGAACTGGCAGTAGGACTGGGAGTTGAGCTTGACTCCATCCTCAACCCGAAAAGGCCCCACAAGCTCATCTTTGATGATACCAGCCCAAACCAGTACTCCACCTCGACCTTGCTGGCGTCTGAGTCGGACTGGAGCTCTCTGCCCTTTACCAATCCAGCCACGGGCCCATCCATCTGGCCCATCAAGACTCACTCTCATTTCATCAGTCCATAAAACCTTAGAAAAATCAGTCTTGAGATATTTCTTGGCCCAGTCTTGACGTTTCAGCTTGTGTGTCTTGTTCAGTGGTGGTCGTCTTTCAGCCTTTCTTGCCTTGGCCATGTCTCTGAGTATTGCACACCTTGTGCTTTTGGGCACTCCAGTGATGTTGCAGCTCTGAAATATGGCCAAACTGGTGGCAAGTGGCATCGTGGCAGCTGCACGCTTGACTTTTCTCAGTTCATGGGCAGTTATTTTGCGCCTTGGTTTTTCCACACGCTTCTTACGACCCTGTTGACTATTTTGAATGAAACGCTTGATTGTTCGATGATTACGCTTCAGAAGCTTTGCAATTTTAAGAGTGCTGCATCCCTCTGCAAGATATCTCACTATTTTTGACTTTTCTGAGCCTGTCAAGTCCTTCTTTTGACCCATTTTGCCAAAGGAAAGGAAGTTGCCTAATAATTATGCACACCTGATATAGGGTGTTGATGTCATTAGACCACACCCCTTCTCATTACAGAGATACCCATCAACTAATATGCTTAATTGGTAGTAGGCTTTCGAGCCTATACAGCTTGGAGTAAGACAACATGCATAAAGAGGATGATGTGGTCAAAATACTCATTTGTCTAATAATTCTGCACTCCCTGTATATATATATATATATATATATATATATATATATATATATATATATATATATATAAATCCTCCTCCCTCTCCTCCTCACCTCTCTTTGTATTCATTCAAGGGAAATACTATTAGAGGATTTCAACCTGGGATCCCATGTGTTAAAAAAAATGGGGTTAGAGTCTTTCATTTATTAAGATATAGTTTAATTTATTTTTAATTGTTTGTTTATTAAGTTATCATATTTCCATTTACCGGCTATATGGCTTTAGTAGGCAATATTAGAAATTGCAGCAATTTATTTTGCTAGGTAGATAAGGCTAGAGAAAATATTCATAAGAGGCAGGAATCAATATTTGATTTAAGTTGGATTGGATTGAATGAGGCTACTAAGTGTGGGAGAATGAGGTTTCATTCCCTCTTCAGCTGAGGAGGGGAGTTCACAGGATTCAAAAAAATAGCGCATGTTGGCCTTTTTGATTTGTCCAGAGAAGAGTATAAGTTTTGGTAAAAATGTAGGAAAGTTTCTTGGATTTCATTTCGGACTAGTAGAAATCAGGCCTCTTGGTGTTTTATCTGATAGATTTTGTTTTGTGTAAATTTTGATATTAATTTCTTAGCTAGAAGGTAGTCTGGCTTTCTAACCTTGGTAAAGAACTTTAACTGGTTCCTTTGACTGGTTCACCTTAAAGCCTTTTTAGTTCGATCAGATACAATTAGAGGAGAAATCTTTATGTAGGATTATGGCGGCTCCTGCTCTTTTGTAAGTTTGACTGGTAGCATAGAAGGTAGGGTAGTGTTTATGCATACATTTGGGGATTTTGTTGTGAGCACAATGTGTTTCCTGTAAAAAGTGAGAAAAGCCTTGCACCTCTAAAAGGTTAATTAAATCCTCTAACATTGTGTGTCAAAAAAATATATTCTGAGCTGATTATCTAATTGTTAGATATAGGTCAACTGTCGTTTTGAGCCACATACCAAACAGGATGAGATGGAGCAAGGAGTTTTAGAGAACTCCAGAGCTAGAATTTCATGGAGAGAACATAGTCGCCAAGTCAGGAAAAGAGTGCTGCTGGGGTTGAAAAAGAGTGAAAGATTTGAAATCAACATAACAAAATAATAACAATCAAAAGGTATATAACACTGCAATTCCTCATATTTAAATGTTTTGCACATACGTGCACAGGGTAGAGAGATATAACCTTCATCCCTCAATTCTCGCCTATTTAGAGGAAAGAGCTAACAATTGAGTATATTAAAAATTAATTGAAAGTTTGGACTTTTTCCTTGTCATGTTATAGGCCCATACATGCAAATTTAGATTATGAAAACATTCCTCCTAGAGCTTTTACATCCTATACAGGGTTAAGACAAAATTAAACCCTCTTTTTTGTTTTATTCAAGTACAGTATATAATATTGAACTAAAAGATCTAAATATAACTTTACTTTTGTTGAGAAAATATATCTATAAGAGATATACTATTAGTATAATAAACAAATTATTTACACTAACAAATAAAGGTAACTCTTTAACCAGATGTAGAAGGTTTGTTTTGTGATGTGTAGGTATTATCCTTTGTCAATGATGATATTCCTTCTCTGGTGGTCGTCATCCTCCTTTGGTGTTTATTTTTTGAAAAGCTTCTGTCTATTGTCTAGTTGGTCACAGGGTTGATTCAGCTTTTGTTGTATGTTTATTTCCCCATCAGAGATAATGTTGAAATGTCGTTGAGAGCTGGAATATTCGTCTAAGTTGCACGCTGCAAAAGAAGTTCCATATGGTTGGAAAAGGAGAACAAATGGAAAGCCCCATCTATATTGTATCTTGTGTTTGATCAAGATGACTAGAGAGGTTTTCAATTGTCTGCGCTTTGCTAAGATAGTTGGGGATAAGTCTGCAAAGAATTGTAAGGAGGAGCAGTCAGGGCCAATGACAGAAGTCGTCTAGAGAACTATGTCTCTTTTTTTCTGCCTGAAAAAGAGAACAATAACATCCTTTAGAAGGTCAGGAGCTCTCAATTTCCTAATCTCCTTCTGTGAGTTTGGGTAGGAAGGTACTTATTATAGCCTTTAAGTAAGGGATGAGATCTATAATAGACTTGGGTATCCCTCTAATTCGCTCACTCATTGCCAGGCCCACGATGAGCGACGAAGGTGCTCATCGTGAGGCCCGCAAAACTGTGAAAAAGGCTGGCAATGAGCACCAAAGGCACTCATTGCCAGGCTGAAGGCGCTCATTGTGAGGCCTGCAAGACTTTGAAAAAGGCTGGCATTGAGCGCAGAAGGTTCTCATCGCAGGGCTCATGATGAGCGCTGAAGGTGCTCATTGTGAGGCATGAAAGTGGTGAGTTGAACGAGGCCTGCAATGAGCATAAAGTAGATGTGGGAAAGCCTCGAAATGAGCGCCATTGGCCCGCAAGTTAGAGGGTAGAAAACCTTGCATTGTGTGGCTTCAAATTTTATTGCCGTAATTTTTAACGGCAAGTTGCCAGTATTTATATATATATATATATATATATATATATATACATATATATATATATATACTAGCGACTTGCCCGTCAAAAAAATACGGCAATAAAATGAGAATGCAGAGAATACTGTTTTGCACCCAATGCGAGTGACTTCCACATTCCATTTTTTTTACCCTTTGTTTTTGTTTTGTTTATTATTATTACCTGTATTTTTCCATGTGTTATTCCCTTTGTATGAAAAAGGACAACAATTATTTTAATAATTAGTCAATATATTTATTGTTCTAACATGCAACTTATATCTTTATTCAACTGAGAAACCATACTTTTGTGAAATAGTAAAAGTTTTTATTGTAACATATACATGAATATTTGAAGAAAGTGTAAACTTATTTTTAAACAATTTACAACTTTTTTGCAGTATTGAATCCAGATGAAGACAAACATTAAAAACCCAATTGAAACTCAGCCCATTGTCTCACTTTGGGATTTTTTTTTATTCCTTCCTGCCCCTAGATACTGTTGATCGGCTTACTTCCTGGATCAATACTTTCTCTTTAATTATATATTAGAAGTCCTTAAAAAATGCAATATTCCCCCTACTGACATCCCCTAAACCCCCTAAATCCATACATTGAAACCGATAACTAAATACAATGCAATTGCTAAACATATTCAATGGTACCCATACAGGTTGTAATATGAATGTTAGACTGTGTGAACCTAGTAATGCACAGGGCATTTAGCCTGTCAGTGCCTCACCTATGTTAACACAGTTTTGTTTCCATTTCTGAACATGTTTGTTGCTTTTTGCCAACCTGTTTTGGAAGCACTGGGTAATGGTTTTAATACTTTTATTAAACTTACAACATCTTCTAGGATACAATTGTTACGTTACAAACCGTAACACCTTTTAATAACTGCTAAACTTTAGATGACTGAAAATAGCACATATAGTTGTTGTGGTGCAAATAGTGTTTCACTTTTCCAGAATTTAATAACTGGTGCTCACTTCCAAACATTAATTAGTTGTACAAATTGGACATTGAGTTGTCTCTGGTCAAATAGTGGTTACTCTAAAAAGAGAGTAACTTTCCAGATTTTCAATGTTAATTATAATGTTCTTGTTTGACTTTTTTTTATTTATTTTCCTATTGTTGTTGAACTTACAGCACCTCATTATAAACTATATTTTTAGGGAAAACTCTCCCATCATTTAACAGATCACCCTGGCTTTTGTTTTTTTTTCACTAAAACTTTAATGTTTTCCAGATTTTTGCCTCTGGAAAATGCCACATCGAGATGTCCATGGGCACATACTGGTTCCTCTAAAAAGACTCCAACGGACTTAAAAGTTTATCCTTGTGATTTATTAACGGTCATAGCAAATGCCATGATGATGCGAAATTGTCTCCTTTGAAGGACAAAAGGCAAACCACTCTCACTTGGAGCCAAATCAATTATTGGTATAAAAATTTATTCACCGTTATGGATACCATTCATAATTTCTGCATGTATAAAATTATCTCTTAAATCCTGCACAATTAATCTGGTCCAAATTACAAAGTCCTTTCATTGGGTTCATATTTCTCAGTAGCATGACAATTGCACCTATTTTTAGCTGTAAAATATGTGGTGGCATTTCAGATGGTGTTAATGAATGATAAATTCAATGGTAAAATTGGCCTCACTGTCATTGTCATCAGCCAGAACAGGATCTGCTCTGTAATAGTGTCGTATTTATTAATTTCAAGATTTCATTAATCAGATGCAATGCATCTTTAATTTTGGATGTTAATATTACTTTTTGTACAAGGTCTGATTCTTCATTGTGAATTATTCCATGTTGGAATATAGCTGATATTAGTGAACCTTTACAAATACTTTCCTGTGGTATTTCCACAGTATCTTTAGGTAAATTAATTATGACCTGTGTTTTTCCTTTGCCAATGTTAATTAACCAATCATTGAATTCATGTTTGCCCTCCAATCTCATATTTTTTTCTAATTTAAGATGTGTAAATATTTTCTATAGTGGACTTGCATTTATACATATTTCCAGAATCTCTGTCTGATTTCTATAGTCAACAACAGGTAATGTTTGTCTAAAATCTCCACCTAACAACATCACCTTTCCCCCAAAAGGCAAATCTGAAGCCATGACTTTGTGCAACAAACTATCAAAACATTACAGGGCATGACACAACATCATTGTTGCCTCATCTGATATAATTAATTTAGTTTTTTGTAATTTTTTAGCTTGAGATGATTTAATGTGAATATCTGACACTAATGTTTCCAAAATTGGAACTGTTTAACAGTTTAAAGCCACTATGCACAGTTTTACCACCTTCTAACAATAGTGTCACAATTCCAGTTCTTGCAAAGGCCAGAGATATTTCACCTTTAGCTCGAATGCAACTCATCAGTAATTTATATACTTTTTTCCCTGAGCCTCCAGGTCCATCCAGATAGAAATAATGCTCTTTGAGCATGTCATCATCTATTGAGTTTTTGATGGTGTTTAATACTTCCAACTGCAATGTATTTAAAGTTTCTATTTTCTCCTCTGGTTTTTGTTGTTCAATATCAGCATCGTAGTCTTCAAAGTTTATTTCATCAATCAGTCCTGGATCTGGCAGATTGAAATTTGCATAATTTAATCTATGTCAAAGAAAGACTTCTTGAATTTCCATTAATGCTTTTAATTCAGTGATGGACTAGTTGTAAAGTTTCAAGAAGTCTTCACACATATTAACTTTAAATGTTTCCCACAAAGCTAATGCATCAGAAACATTATAAAATATGCAAATGAATGCAAACTGTTCTTTCATCTGCTTTGGCATTTGACATAGTGCTGCTTCTTGTGGACATCTCTCCCATTCAGTATCATCTGCCAGAAAGTTTCAATGTCTCGCAGCTAATTGAAAGGTATCATAAACAATGTCATTCACTGTGCGTAAATGTTCATAACTTTGTGCACCAAGAACATTTAAAAGAAATAAACTTAAACAGAAACTTTCAATGTCTCTTGGACTAACCGTATAAATCCTTGGCATAATTTTATTTCCACTTCTTTTTCTTTGTCGCCATTGGCCATTGATGAAAACATAGTGATATGGAATCTCAATGTATAAAAATTGTCTTGACTCAGTCTCCTGAGAATGTAATTTAAACAATGCAATAAGTGTTGTTTCTCTATTTTCATTTTGAGTCAGAACATGTCTTTCATCTCCAGCATTAAAGTAAACTTTTTGTCTTTTTGGCAAATGTACAGCTAATCGATACACAGCATGTGAGCGATCATGCATTTCAAATTTGAGCAGACGCCACATGGCTTCAGGAGGACTTACATAGCGTGCATCGAGATAACATGAAAGTTCATTTTGTAAAATAGGATTTTATTCTTGGATTTGGGCACCTTGCATAACAACAGTTGCTGCATCATATCCTTTGTATATATATTTATACACATATTTTATGGATTTGATAGAAGTGCAAGCTTCCATATTTATGTGTGCATTGTACTTAATAAGCAATTGTGGATTATATGGAACCACATATCTATTATCTACAACTTTTCAGCAAATTATTGCAGTTTGTCCTTCTGTTCTTTTATACAAAAGATATCCATCATAATTAGCATACGTTTGCTCTCTAAATTCTTTAGGGAACTCTTTAGAGCATTTCTTATATTCCATACATGGTGACTGGGGATTAATATCATTCGATATGTTACAAAGTCATAGAGTTTAGAATATTTTTCTGGATGTGGAAGTTCAGCACTTATAAGTGAATCCACTCTCTACACTGTATTTAATTTATCTTTTTCTTGCAGTATAAAAAGTAGGTATGCATGTTAAAGTGCTCTTTTTTGAAATTCAATGGGATAAACAAAAGTCAGACATTTACCAAAAATGTGTGCGTTTAACGCATTGAGTTTTATTTTAAATACTGTTGCCAATAAATCTGGTCGATCTGAAGCACTTTGTCCCTGTTTCAAATTTTCAACTATCTCTGGCCATTGTGGATTACATGTAAATGTTATGAATAAATCTGGTTTTCCAAATTTAGTTACAATAGCCATTGTAATAAAGTTCAAGTCTTCCACAAACTAACGCTAAAAAAGAGCCTACAATAAAAAAGGGATTTTGTACCCAAAAAGAGGACTGCATTAACCAGAAACTTGGTCCCACAGTTCCCACTTCAGATCAGGTGAATTTGCTAGCTGCATTGATTCTAAATATTTATCAAATTCCCTATTGCGCTCTAATATTGTATGAACATCTGACCATACAGGGATATGTTGTTTTTTCATAATCTAACCAGTAACAATTTTGCAACACTAATCACCTGGATAAGTAGAGCCTGTTTTTCTGCGGAAACTTCATCTTCAAATATATGACAGATAACATTTTCTACTTTCAATTAAATGTTCTCTTTTAGTAGTACAGTTAGCTGCAGGGCCAGAGTTCGCCAGATCCCCTGAATACAGGGGCACTGCCACCAGACGTGCAAATGGGAACTGATAAAACCACCGTTTCTCCAACAAAACGTTTTTTTCATTTTTTTAAATAAGTCAACTTAAAGAGCTACATATCTATTACAGCAGTCCTAAAATGATGCCCTGCTTAAATGTCCTAATTAACCAAATGTAATTTCATTTTTATTATTTTATAGATGAAATTAATTAATCAATCAATCTATTATATTTAATTTTTATATATACAAAATGTAAACAGCTAGGCATCTATTTGTAAATGTGAGCATTATAAAATATACCAATTTTGCTTTTGCCATTTTTTTTATTAATAATTAATATACTTTACCTATTTGTCTGTAATATTCGGCAATCAATATTCTAAAGAGCTAACAATCTTTTTTGATTTTCCAGCAGCAGTAAATGAACAGTAACACTATTCATCATCTGAGTAAAAAGTTTGAGAAATGTGCAAACTGTGCAGTATATATATTCTGCATGCACAAGCAAAAAACATTATTTTGGGCTGGAAAACCCCCATTTTACATTCATTACTGTGTTGTGCACGCTAAAATGGCGGCGATTATCGATGTCTTACGTGCCTCGCGAGCAATTTATGTGCTTCGTAATCGTATATTTTGTAAGTCGGACGTGGCTGGCATTGTTCAGGTAAGTGTTACGTGCTTTGCCTTCGTTTTCATCCTGTTTGAGTCCCACTGAGCGCCAGCTAAGTCTCGCATGTCCACCCCTGCAAGGAGTCCCGCATGTCCCTGCGGCGCTCATCACCCCTGCAATGAGCTCCTTACGGCCCGTATTTTTGGTCAAGTCCCGCGTGTCTCGGGATGACGGCAAACTAAGTCCTGTGTGTCTACGGCTTCAGTGAACGCCTTTGGTGCTCATGGCAGCCTAAGTCCCGTGTGCCTCAACTGCTCAACTCGCTTTGTGAGGCTTGCAGTGCAATGAGCGCCTTTGGCCCTCATTGCAGCCTAAGTCCCTCATGCCTCAACTGCTCACCCCGCTTTGCAAGCCTCACAGTGCAATGAGCGCATTCTGGGCTCATTTCAGCCAAAGTCCCGTGTGCCTCAACTGCTCTCCTGGCTTTGTGAGGCTCGCATCGCAAAGAGCGCCTTTGGCGCTCATTGCAGCCTAAGTCCCACGGCGTGACTCAACGGCTCGCCTCGTGTCCCGAGGCTTGCAGTTGCGGACCTATGGGCCGCAATGGGACAACAACTCGCAGTACGACAACTATATTAGTGATATACACACATACATATATATATATATATATATATATATATATATATATTTATATTTATTTATATATATACTGTTGTGCTCAAAAGTTTGCATACCCTGGAAGAAATTGCGAAATTTGGGCATTTTGAAAAAAAATATGACTGATCATGCAACGAAAAAAATATTTTATTAAAGGATAGTGATCATATGAAGCCATTTATTATCACATAGTTGTTTGGCTCCTTTTTAAATCATAATGATAAAAAATTACCCAAATGGCCCTGAGCAAAAGTTTACATACCCTTGAATGTTTGGCCTTGTAACAGACACACAAGGTGACACTCACGGGTTAAAATTGCAATTAAAGGTTACTTCTCCACACCTGTGGCTTTTTAAATTGCAATTAGTGTCTGTGTATAAATAGTCAATGAGTTTGTTAGCTCTAACGTGGGTGCACTGCACAGGCTAGATACTGAGCCATGTGGAGCAGAAAAGAACTGTGAAAAGACCTGTGTAACATAAAGATGGAAAAGGATATAAAAATATTTAAAAAGTGGGTACAATCCCTATAGCAGGGATGGATTGCACCGTAATGAAGAAGGAGCTGGTGTGCTAGGGGAAAGGATGGTAGAACGACTGGGGGAGTTTTTAAACTAGTAGGTGGGGGAGGGATTAGATAGAAGTAATGGGGTAGAAAGTGTAGAGGGGGTAAAAAATTAATGAACTAGTCATGGTGCAGGAGATGAGGGGAGGTTTAGTATAGTCAATAGGGAGGTATTGCTAAGTAATTCAAGTACAGTGGCAGGCACTTCAGAACTCCAGACTCATAACATAACAAATGTATGCTTGCTAATGTCAAAAGCTTGCCAGGAAAAATTGGAGAGTTAGAATTATTAGCAGATAATGAGAAATGGGATTTAATAGGCATTACTGAAATGTGTTGGGATGAATCTCATGACTGGACTGTTAATCTGGATGGTTAAAACCTTTTTAGGAAAGACAGTGTCAATGGTAAAAGAGGAGGGGGGTTGTCTGTATGTTAACCCTGAATTTAAGCCAATTGTCAGAGAAGATATTTATGCTGGAACTAGCGATAATATTGAATGTTTGTGGGTAGAGTTAAATAGCGGAGAAGCAAATTCTAAAACAATATTGGTAGGAGTATGCTATAAACCCCCAAAATATAATTGAAAGTGAGGAATTATAGTTACAGATTGGAAATGCAGCTAAGCAAGGTCAAGTTTTATTAATGGGATATTTAACTACCCTGAAATAAACTGGATAAACTGGTTCTTGAGTACACTCAGAGATCATTATCTGGCCCAGGTTATAAAAGAACTGATAAGTAAAAATACTGAACATAGTTAAATAGTTACATAGTAATTGAGGTTGAAAAAAACTTTCAGTCCATCAAGTTCAACATTTTAAGATATCCTCTGATCTGCAATATGTGGATTAGTTGTTAATTAATTAATCCAGAGGAAGGCAAACAGAAAAAAAATAATAATAATTTTTTAAACTTAGCCAATTGTCTCAAAGGGAAGAAAAAAAAATTCCGTTCTGACCCCAGATACTGGTGATCGAATTCCTCCCTGGATCAATACTCTCTCTCTCTAATTATCCAGGACAACCCTGAATGCCCTTTTAATTAGGAATAAATCCAGTCCCCTTTTAAAGTTATCTATCAAATCCGCTGTCACCAACTCCTTTGGTAGAGAATTCCACAGATTAACCACCCTTATTGTGAAGAACCCTTTACTTTCAATAAGGTGGAATCTTTTCTCCCCCCCAAAGGATGTCCTCTTGTCAGTTGAAAACTTCCGGGCACAAAAAGCTTTTTGTGTATTTATAAAAGGTAATCATATCTCCTCTTAGACGCCTTTTTTCTAGAGAAAATTTGGTTAGACTTTCTTCATAACTTAGCCCCTCCATTCCCCTTATTAGTTTTGTTGACCTCCTCTGTACCTTTTCCCGCTCTAAAATGTCCTTCTTCTGAAGTGGTGCCAAAAATTGTACTCCATATTCCAAATGAGGGCGTATTAGGGATTTGTATAGTGGTAGTTGTTTGCTTCCCTTGCTTCTATACCCATATTGTATTTGCCTTTGCAGATGCTGCTTGGCATTGAGCACTGTTACTTTGTGGTTGTGGTTGTGGTTGTCCACAATTACTCCTAAATCCCTTTCAATATCTGATACTTCTATATTTGCTCCATTAAGATTATAAATTGCATGGCTTTTTTCCTTCCCAGATGCATAACTTTACATTTATTCATATTAAATTTCATCTGCCATTTAGATGCCTATTCCTCTAATGTATGTAAATCCCTTTGGAGGGAAAATACATCATTATTTGATTTAATTACCTTGCACAACTTCATGTCATCAGCCAAAATGGAAACACTGCTTTCCAGTCCTACCTCTAAGTCATTCATAAATATGGTAAAAAGGAGAGGACCTAATACTGAACCTTGAGGAACCCCACTAACCACATTAGCCCAATTGGAGTATATTCCATTTACCACAAACCTTTGCTTACAGTCTTTAAGCCAGCTCTCAATCCATGAGCAGATATGTTCTACAATTCCTGTATCTCTTAGTTTGCACAATAGTCTCCCAAGTAGCACTGATCCAGGTTCCTATTAACCTTCTCATCAAAACTAATTAGATTTGTTTGACATGACCTATTGCTCATAAATCCATGTTGACTCCTACTTGTAATCCTGTTCAAATAGATATATTCTTGTATATTATCCCTTATTAACCCTTCTAAAAGCTTTCCCACTACAGAAGTGAGGCTCACTGGTCTATAATTCCCTGCATATGCTCTTGCTCACTTCTTAAATATAGGTATCACCTCTGTTTTTCTTCCAGTCATAGTAATCTGGAAGAAACCCTGTGTTGAGTGAAAAATTACATATAATGGTTTGGCTATTACAGAACCCTGTTCCCTCAGTACCCTTGGATGTATTCCATCAGGACCTGGGGCTTTATTAAAATGTATTTTTTCCAACCTCTTTTGGATTTCTTCCTGCGTTAACCAATTATTCAGCAAAGGTAGTGTAGCCCCATTATCTTGCGGTGTCCCAACCACTGGCACCTCTCTTGTGTATAACGAAGAAAATAACCTATTTAGCTTGTCTACCTTTTCCTTATCACTAATTATCAGACGGCCTGTGTCACATTGTAATGTTCCTATAGCTTCCTTCCAAGCCTCCTTTCCATTAATATATTTAAAAAATATTTCAGGTTTAGTCTTACTCTCTTTTGCAACTAACTTTAAATTTTCTATTTTAGCCAGTCTAATAGCACTTTTGCAAGCCTTGTTGATTTCCTTGTACTCACGTAAATCATTCTCTGTCCCCTCTTGTTTGTATAATTTAAATGCCTGTTTTAACTCTGTATCTTGATCTTTAAATCATTGTTAAGCCACATGGGTTGCGATTTACCCCATTTACTTTTATTCCCATATAGTATGTATATTTAGTAATGATTTAAATGTTGTCCATTTATGTTCAGTATTTTTACCTGCCAGTTCTCTGTCCCAGTCTATATGTTGTATTGCTGCCCTTAGACCATTAAAATCTGCCCTTTTAAAATTAAGAGTTTTTGTTGGCCCCTTACAGTTTTGTTTTTTTAATTCAATCTCAAATGAGACTGTGTTGTGATCACTGTTTCCCAAAGGTTGCCCTATTCCAACATTTGATACCATATCTATATTATTTGTGATAACTAAATCCAAGCTAGCTACATTACTGGTAGGTTCTTGTATAACCTGGGCCGGATAATGATCCCTGAGTGTATTCAAGAACCTGCTCCCCTTAGCTGAACTGCTGGTCTCATTTATCCAGTTTATTTCAGGGTAATTAAAGTCTCCCATTATTAGAACTTGCCCATGCTTAGCTGCATTTCCAATCTGTAAAAATAATTATATTTCCTTGCTTTCAGTTATATTTGGGGGTTCATAGCATACTCCAACTAATATTATTTGGGATGTTGCTGCTCCTCTATTTAACTCTACCCACAAACATTCAATATGACTATAGGCTTAAATTCAGGCTTAACATACAGATTCATACCACCATGTTTCTGTAATGCCTATTAAATCCCATTTTTCATTAACTGCCAATAATTATAACTCTCACATTTTTCCTGCCAAGCTTCTGGCATTAGCAAGCATACATCTTATGTTATGCGTTTGTAGTTTTGAGGTGCCTGCTTCTGTACTTGAGTTACTTAGTAATACCTCACTATTGACTATACTAACCATCCCCCCATCTCCTCCCCCATGAGTAGTTAATTCATCCATTATCCCCTCTACACTTCCTACCCTATTAAATTCATCTAGTCCCCCCCGTACTAGTTAAAAAATTAGTCCAGCCTTTCTACCATCCTATCCCCTAGTACAAAAGCTCCCTCATCATTAAGGTGCAATCCGTCCCTGCTATAGAGATTGTAACCAAGTGAGAAGTCAGCCCAGTGCTCTAAAAACACAACCCCCTCCTTAGTGCACCACATTTTTAGCCACACAGTAACCTCCCTAAGCTCCATCTGTCTCCCTTCTGTCTACCTTGGATGTCCTTGATTTAAGCTTTTTCACTAGTTCTCTAAAATCATTCTTTAAGACACTCCATCTTCCACTCACTTTGTCATTGGTACCAATGTTCATTTCCAGCCCCTCACAATAATTTATCTACCCGATCCACAACATGCCGAACCGAGCACCCGGGACACAGCAAACTGTTTGATTGCTGGGATCTGGGTGACAAATCATCCTGTCTACCTTCCTAATAATAGAGTCCCCTACCACCAAAACCTGTTGTTTGCTGCCCTACCACTCCTCCAGTAGAACTGTTTTCCCGAGCTGTTAGAGGAAACAGCTCTATCTGGCATTGCTATTCCTGAATGGACATCCCCAACAGTTTCACACAATCTGGCAAATATGTTTGCCAACTCAAAACTGGCCTGCCTACTCCTGATCCCGCTGCTTCCCCTTGTAACTGTAACCCAGCTACCTCCCTGAGCATCCTTACTAGCCCCATTTCCACCCTCCATGCTAGGCCCAGCTAAACTATGTTCAGTGAGCACCAACTCCCTTTCCAGTGCAATATCAGTGCTGCAATTCTCATCTCCAGTTCTCCAATTTGAACTTCCAGAGAGGCAACTTGCTCACACCACTCACAGAGGTATGGACCCTGGATCATCTGTTCTAGTAGTGCATACACGTGACAGGATGTTTACTGAGTGGGGTTGCCACTGGACTGACTCATAATTATTGTCTACAAAATTTCGGTGGGAGAAAATAATAAAAAATTAATACATTTGTATAAAGCTTTATAGAACAAAAAAAAAAAAAATATATATATATATATATATATATATATATATATATGTTTTTCCCTTTTTTGCACTCTATAATTTTAAACTCCTACAATTGTACTAGTACCGCACTCCCTGCTTTTATTTAAACTCCTACACTTTTACTAGAACTGCAATTATACAGTACTAGAAGTGTTTTCAAGCTCACAAGTCCGCCCTTGCCTTATTTATATTAACTTTAGCCTACTCACCAAGACAAAATTAGTGAACACAGATATAATCCCACTTTACTTGCAAGAAGAAAATTCCAGTTGCAAACAAAATGCACTATGTTCAAATCCTTAGTAAATGTACATACTTATCAACATATACCATATGGAAATAAAAGTAGGAGTAAATCACATTCCATGTGGCTTAACAATGATTTAAAGATCAAGATACAGAGAAAAAAACAGGTATTTAAATTATCCAAAAAAGAGGGGATAGAGACTGCTTTACATGAGTACAAGGAAATCAACAATGCTTGCAAAATAGCTATTAGACTGGCTAAAATAGAAAATTAAAAGTTAGTTGCAAAGGAGAGTAAGACTAACCCTAAAATATTTTTTAAATATATTAATGGGAAGAAGGCCATAATAAGCTATAGGAACATTACAATGTGAAATAGGCCGTCTAACAATTAGTGAACAGGAAAAGTCAGATGAGATAAATACGTTCTTTTCTTTAGTATACCCAAGGGAGTTGTGGTTGGGGCACTCAGATTGGACTAATGTGGTAAGTGGGGTTCAGCATTAGGGTCTCTCCCTTTTAACATATTTAATAATGAGTTGTAGGATTGGAAAGTATTGTCTGACACTGAGTTGTGCGAGGTAATTAAAGTGAAAAATGTTATACTTTCCCTCCAAAGGGATTTGCATAAATTAGAGAAACTAAATGACAGATGAGATTTAATACAAATAAATTTTCACTGTTTTTTTTATTTTTATTTGCCTTCCTCTGGATCAATTAACAATTCATTGGCATATTGCAGATCAGATGAGATCTAAAAAGATTGAATAAAGGTCCTTTTTCAACCTCATTTACTATGTAACTATGTAATAATAATAATAATAATAATTATTATTATTATTATTAATATTTTATTTTTTATTTCTTATTCTTCTTATTATTTTTACCCTTTTCTTTAAAGTGCCAACATATTATGTAGCACCATGTACAGTGGATGCAGTCAGTACAAAAAGCAAAAGTGACAAAAGTTATATACTGGTAGCCAGTTGAATACAAATCTGCATGTTTCAAGAATTAGAGAAAGACTGAGGTGAATTTTCTTTCAAGTCTTAAACATTAGATGAGTGTTTTTTGTTTTTTACAGTACAGTGGTCCAGCTATAGTTTATAGGATTTTAGTGAATGCTGTATCTCAATTTGTTAAACTGTAAGGGCCTCATTCTATTATCGGCCGTAAATCGTCCGCAAAGCTGCGATTCCTTGCGGGGCTCCCGTTACCTTGCAATTCAATTATACGGCGCCGCAAGGCTATCCCCTTACGGCCGGCTGAGAAATCTTTAAATGCAAAAATAAATTCAAGACGGCACTGTAAAGCTCTGTAAATGCTAGGGATCATAATGGGGGACATGAGGATTAATAGCAACCCCCTCTCAAGCTTGCACATCAGCCCAAATCCGAGATTACATTAACTGTTTATTTTCCGGCCGCAGCGAGGGCGGGTCTGAGGTGCTCCAAGCCCTCTGGACTTTTTACATGGATATGTGACATAAATTAAAATAAAATGTATTTACGGATTTTAGTGTAGGGGAATGTTGTGCTATTAATGCTAACACCTACAATCACTTTATAGTCTCCTCAGAGTGCAGGATGGCTTTATTATGGCTTTATAATGTGCTTAATTGTTTGCCTGCGGGACCTTTTTGCTGCAAGTAAGCTGCGGCTCGGTTTTAGCCTTACAGAGAGGGTTCCCGGAGCAATTGAATAGCAACCAGGATTTTCTTACGGCCGAAACTCTTGCGGCCGTTTAAGATCAAAGGCTTTCCTCCGGCGCGTGCGGAATCCCTGGCCGGAAGGGAATAGAATAGGCAAATAGCTTGCGGCCGGTCCTTGCGGGCCCGCATCTCCTACGGCCGATAATAGAATGAGGGTCTAAGGATGAATTCACACCAGTGCTCTGTCCCATTAAGATCTAGTATTACTTAATCTGTCATACCCTGCATATAATCTGTAAAAATTAGAACCCCTTAGGAAAGTTTTGCATATTCTTGTATTTTATTGGACACAAAACTTGCAAAGCCCTATTAATGGGAATTTAATAAAGAGTAGTTATCAGAAAAGCAAAAAATGTATCCTCTACAATTACTATAGTCATACAATGACATGTCATAATCAAACATGGACAAATAAGATCTCAGACTAATCTCTTATTGATCACTGAAAACATATTGTAAAGAATACAAACAGAGTAGAGGTGCTCTGAACACGAAAAATACCTCAGTGTTTTTTTTCTATAGGTCTGGTTTACATACTCAGAGAGCAGCCTCTTTTAGCTCACTTGTGCCCTTCACAGGGAGAAATATCCTGAAGTATATCAGTCTGGTCTCACTTAAAAGAGTGACCCACCCCCAAAATACCACACAATTCTACACTGAACAGGAGAAATAGCAAATGTCAGACACGTTTCGGCCTCTGTGGGCCTCGTCAGTGAGGTGCAGCTGTATTCCTTAAGGCACAGTGAGCAAGGAGTCCACATCTGGTTCCCCCTATCACCCATAAGGTGAGGAAATGCATACAAATAGAGTAGAGGTGCTCATCTGAGAACAAAAAATACCTCAATGGGTTTTTTCTATAGGCCTGGTTACCTATTCAGAGAGAAGTCTCTTTTAGCTCACTTGTGCCCTTCACAGGGAGAAATATCCTAAAGTATATCATGCTGGTCTCACTCAATAGAGCGACCCACCCCCGAAATACCAGGCAATTATACCCTGAACAGGAGAAACAGCAAATTCCAAAAGTGTTTTGGCCTATGTGGGCTTCGTTAGTGAGGTGCAGCTGTACTCCGTAAGGCACAGTGAGCAAGGAGTCCACATCTGGTTCCCCCTATCACCAATAAGGTGAGGAAAACGTATGCAAATAGTGTAGAGGTGCTCATCTGAGAATGAAAAATACCTCAGTGGGTTTTTTCTACAGGCCTCTTTTAGCTCACTAAATGTTGTTTGTCTGTGTTCATTTTGTGCAAGAGCATTTTCCTCATTGCCACTATGTAAATAAACTGTCTTTGTGGCAAATGTACAGCTAGTCGATATACTGCATGTGAGCGATCATGCATTTCAAATTTGAGAAGTCGCCACATTGCTTCAGGCGCACTTACATAGCAAGCATCTACATGAGAAGAAAGTTCATCATGTATTAACTCATTGTCTTTTTCATTTGGTCCATTTTTAACCACAACAGTTGCTGCATCATATCCTTTATAAATATATTTGTAGACATATTTAATTGATTTGATAGAAGTGCAAGCTTCCACATTAATGTGTGCATTATACTTCATTTGTAGATGTGGATTATATGGCACCCCATACGTGTTGTCTACATGTTTTCCTCTAATTATTGCGTTTGGACCTTTTCTTCGTCTGTACAATGGATATCCATCACAATTTGCTAAGGTTTGATCTCTAAACTCTTTAGTGCATTTTTTTATTTTCCATACATGGTGAGTTTGGGTTTAGCTCTCCACAGGGTCCATGAATCATGCAATGGGATACAATGTGATAGAGGTTTTTATTTATGCTTTTGTGGATATGGTAGTTCAGCAGTAATTACTAAATCCACTTTCTCAGCAGTATTCAATTTATCCTTTTATTGAAGTATGGAAAGAATATGTGCATGTGGAAGGCCTCTCTTCTGGAATTCAATTGTATAAACATAAGCCACACACTTTCCAAATAAATCTTCTATTAAGGCTGTTAATTTTATTTTGAAGACTTGAGCCATTAAGTCTGGTCTATCAGAAGCATTCTGGCCCTCTTTCAAATTCTGAACAATCTCTGGCTAGTGAGGATTACATGTAAATGTAATAAATAAATCTGGTTTCCCAAATTTAGTGACAATAGCCATAGTATCATTGTATCTTTCTCCCATATTACGAAGAGATCCTTGGAAGGAAGATGGTAAAATGATGGCTCTACCAGCTACCAGAGTTTGGTTTGTAGCTTCCTCAGCCACATAATCCATAAGGCCACAATATTGTTCAACACATAGTTTATTTTGTTGACATTTTATGAAATTTAAATTATTTACTTCTTGCAGATATGAATCAATGATCCATTGTTGGGTCAGTTTTCAAGCACTTAAGATGGGATTAAATTCATCCCTAATGGCAGTTTGAGACACTTTAAATTCAAGCATGGAAATATTACTTGTGACACGTTGTTTAATGTTTGGATAACTGGTAAGTACTAATTTTGGTTGACAACCTGCCTCCCCATTGGGAAACAAAATTGGATATGTCATTGGATCCAAACTGGTACTTAATATATTGATGTTAATGAAAGGTTGCTCCTCATTTTGCAACCTCATTACATGTGGGAAAGTTGTAATGTTGTTTATCAGTTTGTCGGTCTCTTCTAAGAACCATATTAACTTTTGGCATGTCCAATTGATTTTGTTCAGCATAAATGCATTCTTGTTGTTCAACTTCTGACAGTTTTTTATAAGCTTGAGTGTATGGATTTTTTTTCCATAATTTTATCAAGCTCATGAAAAACCGCTGGTAAGTATTTTGTATTCTCAGGAAGCTGCATATGTTTTTGCACAGCTTAGTTTGTATCTAGTATATACAGTTGAGCAAATTTTCATTGCTCATCTTCCTCTGGATGCAAATGTGAAGTATGGTCGTAATTTCCCCATGTACTTTGAAGCAGTAAGGACCATGTCCTTCAACATTACCAGCTAATGTTGTACCCATAGATGCAAAATAAATGGCACTATTGTAAGATCGTATATTTGTCTTAAAATTTTGATAATTTGGGAAAGTTGGGTCACTCATTATACTTTCTAAATATGTAGGAACATCTTTTTTTTCTGGAAGTTTGACTTTTCTCTTTTGACAGCAACTAATGAATTTACTATCTCTTGGTCTTTCATTTATGAAATGATAAGTCCCACAAAATTGACAAAGCACATTCAACATACCACAATTGTGAGACTCTACATTTATATTGTCAAATAATGGATTACAATGTACATCAACATGACTATCATTACCATCTTCTTCAGATGTGTTCCTGTCAATTGTTGTCTGTTTCCTATATGCCTTGTCTTGTTTATTTTGTCCAACATTTTTTCTTTTTTTCTGCAATCTCTCCCGCTGTTCTTGTACTCTTCTCTTTGTTTCCTCGGACTGTTTCTCTCTCCATCTTTGTTGTCGCAGCCTGTCCAGCTCACATTTGGATTTCTTGCTGGTTTCTGGCTTCTCATCTATTGTATTCTGTAATGTGAAAGTGTAATGTTTCGATACAAACGGCTGATTGTGATAATGAGCAATTTGTATCTGCAGGATTAATTTTCTTTAGCTTACCTGAAGTTCAGATTTTCTTTTTTTGGCAAATCTTGCACGCTTTTGTTCTTTAGCGATTCTCTTCATGTCATCTGACTGGCGCTCTCTCCATCTTTGTTTGCGTGCCCTGTCCATATGTTGTTTGTATTCCTTGGTGGTTTGCGACTTCTCAGCCAGCCATTGCAATCTGTAATATAAATTTTCAATGTTTATTTTAAATGTACAGTTTAATGGCAGGGTTAGGGGATTAGGGCTAGGGGCTTAGTAAGTTAAGTGTAGTGAGTTTGGGTTAGGGTAAGAGCCTTGGGGTTATGGGGTTAGGGTTAGGATGTTACAGTGAGGTTTAGGGTGTTAGAGTTACAGTGTTATGGCCTAATTATGTCACTTATTATCCTGTTCTATCTACGTCAATAAGTGGTTAGGGGATTAAGGGTTATGTTTAGAGGGTAAGGGTTATGGGCGATAAGTAGTTAGGGGGTTAGGGTGTTAGGGGCATATGTTTAGGGTTATGAAGTGAGGTTCAGGGAGTTAGGGTAAGAGGGTTAATGTTAGGGCCTTATGGTTCGGGCATTTGGGTGATGTTTAGTAAGTGAGGTTTAGGTGGTTATGGTAAAAGGTTTATGGTGTTAGACTTAGAGAGTTTTGGTTACTGAACTAGGTTTAGGAAGTTAAGTGTAGTGAGTTTGGGT
This sequence comes from Discoglossus pictus, assembly GCA_027410445.1. NCBI lineage: Eukaryota > Metazoa > Chordata > Amphibia > Anura > Alytidae > Discoglossus > Discoglossus pictus. The sequence goes on along the minus strand of CM050163.1, from coordinate 128,899,506 downwards.
TAGGGTAAGAGGCTTGGGGTTATGGGCTTAGGGTTAGGGTGTTACAGTGAGGTTTAGGAAATGAGGTTTAGGGTGTTAGAGTAACAGGGTTATGGCCTAATTATGGCACTTATTATCCTGTTATATCTACATCATTAAGTGGTTAGGGGATTGGTGTTATGTTTAGAGGGTTAGAGTTACGGGCGGCAAGTAGTTTGGGGGTTAGGGTTAGGATGTTACGTGCTTATGTTTAGGGTTATAAAGTGAGGGTTAGGGAGTTAGGGTAAGAGGGTTAGGGTTAGGGTCTTATGGTTCGGGCCTTTGGGTGATGTTTAGTAAGTGAGGTTTAGGTGGTTAGGGTAAAAGATTTATGGTGCTAGACTTAGGGGTTTTGGGTTACTGAGCAAGGTTTGTTTTGGTTAGGGTACATATTTTGTCTAACTATATTACAATAAATCCCCAAACATATAGTTTATGTAATTGGTGCTGTTAAAATTAATAATATCTTCAGTTATTAAGTTATGGTGTCTGCAAATTAAATATACTGTCCCTGGTAGTTAGTGAAATGTCTGTCCAGAAATCATCATTGCAGCGACCTTCTGTGTCCCAGTGAAACTGACAGAGATCTGCAAAGAATAAAAAAAGATTATGAAATTTTATTTTTATTAATGTAATGATTGCATCTTTTTTCTTGACCTATTATTTTCTATGTTGTGACTTAAAATACCAAAAGACGTCAGAGCAATGTTATATAATTTATAAAAAATATGCAATTAATTAATATAATAAAATATACTGTTCCTTGTGTCCTTCTAAGATGATGTGCTTACGCCACTGCAGTTTTACAGCCTTATTAAATTGCGATTTGGCCAATTGAATAGGGCTCTATTTAAGCACAGAGCATATTTTTTACAGAAGTTTTTAGTTAGTGAAGACCTTGCTTTTGGATAGAAGTTTATTAACTAAAAACTTCTGTAAAAAAATATGCTCTGTGCCTTAATAGAGCCCTATTCAATTGGCCGAATCACAATTTAATAAGGCTGTAAATCTATCAGTTTGACATTCACGGACACCTGGTGAAAGTGTAAAATCATATTTGAGTAATTAGTATATGTTATAGTGTGCACACATATACAGGTTACAATATGTGAAAGTACGTCAGTGTACGGTTTTAATTTTTTTATTAAAAATATTTGTTTTTATCAATCACTGACTATTTTAATGAATAAGAAGCCTTTAGATGTTATCTTTCTGTAACACTTTGCGAGGCCTCGCAGTTAAGTGCCTTCAGCGCTCATCCAGCCTAATCCGTGCCCTGTACATGGCTCGCCTCGCTTTGCGAGGCTCGCGGTTGCGACCTTGCTTTGCAAGGGTGCAACTGCGTGACTAACATTGCAACGTGACACACACTGACAACTAGATATGTGATATATACTGTGACAGAGTGCTCCCAGAGGTTTGTGGGAGCCACAGGCTTTTAAAGGCTTTTTTGCAAGAAGGTGTGAAGGAGTAAAACTCCTTAAGCAACTAATTGGCTACACCTGATTCAAAGTTTTCACAAGATGGGGACAGACTGCATGGTGGCAGCCTCTGTGTGGATGCTGGATTGGACCGAGCTGTTGATATGGGGCTGAAGAAAGATAGCCAGAGACAAAAGTGTTTTTGTATACAGCTGAAAAGACATAGACAGACTGCAGCAAGGAGCTGAGGATGAGCGATCTGCAGTACTTTGGAAAACTGGACTTTTGAAGAATACAGACAAGTGACTGTAAACAAGTTATTTGGACTGCAAGGTTTTGTTTTTGCTCCATTAAGTGAGCACAAACCTTATAATAATTAATATGCAGCTATATGCATGGAATGTCAGTGACTGGATTGTATATGAAATCTCATTATTTGCACATCAGTTTAAAAGATAATTATATGATGTACAAAATCATGAAATTTGAACAAACACACTTCCATGACCTTTCGAAGGTCTCTTTCTTTATGCAATAGTTTATTGTAATACATAACTGAATAGATAAATATGTTTATTGTGCTATTCTTAAATAGTATGTTCAATTATTAACTGAATTCATTGACTGTGTAGGCACACAAGTCTCTCTGAATGCTGTGTTTCTCTAACATGCACTTTAACTATTACTATTTTAAGAAGTGATATTTGGGTGAAAGTGTATGGTAGAAAGTAGCTGAAGATGAAGAGTAATGGATTGTAATCAACTGAATAGTGATGTCGCGAACATCAAATTTTGGGTTCGCGAACAGCAAACGCGAACTTCGTCAAATGTAGGCGAACGGGCGAACATCGGCGAACCGCCATAGACTTCAATGGGCAGGCGGATTTCAAAACCCACAGGGACTCTTTCTGGCCACAATAGTGATGGGAAAGTTGTTTCAAGGGGAATAACACCTGGACTGTGGCATGCCGGAGGGGGATCCACGGCAAAACTCCCACAGAAAATTACATAGCGTTAGGGTTAGATTTAGGGTTAGACTTGGGGTTTAGGTTTAAGGGTTAGGGTAGTGGCAGATGATAAGCTTTACATTAACAACAATTGACTAAAATCGACTAGTGGCTGATGGCTACCAATGCTGGCTGTCAGAAAACAGGAACGATCCCAAATTAACATATCAAAGCAGCTAATTAACATGTGCAAGCCACCCATTTGCATATAAATTAAGCAGCAATAACATGTAATGTCCAAGGATTGGTTCACTTTAGAAATAATGGATAACACAACTCATGCTCTTTAAGTATTAGTGTCCCTTTAAATCCAGCACTTCCCTAGCCATTGTGTCACTTTAAATGCTTATTCATTTGTCCTATCGAATCGGATAGCTCCGGAAAACCTGCTCTGCACCCCGGGATCACAAAAAGGATAAGGGCCTGTGAGGAGCCCTCCACTGCAGTGACAAGGTAAGACCCCCAGCCAGGTGTGACATGTGGCACCCAGTCACCCTATCCTGTGTACTGAGTGCTGGCCTGAACTTTAATAGGAAGAGCTGCTGCAGTAACACCCAGCACCAGTCATCTAAATGGACATATTACCTGTTCACCTTCTCCTAGAATAGGGGCTAAGGGTGGCAGCAATGCATAGCACCCCATCTGCCAGCTAAAGGGTTAATAGATCTTGCATTGGATTATACAGCACATTAACCCCTTACTATATACAGTCACTGTGCTGGGTACACACAGGTAGCTATGACCGGATACAGAGGGGGTAGTACCCCATGCAGTGGCACAGGTAGTAACAAGCAGCACTGATTTGCTGGCTCTGCCCCCTGCTTTGCTTATGCTGCCTCTCCATGTTAATCCTGGGATACAAGGCAGCCCTCCAGGCTTTTCCTGTGCAATGCTCTGCAACCCCCTCCAGCATCAGGAGTGGGTGTGGGCAACAAATGCGTGGGAAGATCAGCACAAATTAGTGTACACCAAATTATTGTTATACGCCTTTTGTAGTTTTTCCTAGTAATTACTAATGAAAGGGTTTTATTCACAAGTCAATTTACTTAAACATAAATACATGCTCATTATAAATCATGGGGAATGTGAATGAGCTGCTGAAAAGTAATCAATATGGATGTTTATTTGGTGTTTGGATGTTTATAAATGATGTTCAAAGTTTCAACAATGATAAAGTATAGGGGGCGAACCGAAAAGCGCATGTGTTCGCCGTTCGCGGCGAACGCGAACATGCGAAAATCGCCGCGAATAGTCAGCCGGCGAACTATTCGCGACATCTCTACAACTAAATAATAGAAAAAAGTGCATATAATCATCTCTCAGTTTATTCGATGGACATGTAAATCTGGTGTTCTTATTAAAGAGCCAAACCCTACTTCCTATTTTATAACCTGGGTTCCTTGACCTTAATCTGTCAGCAACCTCATTTGCAATTCTTGTGTATTATGGATTGATTTCTGAAAATTTTAAAATTGTTCCTTTATTTTTTTTAAATCTGTACTGAACTTCACAATCATAAAAAATTACCTGGACATTTGGAATAATTTTGGGATTGTATCCATAAAAAGGAAGCACTTTCATGAAAACTATTACTCAGGGAAAAGTTAACAATAGCAAGGAACTTCAGTAGTATCGGTCATATTGCAAGTAACAAGTATAATATTGAAGGTAGTGCTCAAGTGATTCATTTGACTATTTTTGTTTGACTATTTGTCTTGGGATGGAAAGTAGAAATATAGCAGAATTGTATTCTCACTTCTTACAAACTTATTTGCAGAAGTTAGATCTGATCTGCACTAAAAAATTATGTTATCAGGGAATTTCTTTTATAAATACATATGTGGTTTCTGCATCAATGGGAATCTTGACAAGTAGTACAAAGTGGACCATGTTGGTAAGTCTATCAATTACTACAATAATAGTATTATACCTACTGAATGGTGGTAGGTCCATAGTGAAATTAACTCCCATTGAGGACCGTCGTTGTTAAGGAAATGAAAGATGTGTCAGGCACCCTGCAGGATGATTGTCTTATTTTGGCCACATGTATCATAAAACTTGACATAGTATTTCACAAATTATAACATAAAAGGCCACCAAAAAGTTGCATTTTTTCTCAGGTATAGAGGTAGTAGCAAAAATAAAATTCTATTATTGAAAGATAGATTTAGGTGGTTCTATATGTGGCTTATCATGCATTATGCTTAATGCATTATCATTTCTATGTTAAGATCTTCATCTGTAGGCCATATAAAATGTAATGTGGAAAAAAAGGTTCTTCCAGGCTATCTTATAATAGATCTATATGTATTTTTGAATTGTAAAGACTCTGGTGCACTATATAAATATTAACAGTGTGTTTTGGGGCCTCCAACAAATTGCCACCTCACGAGTATCCATGATGTCTTGGGCTTCTGTACTATTGGAGCAGTTGTAAATATCTTCTTAAGATGTTAAAAAGTCTGCACTGTCTCAGAGGACCCCTTTTGTTAAGGCTATAATAGCTAGAAAATCTAACAATAATTTTGTGTTCTGTAATAGTCCAAAAATCTAATAAATCTTTGAAACTGCTTAATTGCCACCGCAGTCACTGTAAGTGCTCTTCATGGTGTGGGTTGAAAAAGCACAAGATTGTTTGTTAAAATGTTCTATATTTTTTTAATTACACTGATACCAGCAAAAATATTTTACCATTTACATTTTTGTTTACATGCTGTCTGTTCTGCTTATTGGCTTTTGCATTACAAATTAGCAGAATGTCACACACAAGGCGCATGAGGCTCTATGGGGGAATGCTGTGGTTGATAACACAGCTTCCCCTTGAACTCGAGTTACACTGCACTGACCAGTTAACCAATAGCTTTCCTGTTTTAGGTGAGTACCAGTCTTACATGCCTGCAAGATAGATATGGTAAAGGTTAAGCTTGTTTGGTGCATGGAGCAATAAATCTAATCCTTGTCTCATATGTGGAGCAGGCTGTGGACACTCTTTTACACATGTAAACACAGATTTTATTTGATTTCTCAGGGAAAATGTACATATTTAAAAAATTAAAAAATATATTTTAACATGCTGATAGAATATCTTTACAGTGATGTGGTCCAAATTGTGCTGAATTATGTGGCCATTTAAGAAATGTTGGTGCTGGCAATTAACAAACGTCTTTAACTTAATTTTTTTCTAGGTTTCATTCCATCTTTACTTGGAATAGAAATGGGCTTCATTTGTTCACATGGACAAGACATTTTTACATTTTAATGTAAAATGGATAGAACTATACTCATATCTTCGAGGTGTTCTTGCAGAGACCCTGAGTATGTAAAAATATATTTACATTATTTATTATTATTTATTTACACATTATTCACAAAGTATTGAAGAGTGACAGGTCATTGCACAGCCTACATTTATCATAACTTCACATTGCTCTTCATAAGCATTTTATTGTGAACCTGTTAATTTGATCCCTTATGGTTACCTAGGCTGACTAAATGTCGCTTACAGTCCCCCTTACTCCTAACCCTTGGTACAGTGGGATGAGGAGACATATATAATAGAATCCCTATAGACTCATGAAATATATGTAGAAGCCTTACATGTCCCTCCTTTGCCTACATTTGAAAAAATAGCCAGTGACTAGAGTTCTTTAGACTTCCATTCCACTACACCTTCTTCTGTGGGGGTTGGGGCTTTGGTGGGTATGGTGGCATTCACCAGTTTGATAAACAAAAAAACATGTAAATGTGAAAATATTTAATGGTAGTAGTTCTTATTTACCATACTTTACCATACCACCAGAGGTTTACAATCCATTTAAGAAAGGCTTGGTGTGAAAGATAGGTTAGGGTGGGGTATGAAGCACAGAATTCTCCCCCTTATACTTGCAGCACTAAATTCTTGAGACGAGGCATGGGGGCTAATGGTTAAATGGATTCCAATTATTGACATTTAATTGGTCAATGGGAGTCCATTGGCTGATAGAGGATAGACAGACCATGTACGGATGAGATTAATTGAACAGTGGAATGTAGATCACCATTTGAGCTCACTGGGAGACTGATTATTTATTTTATTTATTTTAATATTCCACGGCAAAGACTTAGGTTAAGTGAAAGTGTTTTTAATGTTGGAAAATCTGATGTCAATAGAAACTCCTCCCTACACATACTCTCAGAACTATTATTAATAGTACCGGGTTCCAAAGAAAGCAGGCAGAGGATTATATGTATGTATATGATAGGGGCAGTGATCCGTTTACAGTGCAAGTTGTTTTAACAGTGACTTCAATGGTATTTTGATTGTTTAATTAGTTATGATTTATTGTGTTTACACAATTGTGGTTCTTTATGTTTAGTAATAATAATTTTAATAGTAACTCTGCTAATGTGAAGATGTGGTTAAAATGTACTTGAAATTTTAACATGTCTAATTTAATAAAACCCTTTGTAGATGAATTAAGTACTAAATTTTGAACTTGAGTTTTCTGCAACCATAAAGGCAATGTGCTCCAAAATACAAGCCTTCATCCAAGGTAAATAGAGTAAGAGAATATAAAGTCACTGAAAGCACTTTCTGCACACTACTGAATTGCAAAGGATATGCACATAAAATGGTTGATAAGGGTTAAGCTTAATTTCCTGTGTATAGAGACTGTTATTCTATTAAAATTAGAATAAGAGTAGCATCATATTTAATTAAAGTAATTTCATGCTTCATTCAGATTATATCATTTATCATTTCTAGCTGATTACAGCCCAGTGCGTCTAAATGTCTAATGCGTGATATTTGTGAGTTACCATTATAAGAGCTATACAAATTTCTTTTTGTTTTAGATTATTAAATTATATGCCCTTTTGGAACATTGAGTGAACAAGATATTTGAAAAAATCAGTAATAAATAAGTCAGTGCGTTGTTTGCTTATTTAAATATTAAACTTTCATTCAAACTCTGAAGCATAAAATATCATTATAATCCTCCAGTAATGCAGATAAAGTCTCACTTTTTCAATAGCATTTTTCATTATAAAAAAAGTACTTGGAATTCAATACAATCACAATTAATATATCTTATTTTACAGAGGAGTGTATTGTTAAATTTGTGATATCCATTTCTATAACAAAACTACTCCAAAATGATAACTAAATGATATCTGGATTTGTCAGCAGCGTCAGTAAAAGCATCATTCTTGGCTAGATATAGCAATTTGATTTGTAACAAAGTCTCTTCCTTATCTTTCTCGGCATATACCCTGGTTTTCTCTGCATTTTCTCTCTGTGTTCAGTCTCTCTCTCTCTCTCTCTGTGCTGCCTGTTCCTGTGCTGTCTCTCTCTATGATGTCTGTCTCTGTGCCCTCTCTCTTTCTATCTCTGTGCGCTTTCTCTCTCGCTCTGTGCTGTCTGACTTTGTGCGTTCTCTCTCTCTCTCTCTCTGCGCTCTCTCTCTGTGAGCTCCATTAAGAATATAAATTGCATGTCAATTTTTCTTCCCCAATTTCATAACTTTACATTTATCCACATTAAATCTCATCTGCCATTATCATATCACCGATTTAGAAACAACCAATAGTAAATGAGACCGTCATCATGACGTCAGTAAAAAATGAAGTTCAAATGTCAATCAATTAACGTTTAGAAGTTCGATATGCGATCAGACTCGCAATCCTGCAATGTACAAAATAATAATGATGTCTAGTCCATGTGGGTGGCCTGATCCGTATTAACTCCTTAATTCCTGAGATTGATATAGCAAAGAAATGAAATGTAAAAAGAACATTTTTGATTACAGATTTGCGAGCTTGAGACTGTTGTGCATTTAATTCTAATGTCTTTCATCACTTTCCCTATCTTTTAAATTGCAGTATTGATTTTTTATTTGCATTTACAGTGCTATGATCAGGTGTTTAACCACATTGCAAGTCCTATCTGGTACTCGTAGGATTTTCTTCAATATTTGCCATTTACGGGTGTGAGAACAATTGCGTTGTAGCGATTAAATAGCGATTTGCGATAATAACATTTACGGGCTTGAATTACTGACAACTGTAGGGATTTTCAGCCTGTAACCCGCAAATTGTTTGATGGTAGCCAATAGATGCCAATTGAATAGCAAATTTGTTTACGGGCTACATTACGGACGTTAGTAACTAACAATTGATCAATTGAATAGGGGACATATTCTTGTATATTATCCCTTATTAATTAACCCTTTTACATTTCCATATATCTCTGTGTTTGCTCTTGCTCCGTTCTTAAATATAGAACAAACAAAGAAATGATCAGTCTATAATTTTAATGGTCGGTGTATTTTAACAGTGAGAGACAGAATAACAAAAAAAAGCCCCAAGAAAAGTAAAAAAATATATAAATAGATTTGCAGGTCAGTGAGGGAAATAAGTATTTGATCCCCTACCAAACAGCAAGATTTCTGGCTCCCAGGTGTCTTTTATAGAGGTAACAAGCTGAGATTAGGAGCACTCTCTTAAAGGGAGTGCTCCTAATCTCACCTCGTTACTTGTATAAAAGACACCTGTCCACAAAAGCAATCAATCAATCAGATTCCAAACTCTCCACCATGGCCAAGACCAAAGAGCTGTCCAAGGATGTCAGGGACAAGATTGTAGACCTACACAAGACTGGAATGGGCTACAAAACCATCGCCAAGCAGCTTGGTGAGAAGATGACAACAGTTGGTGTGAATATTCGCGAGTGGAAGAAACACAAAATAACTGCCAGTCTCCCTAAGTCTGATGCTCCATGCAAGATCTCACCTTGTGGAGTTTCAATGATCATGAGAACGGTAAAAAATCAGCCCAGAACAACACGGGAGGATCTTGTTAATGATCTCAAGGCAGCTGGGACCATAATCACCAAGAAAACAATTGGTAACACACTACACACATTAAGAAGTGCATTAAGGTCCTGGAGGGGCCTAACCAGTCTCCAGACCTTAATCCCATAGAAAATCTGTGGAGGGAGCTGAAGGTTTGAGTATCTGCAAAGAGAAGTGGGACAGAATCCCTCCTGAGATGTGTGCAAACCTGGTAGCCAACTACAAGAAACGTCTGACCTCTGTGATTGCCAACAAGGGTTTTACACCAAGTACTAAGTCGAAGGGGTCAAATACTTATTTCACTCATTGACCTGCAAATCATAGTTACATAGTTACATAGGCCCTCATTCAATTGCAATTTGGCCAATTGAATAGGGGTCTAAATAAGCACATAACATATTTTTTTAAAGAAGTTTTTAGTTAGTAAACATCTATCCAAAAGCAAGGTTTTCACTAACTAAAAACGTATTTAAAAAAAAATTGTTATGTGCTTAATTAGAGCACTATTGGATTGGCCAAATCGCAATTGAATGAGGGCCATAGTAATTAAGGTGGAAAAAAGACTTTAAGTCCATCAAGTTCAACCTTTTAAGATCTCCTCTGATCTGCAATATGCTGATTAAATATTAATCAATTTATACCTTTTTTGACATGCATGTTTTTCTTGTTTGTTTTTTTGTTATTCTGTCTCTCACTGTTAAAATACACCTACCATTAAAATGATAGACTGATGGACAGTGGACAAACTTTCAAAATCAGCTGGGGATCAAATACCTTTTACCCTCACTGTATATGGACATGATAATCCACTCTGAGAACAACATCATTTTAGCTCACTTGTGCCCTTCACAGGGAGAAATATCCTGCACTATATCAGTCTGGTCTCACTAAAAAGAGTGATCCAGCGCCAAAATACCAGGCACTTCTACCCTGAACAGGAGAAACAGCAAGCCCCAGACATACATTTCAACCTTTGTTGGGCCTTGTCAGTAGGGTGTAGCTAATAACTCCTTAAGGCACAGTGAGCAAGGAGTCCACGTCTGGGTCATGTGCATATGCAACAAACAAAAACAGAGGCCCTCAATTAAAGAATTAACTGACTGTAATTGGTTAGTTCTATAGACTTGATAATCCACTTCAACAGTAACCTCTTTTTAGCTGACTTGTGCCCTTCACAGGGAGAAATATTCTGCAATATATCAGTCTGGTCTCACTCCAAAGAGTGATCCAGCCCCAGAATACCAGGCAATTCTACTCTGAACAGGAGAAACAGCAAATTCCAGACATTTGTTTCAACCTTAATTGGGCCTCATCTGTATGGTGTAGCTGATAACTACCTAAAATACAATAAGCAGGAAGTCCACATCTGGAGCCCCTATCACCCTTAGGGAGACTACGGGTCATTTGCATATGCCAAATATAGCTATTACGTATAGGTATATCACATATGTTTTTCTCCAGTCATCTGGAAGCGACACTGTGGTGAGTAAATATTGAAAAATTAGATATCACATATAATAGTTGTCAACCTATGAATCGTCGTCCAGCGAAGCGAGGGGCAGCATTTGCGGAGGTGGAGGCTTTACTCCACCTCACACGCGGTTACAAACACCCAGGACCTCTGTAAGTGAAGTTACACCTCAATTTAAGTCCTAATTCCCGAGTTTAGACACATGAAAATCCCCTAAGCGAGAGAAAAAATGGCAGCCGAAAAAAACGAAAATGAGGCTACAGGACTCTAAAGACGCAAAAGACCACCAAGCACATACGGCTTTTCAAAAAAGCAGTACGAGGTACAGGATACACTCTTACCAAGGATGCTACATCATCCACAGCCGCGTACCATACACATTCACCACCATATAACAACACTAACTTATACAATGTGGAAGTACACAGCTACCCTATTGGCTTTTCCTCGCACAGACAGCCTATTTACACTACACACTGCATACATTGCTGACACTTACACCTCAGTTCCACAACAGTGCAAACCTACATTATATGCTGCAGGAACATCAAAACAGATTGTCAGCTCTTCAACACAATTCTTCCTGCATATATTACTTCCAAATAGGTATAGTATATTAATTTATTAATTTATTAATTACTTAATTAGCATACAAAAAAACATATACACAAAAAAAATACACTCTCACAAAAAAAACACAAAAGCAATTCACTGAGCGACTCACAACGAGCGCCAATGCTGCTCATAGCACACAAAGCCTTGCAATTAGCGCAAAAAGCAGATCACCGACGACCAAACAATAACACCAAAATCAGAAAAAAACAAATACATCAATCAACAGCCTCGCAATGAGCGCTGGGCCACACAAGGAGCGCCGAAGGTGCTCAGTGCGAGGCTCGCAATGAGCGCCGAGGGATCTGGGACCACAATCAAAATTAACATCTGGCCCTAACAACATTTCCTGCCTTACAATTTTATTGCCGTCATTTTTTGACGGGCAAGTCGCTAGTAATAAATAAAATAAATATAATGGTTTGGCTATTCTGGCACAGTGAGGCCTTTTATTCCATAGAGTAGGGACATCTCGAAAAAAGTCCTGAATGCATGAGTGAGAGGAGGTGACAAGAGAGGAGGAAAGAAGAATGTCAAAGATATAAGCGGGTATAATATTGTTATGGATTTATGTGTTAGGGTCATGATTTTAAATTTTATTCTGGAGGTTATGGCAAGCCAGGGGAGTGACTGACAGAGAGATGCTGCAGATGCTGAGTGTTGAGTATGGTAGATTAGTCTAGCAAAGGCATTCATTATGGATAGAAGTGGAGACAGATGGGTGATGGGAAAGCCAGCAAGGAGATGACGAGAGAATGCATTTGAATTTTAGTTGTGTCAAGTAATATAGTGACATATTTGACTATTGATCGTATGTGAGGAATGAAAAAGAAGGCAGGGTCCAATAGAAGCCCATAGAAAAGTGGTGGATATCTGAATACTTGAAGCTGTTGTAGAGAGTGTGAAGTTTAAGTGTTCAGTCTTTGAGTTTGATTTGACTGTTGCACAGATGCTTGGGAAGCAGTTGGCCACACGTGCTAGTATAGATGACGATAGATCTGGTCCTGAGAGGTAGATTTTCATATAAATTATACTGAAATCCAAAAACATGCAGGGTTAATTTCAGATGTTATCAATTTTATTTTTAAAGTTGCTAGCAAAGTATTTAGTTATGAGAAAGAAGGCAGGATGCAGGGATGGGCAAATAAAAGTGTTAAATGTATCAAAAAAACATTTGGGATTGAAGATAAAGTTGATATTAACAATGAAAAGCAGTATTGTTAGGCAAGATTGAAGCAAGATTGAACGCAGAATAAATGTCTGCTGTAGTGCAGGAAGTCGGCTGTAGTGTAAGATGTCCTCCATAGTTGTTCAGCACTGCTGGAGCACCTTTTTGCATAGTGTGCCATGCTTGTGGACAGTGGCGTAGCTAGACCTTTTGCCGCCCGGGGCTACCCAAGAGTTTGCTGCCCCCCCACCATCGCCCCCACACAACTCTGCCCCCATGAACCTCAACCATGCCCCAACTCCACCCCCTGAAAAAAATTAGCAGTTCCCTCTCTCCTTCACACACTCTCTCTTTCACACACACACTCTCTCTCTTTCAGAACTCTCTCTCTGAACTCTCTCTCTCTCTTTCACACACACACTCTCTCACACACACACTCTCTATCTCTTTCTTTCACACACACACACTCTCTCTCTTTCACATACAAACACCCTCTCTCTCTTGCACACACACACATACACCCTCTCTCTTTCACACACACACACACTCTCTCTATCTCTCTCTTTCACACACACTCTCTCTTTCACAAACATACTCTCTCTCTCTTTCACATACACACTCTCTCACACACACCCTCTCTCTTTCACAACTCTCTCTCTCTCTCTTTCACACACACACACACTCTCTCTCTTTCACACACACACACCCTCTCTCTTTCACAACTCTCTCTCTCTCTCTTTCACACACACACACACTCTCTCTCTTTCACACACACACACACTCTCTCTCTCTCTTTCACATACACACTCTTAGACACACTCTTTCTCTTTCACACACTCGCTTTCACACAGACACTCTTTCACACATACACACACACTATCTCTCTCTTTCACACACACACACACACACACACTCTCTCTTTCACATACACACACTCTCTCTTTCACACACACTCTCTCTCTCTTTCACATACACACACTCTCTCTCTCTCTCTTTCACACACACACACTCTTTCTCACTATCTCTCTTTCACACACTCTCTCTCTTTCACACACACACACTCTCTAGCTCTCTTTTTCACGAACACAAACACACACTCTCTCTTTCACACACACTCTCTCTTTCACATATACACTCTCTCACACACACTCTCTCTCTTTCACCCACACTCTCTCTCGCTTTCAGAACTTTCTCTCTTTCACACACACACTCTCTCTCACACACACACACTCTCTATCTCTTTCTTTCACACACACACACACACACACACACACACACACACACACTCTCTCTCTCTTTCACATACATACACCCTCTCTCTATTTCACACACACAAACACCCTCTCTCTTTAACACACACACACTCTCTATCTCTCTCTTTCACACACACACACACACTCTCTCTTTCACAAACATACTATCTCTCTCTTTCACATACACACTCTCTCACACACACCCTCTCTCTTTCACAACTCTCTCTCTCTCTTTCACACCCACACACTCTCGATCTTTCACACACACACTCTCTCTCTTTCACACACACACACTCTCAATCTTTCACACACACACACACACTCTCTCTCTCTTTCACATACATACTCTCACACACACTCTCTCTCTTTCACACACACTCTCTCTTTCACACACTCGCTTTCACACAGACACTCTTTCTCTTTCACACACTCTCTCTCTCTTTCACACACACTATCTCTCTCTCTTTCAAATACACCCACACAGGCTCTCTCTCAAACACACACACTCTCTCTCTCTTTAACACACACACACTCTCTCTCTCTTTCACACACACACTCTCTCACATATACACACGCTCTCTTTCACACACACACGCTCTCTCTCTCTTTCACATACACACTCTTTCTCTTTCACACACACTCTCTTTCTCTCTATCTCTCTCAAACACACTCTCTCTTTCACACACACACACTCCCTAGTTCTCTTTTTCACGCACACACACACACACACTCTCTCTCTTTCACACACACACTCTGTCTCTCTCTTTCACATATACACTCTCTCACACACACACTCTCACACACACACTCTCTATCTCTTGCTTTCACACACACACACACACACTCTCTCTTTCACATACATACACCCTCTCTCTCTTTCACATACACACACGCCCTATCTCTTTCACACACACACACTCTCTATCTCTCTCTTTCACACACACACACACACACTCTCTCTCTCTTTCACAAACACACTCTCTCTTTCACATACACACTCTCTCACACACACACTCTCTCTCTTTCACAACTCTCTCTCGCACACACACACTCTCTCTCTTTCACATACATACTCTCTCAATCTTTCACACACACACTCTCTCAATCTTTCACACACACACACACTCTCTCTTTCACACACACACACACACACTCTCAATCGTTCACACACACACTCTCTCTTTCATACACACACTCTCTTTCACACACACACACTCTCTCTCTCTTTCACACACACACTGTCTCACTCTCTCTCACACACACACTTTCTCACTCTCTTTCACACACTCCCTCTATCTTTCACACACACACACTCTCTCTTTCACACACACACTGTCTCTATCTTTCACACACACTCTCTCTCTTTCACACACACACACTCTCTCTTTCACACACTCTCTCTCTCTCTCTTTCACACACACACAATCTCTATCTTTCACACACACACACAAACACACACTCTCTCTCACACAGCATCACTGTTTTGAACATGATGGGAGGATCTAACTGACAGAACTTTTAGTCGCAATCAGCTCCATAGATTTAATGCAACTGAAGTAGTGTATATACTATTGGCTACAGATGCAACACCCTCCTGATCAATACTAACTCAGGACATTGGATGATGGCTATAAGAAGCCAATCAGAATATTTATGGGTGGAAAAAGCCATCATTTAAAATAAACTGTAAGTGCATTTCTAGTTTAGTTTCACTACTCTATGTTCATCTGATGTACAGTATGGATGACTTCATTGGCCCTTTAAGAATCATAGTAGGTTAAATTGCTATTATAACCTTATTCAGTTATGGTATGAGATAAATTAACCAAAAAAAAGAAACAAATTAATACATTAGCATAATAAAATGAAAAAATATTAATAAACAAAAAATAGTTATCATGGATGAACAAGTAAATTGAAATTATAGAAATTAATACAGATACAGATACGGATATGAATACGGATACAGATTGTGCCGAGGTGCAAGCTGCAACAAT
The DNA here is from genome assembly GCA_027410445.1 of Discoglossus pictus. Taxonomy (NCBI): domain Eukaryota; kingdom Metazoa; phylum Chordata; class Amphibia; order Anura; family Alytidae; genus Discoglossus; species Discoglossus pictus. The sequence continues at coordinate 128,883,729 of CM050163.1, read as the reverse complement.
CACTGCTGTTCATTGCGTGATCTTGATTCATTTTCTCTGGCTCTCTGACAGCTTCACAGAATAAATTGGGAAGACTAAACTGAGGTATGTGTAGCCTTCAATACTATTTACCAACAACCACATATCCAGGCAAAGCCATAGACAAATATATAAATAGACACTCTTTTCCTCCTAAATATACACACACAAGTGTTGGTGGGAGTATGTGCATGTGTGTGTGTAAGTGCGTCATAGCAAGGGGTAAAATTGACAGTGCTGAGGACGGAAAACCAATATTCAATTACAAATGTTCATGTACCCCGCAATTGCCTTCTACTCTGTAAATGGCAAATGTATCAAAAAATTATACAAGTACTTGATGGGACCCGCAAGTGGGTTAAACACCTGTTCAAAACACTGCAAAAGCAAATAAACACACAATACTGAATTTACAAATACTGTGAAAGCAATGAAAGGCATTATAATTAATTGCACAACAGTCTCAAGCTTGCAAATCCACAATAAAAAAATATTTTTATTAAGTTTAATTTCCGTGTTATATCGATTCTGGGAATCAAGGAGTTAATACATATCATGGAACCCGCATGGACTAGAGCAGTTGCTTTAATGATTTTTATTGATTTCTACATTGCTGAATTGCAAATTATACTTTTAAACACTAATTGATTGTAGATTAAATTCTATGTTTTACTGACGTCATGATGACAATCTCATTTATTATTGGCTCTGTCTAAAAGAAGGAAAGGACAGAACACTTTATAGCCAGCCAGGAGATAAACTCTCTCACTGCGGTGCATAAGCTTGCCAAAGAAAAGGCTATGATGAATCTGGCGACCAAAAAGTATTTAAAACAATATACTTTATTTCATTATTTAAAATATACTCAAATTTAACATACAATGGTAAAAATTACAGGTACACAAAACACATAACTCTCATATTCTGATGACTATTGATATAACTTATAAGTCTAAAAAGTAACTTATGGACTCGCTTAATTGATCATGACCATGCCCTGAAATGCTACTTACAGGTTTGTGGTTTGCGTGTGCATGTAATTATGGGTTAGTGACAATTGAATACGTATAAATGTTTAGAGAAAATTTGACCCACAGCCAAAAGTTCAGTTTGGAGGTAGTTACGGGCTTGCAAATAAATAGGGCCCATTGCATGCAAGTGCTACAAGTGACAGACCTTCATAGTGACTTTTTGATAGGCTTCAGTGAGTAAAAATAGAACCTTTAAGCACTTGTTAATCAAATTATATTTAAATTAGCAAATAATCACTTAGCTAGTTTATTTTAATATCACAAAAGGGAATCTTCCATGTCCTCTTAAAAAGGTACAGTAATAAATGAATGGTAACATTTTAGAGCATAAATTCCAAATAATGGTTTTGAGATCCAGCTGTAGTGTTGGTCTCATTCCAAAATAAGGTCATCATCATTCCTCCAATATTTGTTGTGCTTAATTGCTGTTACAGGCACAAAGCATAATGCCAAAGTTTTAAGATACCGCTTGGGAAATTTGTATCTAAATCATTCATAGATATTTATTGAAAGTGTATTCATTTATCAATGATACATATAATTGCCTTTAAAAGGGCTTTGACAGAACAGAGAGGAGCATTGCTGTGTATATCCTTGCATTAAAGATACTAATAGAGCTTGAGAGTTTGACTGTTTATTATATTACCTTGTGCTTTTAAGATATTTGATTTTCATCCATGAAGAAATCCATTACAGCACTTTAAAACTTCAGCTGCTGGTAATGGAAAACACAAGATGTTAGAATATGTAAAAGTCTGATCAACTATTAAATATATACTTCAGTTTAGTTTATTCTATCTATCAGAAAGTAAAGTTAACCATTTGATTGCTCTACATAAACTCTGCACTGTATATTAAGGTGGATGCTGTCACTGTACAAATTCAGGAATGTGTTTATTATACTAGTAGGGATTTGCTGAAACTGTGTCTGTGACTTGCTTTGTGGAATAATGGGCACACTAATACAATTCAGTATTACTGCAAAAGTGTGAATAAAAACTATTGTATTATGTTTAAAAAATGTTCTTCCCCTCGCTTTCAAATTAATTATAATTGTTATTTTCCCTTAATTGTTAAAAAATAGCTTAAAGGTATATGGAAGTGAGGAGGGTTATGAATACATCCTGTAGAATGCATCAAAACCCACCTAGCAAAAAAATGTTTGCATGAAAAAATGCAAAAATTTTTTGCAGAAAAGAAAATAATGTGCTGGGGGTGATGCATATTGGATATCTAATTTTTAATGAGATATCCAATATTCAGCACATGCGCATGCTGATTGGCTAAAGGAAAGGAAAGGAAAGTGTCTGAAATCATGTGACTTCCCACAGTAGGGCAGACTACAGGTGCTAACTGAGCATGCCTGCACAATTCCCAGGCAAAAAATAAAAATTGTATTAGTTATGCTAATTATCCCTGGGGATTTCAGGGGGTGTCAACATTGAGAGAAAACAGTTTGCAAAAGCAAGAAATTCAGCAAACTTCAGGCTAACGGTTTAATTCTTTACTTTGGAATTTTTTCATGCAAACAATTTTTTTTCAGCACTATACTATAAATTCTCATCTATCAGATGCATTAATAACCCAGCTCACTTTCATATACCTTTAATGCCAAAAGTACATATGTCTATTGTCAGTAATATTATGACAAAAAGTTTTAATAATTAGATAGATAGATAGATAAATAAATAGATTTATACACAGATATTCACCTTATGCAAAATAATATGTATTGATATTAACAAAGCAAACAATCATCTATTTAAGAGAAAATAATAGCAACACATACACAGATTTCATAAAGCACAAATCATCACAGTATTTCTACCACAAAGGAATGCTTAATATTAAACATAAATTATATAATTTTATGATTTAAAACTGCATGATCAATGTATTTAATAAAATGACCAACAATCTCATATATATTAAAACCATATAGCAATTAGAGAATAAAGCACCAATATAAGCCAAAAATAGAGGGTCAATGTAAAAGCCAGAATGGAATGGAACAAACCCTAACAAGCCATTCATAAAGAAATCAATGCCAATATCACTTAGATGTGTTGAATACTATTGAGAACAATATTTACAAGCCAAAACCAATTCAATATAATACTTTATTAGCCCTTTAAAAATATCACCCGGAACAGGATAAAACAGGCCGGAAAACACACTTTCTAAATGGAATTCCTGCTAAAACCATTGGGAAGTGTTTAATATAAGTGATAACTAAATTTAAAAGCCAAAACCAATCTGATAGAATGCTTCATTAACCCTTTTACAAGGCAAAATATATATATATTTTTAGATAAGCCGGAAAGGTGACTTTCCAGAGGGTCAAAAATACAAAATTCACCAAACACACATGACTAGGTGGGATTCATGTAATAACCTTGATGAATTCCCCAGAAACTAATTTCAAGTATCCATTCTGGGCCAGAATACAGTATTGTGAAAAATTAATCCGGAACAGTTTCCACAGACAGAACTCCAAAATACACCAGACACACATTACTACATTGGATTCAATATTTTATAATATGACACAAAATACCAACTTCCCACAATATCAGAAATTCAAAATTCAGGCAGTAGTAGCATTGTATATAAGGCAATATGGGTAATCCATTGTCTATAAGTAGTGTAGGGAGTCCATAAGTAGGGTAGTGTACTCAGCATGTTAGAAAGACATATCTTAAGAAGTATGTGCAACTATGTAATATCAACTTAAAATTTATTTTAATATTTCTATTGTTATTTTGTTTAATAATATCTCTATTTTGAGACAATAATTTTATTAGACAGTGGATATAAAAAGTCTACACACCCCTTATAAATGTCAGGTTTCTGTGCTGTAAAAAAATGAGACAAAAATCATTTCAGAACTTTTTCCACCTTTAATGTGACCTATAAACTGTACAACTCAATTGAAAAAACAAACTGAAATCTTTTAGGTGGAGGGAAGAAAAAAAAGAAAAATAATGTGGTTGCATAAGTCTGCACACCCTCGTATAACTGGGGATGTAGCTGTGTTCAGAATTAAGCAATCACATTCCAAATCGTGTTAAATAGGAGTCAGCATACACCTGCCATCATTTAAAGTGCCTCTGATTAACCCCAAATAAAGTTCGGCTGCTCTAGTTGGTCTTTCCTGAAATTTTCTTAGTCATATCCCACAGCAAAAGCCATGGTCCACAGAGAGATTCCAAAGCATCAGAGGGATCTCATTGTTAAAAGGTATTAGTCAGGAGAAGGGTACAAAATAATTTCCAAGGCATTAGATGTACCATGGAACACAGTGACGACAGTCATCATCAAGTGGAGAAAATATGGCACAACAGTGACATTACCAAGAACTGGAACTCCCTCCAAAATTGATGAAAAGACGAGAAGAAAACTGGTCTGGGAGGCTACCAAGAGGTATGGGAAATGGGGTAAAGTGGCAAGACTAAAGTCTTTTCTTATGAAGAAAAACATCCAAGCCAGGCTACATTTTGCAAAAACACATCTGAAGTCTCCCAAAAACATGTGGGAAAAGGTGTTATGGTCTGATGAAACCAATGTTGAACTTTTTGGCCATAATTCCAAAAGATATGTTTGGCGCAAAAATAACACTGCACATCACCAAAAGAGCACCATACCCACAGTGAAGCATGGTGGTGGCAGCATCATGCCTTGGGGCTGTTTTTCTTCAGCTGGAACTGGGGCCTTAGTTATGATAGAGGGAATTATGAACAGTTCCAAATACCAGTCAATATTGGCACAAAACCTTCAGGCTTCTGCTAGAAAGCTGAACATGAAGAGGAACTTCATCTTTCAGCATGACAACGACCCAAAGCATGCATCCAAATCAACAAAGGAATTGCTTCACCAGAAGAAGATTAAAGTTTTGGAATGGCCCAGCCAGAGCCCAGACCTGAATCAGATTGAAAATCTGTGGGGTGATCTGAAGAGGGCTGTGCACAGGAGATGCCTTCGCAGTCTGACAGATTTGGAGTGTTTTTGCAAAGAAGAGTGGGCAAATCTTGCCAAGTCAAGTATTAGTTTAAGGGTGTGCATACTTATGCAACCATATTATTTTATTTTTATATTTTTTCTTACCTTTACCTAAAATATTTCAGTTTGTTTTTTAATTGAGTTGTACAGTTTATAGGTCACATTAAAGGTGGAAAAAGTTCTGAAATGATTTGTCTTTGTCTCATTTTTTTACAGCTCAGAAACCTGACATTTTAACAGGGGTGGGTAGACTTTTTATATCCAATGTAGCTGACAATTGCCCTTCTGCTTTAGCCTTTAGACGTCTCCACTCACTATGTTATTTCATATATTCACCTTGTTTATTGATGAGTCTGAAGCACTTTGTTTTTGGCATGTCTGCTGCTGGTGATGTAGAACAGTAATCTCACTATACCATTTGAGTGTGAACATTCATTTAACTGTTTGTTAATAAAATGTCAATATCTGGAATAATACTCAATGCTAGAGTTTAATAATCCTTATGGTATAACCTGTGAAAGGGCACATAAAGCTCCTTATGGCAACCCAAAGTGAAACCATATATCCAATAAATCAGTGCAAATGATTACAATATATATACAAATAATGCACACATTTACATGTTAATAAAATTATTATTATATCAAAGCACACATACTTCCCGGATGAACATTTATAAAACTATAATACAAATCATAAATACAACACTATAACCAAAAGACTACATCATTTAGAAAGTAATCTATATTTAACAACACTTGAGGGAAATGAGTTTCCTTTTATTGCAGGAGGACAGCAGCAAGTTTAAATATGAGTTTTACTGTTAAACCAATTGTGCTTAGCTGCAGTACATAGTTTGTAGAAGAAGATGTTTATATTAAAGAGCTTGTTTACTTGTAATGCTTTTAAACCCATTGAAAGCAGGGGTCTTGGTTAGCAGGACTGTGACAATCTACAACATTGATGGAGTTATTTTGTATAGTAATATTAAAGGAATGTTGACACGTATACCGTTTATTTTAAATACAGATTCTGTGTATACTGATATGGTACTATAGTGTAAAATTCATTACTTAATTTGAACACAACTTCACTCATCCACCTGTGCAACAACCTCCAGGTTACAGACATCACTTCCACTCCTCCTTCTGACCTTATTTTCTTGTATGTACAGTATCTACATTTCACCATTGCTATACAGTGTATAATATCCCCCTTCCATTTACACTCTTTATTTATAACCTCAAATGTTATTCAATAGGATGATAAGAAAACAAGGAGGGTGTGGAAAGAGAAAAAAAAATGTTGCATCGAAGGGGGAAGTAAAGGGTAACCTCTCCCTATTAGGGGAAGGCAGGCAATACTGAGTCCAGATCATGACCACACATTATTACAAACCTTCCTAGGTGAGAAACTTATCACAATGCTTCAAGGCTTGTGAAAAGAGTTCACAGTGTATTGCCATAGAGCAGTATGATAGTAAACTAATAAGTGGGGGTAGGGACTATATAGAAGTAATGGGGTAGAAAGTGTAGAGGTCTTAAGGGAAGGATAAACTACTCAAGGGGGAGGAGAAAGGGGACAGTTACTATAGTCAATATAGGTGGTCTTGTTAAGTAACTCAAATACAGTACTTCAAACCTGCATCATCAAAGCAACCTAAAGTGTATGCTTGCTATTGTAAGAAGTATCCCTGGGAAAATGGCAAGCTAGAATTATTAACAATAAATGAGAAATGGGATAATACAGTGTCACAGCTCGACCGGTCAATCTGGCCCATATGATCTCTAGCTACTGCCACAACAGTTGACCAGGGTTGTTTTCATAGCTAACCTATGTTATCACTTAAGACTATATATAACACTGAGCACTGATTATGGCCATGGTGACCAAGGATGGACATTTCCCTTTATACAGCCACAAATTGACTCTTCCCCTAGGTAACTAAAGGGAGCTAACTGACATTTTTACCACCTAATCATGTTTATTTTGGATGAGTAATATAATTCAGGGTGTTTTTGATACATACAGCCAATAAACATATATTAGAGTCAGTATCACTTTACGGCTGACCAGTAGACACTTCCAGTAGCCAACCGCAATAACCAGTACATCCCCAGTGTGGAGATTAACCAAATTCCCAAAGTGAGTAACTCTATAGCACAGAAAAGTTTATCTTATGGCCTGAATAAAGTATAAAACCTGCACCGAGTCAGTAGTATAAGTTGATTTATCCATTGGGACTGAAAATTATATATTTTCCTTTTAAAATATTGTGTGAAGTTGTTCTGTTAGGTTGAGGGCTAATGCATGCTGCCGATCAGTTATAGCTTTCATTGAAATAGGCAATTGTTTGTACTTTGAAACCCTATCGAGGTGTGAATATTTGTGGTCCTTTTGAGTGGCATAATGCTGATGAGAATTGCATTTCTTCAATGTTGGTATTGCAATATCACAAAGCAAGTAAATCCTCTTATCTTTAGCTGAAACAAGATAATATTGCAGTTCCCAATCCTCAATAAAAATTCTGCTTTCTTCCTTCAGCTTTCTCTTGGTCTCCAGATATTATCAGGCTTTGTAACTATTCTAAAATTCCACAGAGAGACATGTGCACCATTGTCAAAAGATAATAACAGACTGAGGTACAGGACACCCACATACAGACGTCGTCAAGCAGCCTCCTGCAGTAGTGGCGCTGGTGTAGTGATAAGTAAAATTTTGTTATATATGTATTGTACTGGTGTATGGATAACATTTTGTGAAGGTGGTGAAGACACTAAATCATTCATAATACCAAATTATTTTGTCAGGCTTCCTTATTTTTAATGTCAATAAAAAACAAAAGCAATAATTGCAAACCAATATTAATTTATATATATATATATTTAATATTTAATAACTGGAATATGTATCTACCTGTGTGCACCATATAAGAAAGAACAAAAATAATACTTATGATGTGCATATCTGAAATAAAAGTAGGAAAGTAAAAAGAAAATACCCCAGCAAATTCACCAGAGTAAATTTTACAGAGTAAACTTTTTTCTGCTACTTGCAAGCATTGGATCAGCTCAAGATAAATCACTCCTATTATTGCATTGTTGAAATTCTAATGCCCAGTCTGGCACACTGATACAGTGAATACAGGGTCACCCTGAAGTAGAGTATGAGGGATGGGGATGAGAGCTATACATGCTTAAATTTGCAGTAGTCTGTCTCCCATACAGGAAGATGTTTTAGGTTATTATTAAAGAACATAAAGACTGCCTATATATCGCATTAGCTTTTTTTTCTAATGTGAGACATAAAGAGTCTCATTCTACTGAGCAATTGCTAGTTACAGTAGCCCTTAATGGAGGCCGTAAGTTATTTCGCTATTCAATTGGATTTTTTTTGCGAGCCGCAAACAGGCTACGTGTTACGGGCTTGAAATCCTTGCAGTTGTTACAACCGTAACTTATCATCTAAGCCTTTGATCTTTCATGTCCACGAAAGTTATAATCGCAAATCGATATTCAATTGCTACAATTCCTCAAGCCCGCAAATATTTTCACACTCCTAAATGGCAAATGTAGAAGAAAATCCTATGAGTACTAGAGAGGACCCCCAAAGGGGTTAAAGACATATCCGTAGCACTGTACAAGCAAATAAAAAATCAATACTGTAAATGATGGTGAAAGCAATGACAGTCTCAAGCTCACAAATCGTCGAGTTAATACATATCAGGCTACCCACATACTGGATATCTCAACGCTAATTGATTAACATGTTAACTCCATTTTTTACTGACCTAATGATGATGGTCTCATTTTCTATTGGTTGTTTCTAAATGGGTAGTTAGGGCCTTGCTTAATTGATCATGTTCCTGCCCTGAAATGCTATGTTTAAGCTTTCAGCCCGTAACTTGCGGGCTTGTTCAATTGAATAGCACCGTATTTATAGCCGACCGCAAGCCCACAGCAGGCCCGCAAACATAAGGCCTATATACCGTGAGATGCAGCCTTCTAATTGAATGAGGTTCTTAGTGTTGTTAGTGCTGCATTTAAATTCATACTAATTAACTAGTTTGGTGTGTTAATTAATAACCCCCAAATTTACTTTGCACTTAGATCCTCTCCCCAAGTTTACCGAGCTGCAAATTAGCTTTTTGAGCCACACATTTACATAAAGAAGCCCTAAAAAATGCTATGCATCTCAGGGATAATTTACTGAAGAGAAAAAATGCTAGTGCATTATATAGTCAGTTGTTAATACTCTTTAAAATGAAACCAGCTTCCTTTTGGGGTTACATTGTCTTTTCAATTCGGCCAGATGCTCTTGATTAATTTTGCTTTTGTACAAGCGAACTAAGTTGTGTTTTGTAACATCAAATAACACCAAACTTGAATGGTCAGAATAAGTTATTTAGTCATAGGCAACACACCTTTTCCATTTGCAGCTACCAGTCTTCTCCAAAAGGAGAATGAGGAGTTATTAAATATTGAGTATCAATTGAACAGTAGCAATTTTATTTTAGTCTGCAGCACTCTACATACTCCTCCTTCTGCAAATACTTTCTCTCACATGTGATACAATGGAAAATAGGAAGCATCATCCTTTTTTTCTGTTTTTGAATCATTTGTATTCTGATGTTACAGATGACATCTGTAAGTGTAGACAAATAGAGGAAGCAAAAGAATGCATGGAACAGCAAACATAAATGAGTGGTAGAGCAGAGAGGGGAAAGTACATTATTATATCTGACTGTCCTAGAAATTTGGAAGGTAGAGATTTTTTTATTATTTTTTATAAAATGTAATTCTATTCTCAAAATATAACACAGGAAGTGTCTACATCTATTCAACCTTAACCTAAACCCCTGCAAGTTTCCATCATCTTTAAAACATGCCACAATTATGCCCCTTTGTATGAAACTCATCTGACTGCTTCTGCATCTATCAACCTATCAAACATTCAGCCTATCTCTCTATTTCTCCTGGCTTCGAAACTGCTCAAGTGACTCTTCTACCCAATGTATTTTCTGCAACTCCCTTCTTGACCCCTTTCAATGTGGCTTCCAGACCCAACACTCCACAGAAACAGCTCTCACAAAAGTCACTAATAACTTGCTTACCTCCAAGTAAAAGGTTAACTTCCCTATTCTAATTCTGATGGATCTCTCTTTTGCCTTAGATACAGTTGACCACCCTATTTTAATCCAACTTTCTGCTTGGCATCCATGACACAGCTCTCTCATGGTTCACATCCTACCTAGAAGTTTGAACATTTACTTCTTCACCTCATCCTGTGACTGTTGGCGTATCCCAAGGTTCAGTACTAGGCCCCCTCTTCTTCTCCATCGATACATCCTCCCTTGATTCCCATATAAAATCCTTTGGATTTTGGTATCATCTATATGCAGATGATGCTCCAAATGACCTCTCTGCCCAAAATATATCCCAATCTCTTCTTGCATGAGTTGCCATTTCAATCTCAAGCATGTATGATTCTGGATATGTACCCATCAACTCAAACTCAACATGTCAAAGACTGAGCTTCTAATCTTCCCACCCTCTACTACAGCTTCCAACCTCCCAGACCCGTTGTCTTGAGATTAAACTGGACCCTGGCCTCTTTATTATTCTTCACATACAATCATTAACAAAATCTGTCAGTTTCACCTTAAAATCATTACTATCTTAGATGTAACACAAGTAAAATTTGAATCTATTGTCTAATCATATCTCGACTTGACTACTGTAACTCGCTCCTTGGGGACACCCCACTACCCGTCTGTCTCCACTCCAATCCATAATTAATAGCTCTGCTAGACTCATCTACCATAATTATCGCTCATTGTCTGCAGCTCCTCTGTCAATCTCATCACTTACTTCCCATAGTCCATCCCATTATATCTCTGCTCTTGTCTCAAAATACTCCCCAAACCGCTCTCTTCTCTCTGCTAATGGCCTTCTTCTTTCCTCCTCTCTCATCACCTTCTCTCACACCCATCTTCAGAACATTTCTCGTTCTGCCCTTACTCTATGGAACTGCTTGCCTCATTCCACTAGACTATCTTCCTGCCTCAAAACCTTTAAAAAAAATCACTAAAACACATCTGTTTGAAAAATGTTTAGCACCTTCAGCCTCAATATGCACATCTCTACAGCAATATATCACTCACATCGACAATCTACAGTGCAACAAACAAACATCTCCACTTGCTGGAGTCTATTGTTTTCACACTGCCATCTTATATCTATCACCCTCCAAACCCTTTAGATCGTAAGTTGCGATTTTTCCGTTTTTTCAGGTGCTTTTGAAACAAGCACTATGTACATTTTAAGCTCAAAGACAGGACCCTCAATTATTTTGCAATGTGTTACTATTGTTTTTGCCTTGTACTTAAACCTAGTAATAGCTCTACAAAATATGTTGGCGTGTTACAAATAAATCATAATAATAATGATGTATAATCCATTTGCTTGAGCCATAAATATGTGTGACCTAAAAGAGAGTACATAAGCCTTTATATAATTATCCTTCACTCAAAGCATACAAATATGTATTTTACAGTTTTTAATACAACGAATAATAAAAACGGCTATCAATAAAACTAATCAAGATAAGACTAAATCAGATAGATGCAAAGTTAATATAATCAAGTGAAGGCTTCTTAAAGGAATACTGTAAGACTGTATTTTTATTTTAATACAGTATAAAGCCTTCCTATGTATGTACTTTAAAAAGTGTGTTCCTTATTATATATTAAAAATATGTACTAGGATGGCAATATTAATGTATACAAAATTACATATCAATCTGTTACTTATTTCTAATAATATGGTTATGATCATTCTAGCATGTTATAATATTAAAAGATAAAATATATCTATAGCTATCTATGTCTATAATAATAAATTTTTCAACACTAATACACATATGATAGATCATTATAATAAATATAAAAATACGCTTTACTTACCTCTTTTCTATAAAAATGGATACAAGGAGACCACTTTCAATAAATAATTGTACATAAAACATGTATATAGTTTTATAATAGTGACCACGTTTTTTAGTGGTATAAGTATATACATAAGTATTTGTGTGTGTTTGGGTAACTCAGTTGTGTTTGAATCTCTGTGATCTCATAGACTGCAAAACACCATGCTGATCTACTTGGTATTCATGGCAGAAATACATGAGTGGGTTGCCAGTTCCTTCTCCAGTGGGCCTCAGCATGCAGCTTCTTGTATTCTGAGGTGGTCTCCCATCCAAGTATTAACCAAGCCCAACCCTGCTTGGCTTTAGGGTAGTGTGACCTGTTGGTTCCCTGACTGGAATTGAACACAGGTGGTGAAAGTACTGAATCCTAACCACTGGACCACTAGGGAACCCCGGTATAAATACAGTATGTATATAGGAAGGCTTTATATTAACATACAAATCCAATTTTGCAGTGTCCCTCTAAGAACTTTAGAGATTATGGAAACTTACTTGTTGGAATAAGTGTTTTAGAGAAGGAAGAGACAAACTGTGAAGTGATGTGATTTGTATCAAGTGAGCAAGTTGTAAAGTAAGAGGTTTATAGATGGATAGAGACTTTATCCTCAGATAGAAGGTTGAAGGAGCCCTTTGTGCATGTGGCACAAGGTAGGGGAAAATCCAAGGAGCTTGGAGAAATATATGGTACAAACCATCAAAGAGGTCAGTTAGAAAATCAGGGGTCAGCTCGATAAACAGCGATGATCGCTGCTATCTATTGAAAGTCTTCCCTTGAGCCAAGCTTTAGCCCTTCTGCTCCAGGGAGGTTTCTGTCCTCCCTGAGCTCACCTTATGACACCTGCGTTAAGGTTTGACAAAGCGAGGCGAGCCGTTAACGCATAGCAATGGCGCTTTACACAACTAAACCAACGGTTTGCCCTCACGCACACAGACTATTTCTAATGCACAGTTGGAACATTCATTACACTTTATCATCACAGCACCAACACTCAAACTGTACATTGTATGCTGCTGGAAAATACAGATTGTTAGCTCTTCAGGCTATTGCTTGCTGGATATATTAATTACAAATAGGTAAAGTATATTAAATTATTCAAGAACTAATTAATTCATTATTAGTTAACTAAATATAGATAAACTAGTGACTTGCCCGTCAAAAATGACGGCAATAAAAAGTGGCACTCATCACAGGCCTCGCAATGAGCGCCTTTTGGCGCTCATTGCGAACCATCCCCCCACCTCTCCCACCATCTACTTTACTGGCCTTGCAATGAGCACCTTTGGAGCTCATTGCGAGTCTCTCCCCCTGTCTACTTCCTCCCTTGTGTCTCATTTCCCCCCTCCTCTCCCTCCCTTGTGTCTCCTTTCCCCCTACTCTCAGTCCCTTGTATCTCCTCCCCCCCTGTGTTTTTACCCCCTTCTCCCTCCCATGTGTCTAACCATCTCCCCTGTGTCTCTTTCCCTCCTATGTCTCTTTCCCCCCTCTCCCTCCCATGCTCTTTCCCTCTCCCTGTGTCTCTTTCCCCCTCCCCTGTGTCTCTTCCCCCTTCCCTGTGTCTCTTTCCCCTCCCCTGTGTCTCTTTCCCCCTCTTCCTCCCCTGTGTCTGTTTCCCCCTCCCATGTGTCTCTTTCCCCCCTGTCACCCCACTCGCTGTGTATCTCCCCCTCCTCCCCCTCCTCTGTGTCTCTTACTCCTCCTCTCATTCCCCTGTCTCTTCCCCCTCCTCTCCCTCCCCTGTGTCTCTTCCACCCTCCTCCCCCTCCCCTGTGTCTCTTCCCCCTTCCCTGTGTCTCTTTCCCCTCCCCTGTGTCTCTTTCTCCCCTCTTCCTCCCCTGTGTCTGTTTCCCCCTCCCATGTGTCTCTTTCTCCCCTGTCACCCAACTCGCTGTGTATCTCCCCCTCCTCCCCCTCCCCTGTGTCTCTTACCCCTCCTCTCATTCCCCTGTCTCTTCCCCTCCTCTCCCTCCCCTGTGTCTCTTCCACCATCCTCTCCCTCCCCTGTGTTTCTTTCCCCCCTGCTCGCCCTCCCCTGTGTCTCTTTATCTCCTGTGTTTCTACCCCACCTCTCCCTCCAGTGTCTCTTTCCACCTCCCCTGTGTCTCTTTCCCCCTGTATCTCTTCCCCCCTTTGTCTCTTTCCCTCCTCTGTGTCTCTTTCCCCTCTCTCCCTCCTCTGTGTCTCTTCCCACCCTCTCCCCCTGTGTCTCTCCCCCGTGTCTCTTCTCGTGTGTCTCTTTCCCCCTGTATCTCTTTCCCCATCTCCCCCCTGTGTATTTCCCCCCATCTACCTGTGTTGCTTTCCCCCCTGTGTCTCTTTCCCCCCTCTGTCTCTTTCCCCCCACTCCCCACTGTGTCTCTTTTTCCCCCTCTCCCCATGTCTCTTCCCCCCCTCTCCCCCTGTGTTTTTTGTTCCCCCTCTCCCCCTGTATCTTTTCCCCCGTGTCTCTTTCCCCCCTGTGTCTCTTTCCCCCCCTGTATCTCTTTCCCCCTCTCCCCCCTTTGTATTTTCCCCCTCTCCCTGTGTCGCTTTTCCCCCTGTGTCTCTTTTCCCCCTTTCCCCACTGTGTCTCTTTCCCCCCCTCTCCCCATGACTCTCCCCCCCTCTCCCCCTGTGTCTCTTTTTCCCCCTCTCCCTCCTTTGTCTCTTCCCCCTATATCTCTTCCCCCCTCTCCCCTGTGTCTCTTTCCCCCCTCTCCCCGTGTCTCTCTACCACCTCTCCCTGTGTCTCTTTCCCTCCTCTTCCTGTGTCTCTTTCCCCCCTCTTCCCCCCTGTGTCTCTTTTCCCCTCTCCCTCCCATGCATCTCTTTCTCCCCCTCTCCCTCTGTGTCTCTTTCTCCTCCTCTCCCTTTGTGTCTCTTCCCCCTCTCCCTCTGTGTCTCTTTCTCCGTGTCTCTTTCCCCCTCTCCCTCTGTGTCTTTTTCCCCCGCTCTCCCTCTGAGTCTCTTTCTCGCCCTTTCCCTCTGTGTCTCTTTCCCCCCCTCTCCCCCGTGTCTCTCCCCCGTGTCTCTTCCCCCCTCTCCCCCATGTCTCTTCCCGCCCTCTCCCCCGTGTCTCTTTCCCCCTGTGTCTCTTTTCCCCCTGTATCTCTTTCCCCATCTCCCCTCTGTGTTTTTCCCCCCTCCCCCTGTGTCGCTTTCCCCCTGTGTCTCTTTCCCCCCTCTGTTTCTTTCCCCCCTCTCCCCACTGTGTCTCTTTCCCCCCTCTCCCCCATGTTTCTTCCCCCCTCTCCCCCTGTGTCTCTTTTTCCCCCTCTCCCCCTGTCTCTTCCCCTGTGTCTCTTCCCCCCTGTGTCTCTTTCCCCCCTGTATCTTTTTCCCCCTCTACCCCATGTATATTTCCCCCCTCTCCCTGTTTCGCTTTCCCCCCTGTGTCTCTTTTCCCCTTCTGTCTCTTTCCCCCCCTCTCCCCACTGTGTCTCTTTCCCCCCCTGTCCCCCATGTCTCATCCCCCCCTCTCCCCCTGTGTCTCTTTTCCCCCCTCTCCCCTCCTGTGTCTCTTCCCCCTATATCTCTTTAGCCCCTCCCCCCTGTGTCTCTTTCCCCCTCTCCCTCCCATGCATCTCTTTCTGCCCCTCTCCCCACTGTGTCTCTTTCCCCCCCTCTCCCCATGTCTCTTCCCCCCTCTCCCCCTGTGTCTCTTTCCCACCTCTCCCCGTGTCTCTTTCCTCCTTCTTCCCATGTCTCTTTCACCCCTCTTCCCCCTGTGTCTCTTTCCCCCTCTCCCTCCCATGCATCTCTTTCTCGCCCTCTCCCTCTGTGTCTCTTTCTCCCCCTTTCCCTCTGTGTCTCTTTCCGCCCTCTCCCTCTTTGTCTCTTCCCCCTCCCCTTAAGTGTGGAGCATGTACGGCTAATGGCGCAATATGCGCATGTGTGGCTCTTGCCATGGTCTGCGCATGCGCGGCTCACGCCATGCCTGTGTTTGTTCCCCCCTCCCTCATGTCTCTTCCCCCTAATTTCCCTCGCCTGTGTCTCTTCCCCCTCCTCTCACTCCCCTGTCTCTTCCCCCTCCTCTCACTTCCCTTTGTCTCTCCCCCCCCTCCTCTCCCTCCCCATGTCTCTTTCCCCCCTCCTCTCCCTCCCCTGTGTTTTTTTTCCCTCCTGTGTCTCTTCCCCACCTCTCCCTACCCGTGTCTCTTTCCACCTCCCCTGTGTCTCTTTCCCCCCTTTCCCCCCTTTGTCTCTTTCCTCCCCTCTCCCTCCTAAGTCTCTTTCCCCTCTCTCCCCCATGTCTCTTCCCCCCGTGTCTCTTTTCCCTTTCTCCCCCCCCTGTGTCACTCTCCCCCCTCTCCCCCTGTGTCTCTTCCTCCCCTGTGTCTCTTCCTCCCCTGTGTCTCTTCCTCCCCTGTGTCTCTTCACCCCCCTCTCCCCCCGGTGTCTCTTCCTCCCCTGTGTCTCTTCCCTCCTCTCCCCTCTGTGTCTCTTTCCCCCTCTCCCCATGTATCTTTCCCACCCTCTCCCCCTGTGTCTCTTTACCCCTCTCCCCCTTGTCTCTTTCACCGCTCTCCCTCACCTGTGTCTCTTCCCCCCTCCCTCCTCTGTGTCTCTTTCTCCCCCTCTCCCTCTGTGTCTCTCCCCCCTCTCCCTCTGTGTCTCTTCCCCATTCTCCCTCTGTGTCTCTTTCAACCCCTCTCCCTCTGTGTCTCTATCCCCCTCTCTCCCTCTGTGTCTCTTCCCCCTCCCCTTAGGCGCAGCGCATGCACAATGCGTGGTTAAGGCCACATTTTGCACATGCACGGCTCACACTGCTCCTTGCGCATCGCAACTTTTGCCTCGCGCAGCTCATGACGCGCATTGCACATGCACGGCTCACGCTGTGCAATGCGCATGCGCGCTATCCTATCGCCTTTATTATTTAATCGTTGTCAAACTGCAATTAGTCGCAAAGCGTGATGACAAATCGCAGTTTGACAATTATAATATGTGATATAAATATATATATATCTTTCTGATAAATGACAAAGGTGCTCAGAGGAGCAAAAGTAGACGAGAGGAGAGGCTCGCCATGAGCGCCGAAGGTCCTCAGACTACAAAAAGGTTTACATTGTGTGTCAAACAGCATTCCCATGCCTTGAAATTGTATTGCCCCATCATTTTTGACGGGCAGGTCGCTAGTATCATATAAATATGAAAAAATATAAAGGATAAAATGTGTAACTAAAATGTATTTTGCAGTTTCTCCTGTAGTTAAAACAATCCTATGATTTTTTTTCAAGATGTAGTAAAGGTTCAGCCAGACAACCATGCCAATGCTGTAGCTCTCTGAATACATGCCACAAAAAGTTAACAGTGATTCACCCCAATTAATATTTCAGTGCCATTGCACTTCATAGAATTTCCTCTGGTGCTAAGAGCATATACAAATATAACATACTTAAAATAAATAAAAAACAGATTTCTTTACCATGCTCTGGGTTCCCTTGAAATAGAATTTCTATGAAAATAATTTTATATTTTATATTTATTATATAAAACTAGCTACTTGCACATCAAAAATTATGGGAATAAAATGTTAGTGCTGGGAATGCTGTACCTTCGGTGCTCATCCTGAGCCCTGCGCTGAGCGCCTTTGGCGCTCATCGCGTGGCGCTCATCACATGGATCACATGGCTCGCAAGCCTCTCCCCCTGTTTAGTTTATACGCCTGTCGCTTGAGTGTTACTGTCTTAGGTTGTGTTACTGCCTTGGGCTAAGTGTTAGTGGCTTGGGTTAAATGTTACTGCCTTGTGTTAAATGTTAGTGGCTTGGATTAAGTGTTACTGGCTTTCGGTAAGTGTTACTGCTATTTTTTATGTCCTTCTGGCTACTCTTACGTCCTTCATGCTAGTTTTACGCCCTAGGGCCTCATTTTTGTCGTTTTGCGTTTTTTCGGCAGACGTTTTTTCGCTTAACTTGCAACCTGACTCACAGGCTCCCTGGCTCACCCACTGTGTTGTGTGTAAGTTAATTTAAGGCATATTTGTTGTTTTTTTCATGTCTTTTCAGTCTTGTGGTTCGGCTGTTAAAGTCGTAATTTTGCGAGGCGCATAGTGCATGTATGGGTCGTAAGACTTGCGTTGCTCACCTGCTCGCCTCGCTAAGTCTCGCGTGCCTCAACTGCTCGCCTCGCTTTGTGAGGCTCACAATGCAGAGCCTTCGGCACTCATTGCAGCATAAATCTCACGTACCTCAACTGCTCGACTCGCGAGGCTCGCAGTGCAATGTGCGCCTTTGGTGCTCATTGCAGCCTAAGTTCTGCGTGTTCGATGGCTCGCCTCTGTTCACGAGGCTTGCAGTTGCAGCCCTATGGGCAAAGCGTGACCAACATCGCAAACGTTACCCACACTGACAACTATATATGTGGTTTTTAAAAACACCCATACTGGATACACTTTTTACAAATACTATACAATCAGGAGTTGCCCTTGTATTAATAGAGGGATGGTGTATACTGAAAATAAACTATCCATGGCTTTTGTCATCCTGGGAATGGAGGATACCAGCCACCCAATTCATGCAGCACACCGGATCCCCCTGTTACATGCCACCTCTGATTCAGGGGAACATTAGCAGTGCAGCACTTTATTTCCTATCAATGAATGTGTTTAACCAATAGCTACACCTTCTTCAGGGTTTCCCAAAATCAGAGGCTGTTTCTAGGAACCTGGAGGGAAGCTCTTCACAGAGATACGTTATATTTTTTAAAAATAGGGTCAGGCTCCTTGGAAGTTTCCATCCCTACTAAGAGCTAAAGGGGCTTTCCACCCCTACTAACAGAACTAAAGGTGCTTACTTTTTAAACTCTATGTGCTTCAAACATGGTGCAAAGTTGGTATAAAAGTTGCATCTTTTTTTAATCCAACATATCCATTTATTTAGTGTGGTATCCGTTTCCTTTATAAATCTGGTGCAATTTCTGGTATTATTTTTCCCAAAATTTTAAGGCACTTTTTTACTCAACTGCTATTATGGTAATTGTAGTGCAATCCTTTTTTTTGTAATAATATAAGCATTCACAGAAAGATGTTAATAAGTTTTCACACCTTCTGTTTCTATGTAGACAGAAAACCTGTTAAAACAAAATATATATTTTTCACCAATTATGTTTTTATATAACTATTCTAACACAATTTCTTCTTTATAAATTAAAACTATAAAAAGAAAAGCTTATTCATAAATACAATAATCTCACCAATAATTACATAGATGCATCACACTTGTTAAATCCAAACTGTTTCATTCTAGTGTAGTGTATTAATGTATTTCTTCCATTATAGCCAACTTCTTATATGTTCAAGAAATATGTAATATCTTGGGAATTATGTCAGTTATTTCAATCATTTTTGCTCACAGTAATCGCATTAGCCCTAGAATGCTTTTGAATTTCAGTTAACAAAATAATGTATCTGTTTAATATCTCTAGACAATTTTTATAAGAGAAACACGGCCAAGCTTTGTAATTATATGTGGAAGCACAACTCTCTTTACAGAATATATCTTCAAGTAATCCTCAAGAGAGTTTCTTTCTCTCGGATGGCTTACTTTATGTTCAAGTCGATCAACTAAATAGACCTGCTCGTAAATGCATTGTGGAAAGTAATGATGCCAACATTGTTATAGCTTTGAAAAAAATATATAAATTAGAATGATCTGTACCTGTTGCACATATCATCTCTTGCTTGACTGATTCTCTGTTCATTTGATAAGGTATCTAACTCGTCATAAAAATATAAATTAATTTCTTAAATGGTTTGTTCTTTTTAGAGTTAAAAAATAAGGAATAACCTACAATTGTTTATCTATGTAAATAAGCAAAAATAATTATGTGGGTTTATTGAATTTGCTAATTGGATGGAATACTGGCATTTGATTATTGTGTAATTCCTATATAAATTGCATAACTGTTTGTTGTGTGGGTGTAAATTGCTATTCAAAACAAACATCTATAATAAGTGCCCAAAAAGTTTTGAGGAAGATTTTTATTCCTGTAACCAATAACTGTTTCTCAAAATTATACAGAAAGTATATTTTCTGAATGCAAAATAATCTTTTTTTATAAATGACTCTCTAAAGAATAGTCAGGAAGGGGTTGATAAGAAAGAAAAAAATACTTTTATTGAGCATTTAAATAGTGAATTACTTTTTAAATCATGCCTAGGCTGTATATGCTCCATATCTCTCCTCCCTCTGAATAATGTATTGTCTCTGGAATGGGACACACCCAAGTAGCAAAACTGAAAATGTGGCAATAGTATAACACAAGTTTCTAGCAGTGTACACAAATAGACTTTCTAGTCACCTCCCAATATCATACTTCTAGTATGGTAAGCGTGTTTGGAGAGTTTCTCCCCATCATGGGTTGGAAGAAGGAGTTCATACTGCCTTGGTGCATGATTAGAAATAGTAATTGTTTAAATACACAGAAAAGGTTTAACATAGGGGTTTTCTTATCAGGCCCTACATTGTTGTTCTTTAAAGTATCCTTTAAAAAAAACACAAGTGGCCATTACAATTTCCTGCACCAGTAGTGAAATATTTTATTTTGCTATTGGTCAATAATGTGGACCTATTTGTGGCAATACTTGGAGCCATGCAAGTCAAATACTGACTGTGGATATTGGTTCTATCATTCAGTATTTGGATGAAATGGAGAAAAAACTAATTCTGAAATAATCAAGATGCAAAATCATGATTATTATTCATGAAAGTAGAAGTGTTTCTCAGGTTTTTGGATTCAAAGAATATTGCATCAATCTATAATGCTAGTTATGTCTCTTGGAATCATATTTTAGCAAAATTATCAAATTGAGGAGAATTTGAAGAAAAGAAAGACTTTGCATCAATCAAAGCACTCTCATAGTTAATGGGATCTTGGAATTATACAGGTTATTTTCTGAAATTAATGCATCACCAAATAAAGACAACGTTTTTAACATCTACAGGTATAGACTGATTTCAAACAGTTACTTTCTCAGAAAACAAAATAGAATTTTGAAAGGACTTCATGAGTGGGTTTAGAAACTCAAGCAATGCAATCTTTCTTACTATCAGTCAAAACGTAATCTTCCTGGCAGCCACTGTCAGGCCATAATAATGCATAGTAGAGCAAAAGGAAATCAAAATAACAGTACAACATTTAAAATAGCATACAGTCAAGTAAAGTCAGGTAAATATAGAGTCTTTTCATTCTCATATATGCAATTGCAGTGATGCGGGTAAGATGCAAATTGAACAACTTGATTTTCTGCATTCTTAGAACAATATTCCATATTGGTATGTGGCAGTATTTATCTGGTCATTAAAGTATATGATCTTAACAAAGGGCTGGTCTTCCCAATGAACCACCATGGATCATAATAGTGAGTCAGAAAGTTTTAGGATCAATATTACAAAAAAGGACAACTCAATGTCTCTGAAATTCTCCCCAAAATTTTTTCTCATCAGATGCTGTAGAATATTTATTCAAAGCAATTTAACGGCCTAGGAATCTACATGTGTCATATTAAACATCAAAAACCATAGGTAGATTTGTAAGTGAGGAAGGGTGGTATAGTGGTTCAGAATTTCCAGCAATGTCAAGAATCAAATGGACAGAAAATACTCAAAATATAAAATTTTCCAATGCCCTTGCCAGGTTAAAGCAACCAGTTTTTTTCTTGCAAAAGTTTTTTTCTTGCACTGTGATTTATCTTTGGTACTTCATGATTCCTTTCAAACTCATGGATGAGATCTCCTTATGGAATCTTTTTATGGAACCTAAAATCTGCTATGTTTTGATTGACAATTACTTCAGCAGGGTGGGTTTCTTCAGAATTACTTTTATATTAACATTATCAAACATGCCATTCAAATTATACTTGTACTTTCCATGTCACTACACATAATATATTTAGTACATTTGTAATTATGCTTTGTACATGTGATAGGCAACATTATAGAAAATATAAATCTTACTTGAAGGAAATGTGAGTGTTTTATGTACTAGAAGCCCTATTAAATTTCAGCCTCATAGATACAAGGTTAGAACTTAAGCCCTACGTGCCTCAAATTTGACAAAGTTACGTCCGTATTAAATTAGACCTGCTGCGAGCATCGTGTGAGCTATGCGGCACGGCCATCTGTGTCAAACACGGAGCAACATGGCAGGAGAAGTGAAAGCCTCTGGGACCTCCACAGTAGTTCTACATACAAGCCCTGCCGCTGGGGGTACTACAAGTACCCCCCCCAGCACCTAAAATTAATCCCCCCCAATGCTGAGGCCCCAGGCACCTAAGAAATAACCCTATAGCTCATGGGGCTCTATACTGAGCCCCACGGCCCCTAATTAACCTGTCACTCATGGGGCTCTATACAGAGCCCCATGAGCCCTTAATTAACCCTGTCACTCATGGGGCTCTATACAGAGCCCCATGAGCCCTTAATTAACCCTGTCACTCATGGGGCTCTATACAGAGCCCCATGAGCCCTTATTTAACCCTGTCACTCATGGGGCTCTATACAAATATCCCCCTAACTACAATACATGAACCGCTAGCTACAATACATTGACCCCTATCTATAATCTATTAACCCTATCTACAATCAATACATTAACCCTATCTAAAATAAATTAACCCTATCTACAAAGCATTAACCATATCTACAATACATTAACCCAATCAAACAATCAATTAACCCTATTTACAATTCATTAAAAGCCATAAATCTAACCTAAAATAGAATAATAAAGCCCACTTACCTTGCCAGATGTCCCTTCAGCAGATCAGCCACTCCTTAGGATAAAAGAAACATAAAATTAGTACAAAATGAAACACAACACAAACATCAAACATCATTCTAAATAATAAACTTAGCTTTTCGGGATGTCCCCGTCATTCTTCTTATATTCTCCGGCTGGGCCCCTGGATAAAAGAAAAATCACAGCCGGGGAAGAAGGGGACAAGGACAGAGAAATTGCGGCAATGTAAGTTTTAATATTTAGATTGTTTCGTTTATTATGCTGTGTTTATTTGTGTATTAATGTGATGTTTATTTTTTTTCCAGGGGCCCAGCCGGAGAAGACAAGAAGAAGGACAGGGACATCCCGAAAAGGTAAGTTTAATATTTAAAATGTTTTGATGTTTGTGTTGTTTTTAATTTCGTACTATTTTTATGTTTTTTTTATCCTAAGGGGTGGCTGATCTGCTGAAGGGACATCTGGCAAGGTAAGTTGGCTTTGATAGTCTATTTTAGGTTATATTTAGGGTTTTTAATATATTGTATATAGGGTTAATGTATTGTAGATAATGTTAATTGATTATAGATAGGGTTAATTTATTGTAGATAGGGTTAACTGATTGTAGATAGGGTTAATGTTTTATAGTTAGGGTTAATGCATTGTAGAGAGGGTTAATGTATTGTAGATAGGGTTAATGGGTTGCAGATACGGTCAATGGATTGTAGATAGGGTTAATTGATTGTAGATAGGGTAAATGTATTGTAGTTAGGGGTTAATATATTGTAGTTAGGGGTTATTGGATTGTAGTTAGGGGGTATTTGAACTGTATTGTATTTATTGATGTATTGTAATGTAATGTGTAATTAGTGTTTGTATTTTCTTTTCAGGTGTGTAGTTCTTTTTTTAATTTTCTGTAATGTCCTTTTTTATTTTCTGTAAAGTCCTTTTTTATTTTCTGTAATTCTCGGTTTTATTATTTTCTTTAATTAGGTGTTTTTACCCCCCATGTAATTAGTGGGGCAATAGGGATTTTATTAGGGTGGTGGGTGCGTAGTGTAGGGTTTAACAGGGTAGAGCTTCATGAGTGAGAGGGTTAATTAAGGGCTCATGAGGCTCTGTATAGAGCTCTATGAGTGACAGGGTTAATGAAGGGTTCATGGGGCTCTGCATAGGACCAGCAAAGCAGAAAATTTAAAAAGTTAAACAAGCCGGGGGTCTGATCGATGCTGATTGCGCATCCCCGCTGCAAAAGGTAATGTGGGGACACTTGGGGGGACCCGATGGGGACCTCCAGCATAAAGGGGGGTTAATGTTAGGTGCTGCGGGGTATTGTATGTACCCCTGCGGCCGGATTGGTTAATAGTGTGCCGTGGGCCATTTAAGGACCCGCTGCAGGAATTTTTTATATTTTAAATGCAGCGGAGGGCCTGATCGATACCGATCAGGGTCCCCCGCTGCAAGGGGTTAATGTGGAGGCACTGGCTGGGTCCCTATGGGGACATCCAGCATAGAGGGGGGTTTAATGTTAGGTGCCATGGGGGTACTGTAACTGCAAGCCCTTTAAGGACCAGACTCGGGAATTTTTAATATTTCAAATGCAGCTGGGGCCCGATTGATGCCGATCAGGACCCCCGCTTCAAGGGTTAATATGGGGAGGCTGCGATTGGGACCCCTGCAGCATGTTTAGGGAGCAGGGGGGAGCATCAGACGCTGAAGTCGGGCTGCTCCGATGCAGCACGTATGGTCTTTAGTAGCCCTTGCGGACACTTTTTTGTGCCTGTAGGAATTCCTCCGAGGTTGACCGAGATTTATGGCTGCAGGTTACTACTTAGCTCTCTCTGAGGTTATTTTTGGCCGTTTTTCGGTGTCATTACGCAATGGGTGCTGCGTGGAACATATTGTCCTCGCAAACAGCACTAAGATTACTTTTGCGAGGACCGAGGGAACAACGGATTCTAATTTAATATGGCCCTAAATTTGCATTTCATGGTAAACTAATTTATAACTACTAAATTCAGATGACTGGATACTAATAACTATTTCATGAATACTATAATGTAAACTTCGATTTTCCTTGCAATGTTTCTAGAATCTTCCCAATGCACATACATATTTGTGGTAATTAGATTAATACATTGAGCTGCCCATAGTTGTAATTAAATCTAAAGGTAATAAATAGTAGTATAGTAGCATCACATATATAGTTGTGAGCAGGCGAGCTTGCTTAAGCCGTTGCTCACGCTAGCGGGCTCGCATAGCGAGCCCGCGGCCCTCGCGAAGCGAGGGTCGCAGTTGCTGGCAAGGAGCGCCGCAGGCGCTCCTTGCCAGCAACTGCAGCCCTCGCGAAGAGGGCTGCAGCCCTCGCAGCAACTGCAGCCCCCGCGCTCCTTGACAGCATTTGCGGCCTTTGCGAAGAGAGGGAGCTGTGCGTGCACGCCCCTGGAGAGAGGGAACTGTGCGTGCACGCCCCTGGAGAGAGGGAACTGTGCGTGCACGCCCCTGGAGAGAGGGAGCTGTGCATGCACGCTGCTGGAGAGAGGGAGCAGAACTCCATGCCCCATTAGACCCATCAGACTACTTACATTCATTGGAGCATTTCAATTTACCTCCGCCATGTCTCCCCTGCCTGCACATTTTCTGCAGAGGCAGGGAGTTTCAGAATTACGTCACATGCATGCAAAGTCATTCAGGAAGTCCCTGCCTCTGCAGAAAAACGTACAGGCAGGAGATGCATAGTGGTGGATAATTGAACAGCTTCGATGAATGTAAGTAGTCTGATGGGTCTGACTGATAGTGACAGATCTGACTGATCGGGACCATGAAGGCCTGGCCTGGGGGGACATGAAGGCTTAGCCTGGGGGGACATGAAGGCTTAGCCTGGGGGGACATGAAGGCTTAGCCTGGGGGGACATGAAGGCTTAGCCTGGGGGGACATGGCATCATGGGCTGGAGGCCATAAACTAATAAAAAAAAATACATATATACAACAAAATGTGCACTGGGACATTATTTATATATATATATAATATATATATATATATATATATAGAGATAGATATATATATATATATATATATATATATATATATATATATATATATACTGTATATATTATAAATATATTATAGATTTTATACACACTTATATTATACAGATTATAAGTACAACTATATATGTGATATAATGATGTATTGTGTGTGTGTGTGTGAGGTGTGTGTGTAATGTGCAGTGTGTATACATATATATATATAATGATGTATTGTGTGTGTGTGTGAGGTGTGTGTGTAATGTGCAGTGTGTATACATATATATATATATAAGGATGTATTGTGTGTGTGTGTGTGAGGTGTGTGTGTAATGTGCAGTGTGTATACATATATATATATATATAATGATGTATTGTGTGTGTGTGTGAGGTGTGTGTGTAATGTGCAGTGTGTATACATATATATATATATAATGATGTATTGTGTGTGTGAGGTGTGTGTGTAATGTGCAGTGTGTATACATATATATATATAATGATGTATTGTGTGTGTGTGTGAGGTGTGTGTGTAATGTGCAGTGTGTATACATATATATATAATATTGTGTGTGTGTGTGTGTGTAATGTGCAGTGTGTATACATATATATATATAATGATGTATTGTGTGTGTGTGTGTGTGTGTGAGGTGTGTGTGTAATGTGCAGTGTGTATACATATATATATATAATGATGTATTGTGTGTGTGTGTGTAATGTGCAGTGTGTATACATATATATATATATAATGATGTATTGTGTGTGTGTGTGTGTGTGTGAGGTGTGTGTGTAATGTGCAGTGTGTATACATATATATATATAATGATGTATTGTGTGTGTGTGTGAGGTGTGTGTGTAATGTGCAGTGTGTATACATATATATATATATAATGATGTATTGTGTGTGTGTGTGTGAGGTGTGTGTGTAATGTGCAGTGTGTATACATATATATATATATATAATGATGTATTGTGTGTGAGGTGTGTGTGTAATGTGCAGTGTGTATACATATATATATATATAATGATGTATTGTGTGTGTGTGTGTGTGAGGTGTGTGTGTAATGTGCAGTGTGTATACATATATATATATAATGATGTATTGTGTGTGTGTGTGAGGTGTGTGTGTAATGTGCAGTGTGTATACATATATATATAATGATGTATTGTGTGTGAGGTGTGTGTGTAATGTGCAGTGTGTATACATATATATATATATATATATATATAATGATGTATTGTGTGTGTGTGTGTGTGAGGTGTGTGTGTAATGTGCAGTGTGTATACATATATATATAATGATGTATTGTGTGTGTGTGTGTGTGAGGTGTGTGTGTAATGTGCAGTGTGTATACATATATATATAATGATGTATTGTGTATGTCTGTGAGGTGTGTGTGTAATGTGCAGTGTGTATACATATATATATATATATAATGATGTATTGTGTGTGTGTGTGTGAGGTGTGTGTGTAATGTGCAGTGTGTATACATATATATATATATATAATGATGTATTGTGTGTGTGTGTGTGAGGTGTGTGTGTAATGTGCAGTGTGTATACATATATATATATATAATGATGTATTGTGTGTGTGTGTGTGAGGTGTGTGTGTAATGTGCAGTGTGTATACATATATATATATATATATATAATGATGTATTGTGTGTGTGTGTGTGAGGTGTGTGTGTAATGTGCAGTGTGTATACATATATATATATATATATATATATAATGATGTATTGTGTGTGTGTGTGTGAGGTGTGTGTGTAATGTGCAGTGTGTATACATATATATATATATATAATGATGTATTGTGTGTGTGTAATGTGCAGTGTGTATACATATATATATATATATATATATATATATATATATATATATAATGATGTGTTGTGTGTGTGTGAGGTGTGTGTGTAATGTGCAGTGTGTATACATATATATATATATATATATATATATATATATATAATGATGTATTGTGTGTGTGTAATGTGCAGTGTGTATACATATATATATATATATAATGATGTATTGTGTGTGTGTGTGTGTAATGTGCAGTGTGTATACATATATATATAATGATGTGTTGTGTGTGTGTGAGGTGTGTGTGTAATGTGCAGTGTGTATACATATATATATATATATATATATATATATATAATGATGTGTTGTGTGTGTGTGAGGTGTGTGTGTGTAATGTGCAGTGTGTATACATATATATATATAATGATGTGTTGTGTGTGTGTGAGGTGTGTGTGTGTAATGTGCAGTGTGTATACATATATATATATATAATGATGTATTGTGTGTGTGTGTAATGTGCAGAGTGTATACATATATATATATAATGATGTATTGTGTGTGTGTGAGGTGTGTGTGTAATGTGCAGTGTGTATACATATATATATAATGATGTATTGTGTGTGTGTGTGTAATGTGCAGTGTGTATACATATATATATATATATATATATATAATGATGTGTTGTGTGTGTGTAATGTGCAGTGTGTATACATATATATATATATATATATATATCACATATATAGTTGTGAGCGTACGAGTTGTTGCTAACGCTGCGGGCTCGCGTAGCGAGCCCGCGGCCCTCGCGAAGCGAGGGCACTGCCCGAGGGTCTCAGTTGCTGCAAGGAGCGCCGAATTCGCGAGGGCACTGCCCGAGGGTCTCAGTTGCTGGCATGGAGCGCCGTAGGCGCTCCATGCCAGCACCTGAGGACCTCGCAAAGCGAGGGCCGCAGTTGCTGGCATGGAGCGCCGAAGGCGCTCCTTGCCAGCAACTGCGACCCTCGCAAACTTCACGTCGCAACCCAAACAGTACGACACACACATTACGACACTCGCAAACAACATACGACACACGTTCACACACATTACGGACTCGCAACACTCGGACATTACAAAATGTAAAACACAATACATACACACACCACATACATAAAAAACTTACCTACACCAAGAGGGAGCACCCAGCACCTCAAAAATACAACTTACACCTCGATTTTACTTCAAATAAAACAGTTTAGAGACTAAAAAAAAAACGAAGCGAGAGAAAAAATGGCCGCCGAACAAAACGAAAACGAGGCTACAGCACTCTAAACTCGCAAAACACCACAAGAAACTCGCAAAACACCACAAAACACCTACGGATATTCCGATACAAACGTATACCACACATTACTCGCCATTTGACGCCAATGCGGAAGTACACGACAACGGTTTGGGCTCGCGCACGCACAGTGTTACACTGCACACATTCAGCACGCTTACACAGCAGATCCACACCACTAATGCTGCAGCAACATCAAAACACATTCACAGCTCTTCCACACAATGCTTTAAAATAGGTAAAGTATATTCATTTATTAATGTATTATATATTTCATTATTACACACTAAACAGCATTAGCTACCTTACAATTTCATTGCCGTCATTTTTTGACGGGCAATTCGCTAGTAGTTTAAATAATCTTCTGGTAACCCATTATCTGTTAGTTTTAAAAATACCCTACAATGATAATGTACTGTGTAATGATGAAATGTGCTACAAAATCATAACTGATGGGTTTGTGAATTCATCATTGGATGTCAGAGATCATGTAAAAAACAAAATGATCTTAAACTATATTACTATTTTTTGACAACGGAACTAAATAAAACTTGCTGTGCACTCAGTGCTGTAATGTTTCTCTGCTCTGAAATCTAAGATTGTCATTGAACATTGTTAGCAAAATGTTCTACAGTGGGAGAAAAAAAGTATTTGATCCCCTGCTGATTTTGAACGTTTGTCCACTGACAAAGAAATGATTAGTCTATAATTTTAATAGTAGGTGTTTTTTAACATTGAGAGACAAAATAACAAAAAAACAAAAACAAATTAAATGCATGTAAAAAAGTTATAAATTGATTTGCAGGTCAGTGAGGGAAATAAGTATTTCATCCCCTATCACTCAGCAAGATTTCTGTCTCCGAGGTGCCTTTTATACAGGTAATGAGCTGAGATTAGGAGCACTATCTTAAGGAGAGTGCTCCTAATCTCAGCTCGTTACCTTATAAAAGACACCTGACCACAGAAGCAATCAATGAATCAGATTCCAAACCCTCCACCATGGCCAAGACCAAAGTGCTGTCCAAGGATGTAAGGGACAAGATTGTAGACCTACACAAGGCTACAATGGGCTACAAGACCATTGCCAAGTAGCTTGGTGAGAAGGTGACAACAGTTGGTGCGATTATTCGCAAATGGAAGAAACACAAAATTACTGCCAGTCTCCCTTGGTCTGGTGCTCCATGCAAGACCTCACCTTCAATGATCATGAGAACGGTGGGGAATCAGCCCAGAACTACATGGGATGATCTTGTTAATGATCTCAAGGCAGCTGGGACCATAGTCACCAAGAAAACAATTGGTAGCACACTACGCTGTGAAGGACTGAAATCCTGCAGTGCGAGCAAGGCCCCCCTCCTCAAGAAAGCACATGTACAGGCCCATCTGAAGTTTGCCAATGAGCATCTGAATGATTCAGAGGAGAACTGGGTGAAAGTGTTGTGGTCAGATCAGACCAAAATTGAGCTCTTTGGCATCAACTCAACTTGCCGTGTTTGGAGGAGGAGGAATGCTGCCTATAACCCCAAGAACAACATCCCCACTGTCAAACATGGAGGTGGAAACATTATGTTTTGGGGGTGTTTTTCTGCTAAGGGGACAGGACAACTGCACCCCATCAATGGGACGGTGGACGGGGTCATATACGTCTAATCTTGGGTGAGAACCACCTTCCGTCAGCCAGGGCATTGAAAATGGGCCGTGTATGGGTATTCCAGCATCACAATGACCCAAAACACACAGACAAGGCAACGAAGGAGTGGCTCAACAAGAAGCACAAAAAGGTCCTGGAGTGGCCTAGCCAGTCTCCAGAACTTAATCCCATAGAAAATCTGTGGAGGGAGCTGAAGGTTTGAGTTGCCAAACATCAGCCTTGAAACCTTAATGACTTGGGCCCTCATTCAATTGCAATTTGGCCAATTGAATAGGGGTCAAAATAAGCACATAACATTTTTTTTTTAAAGACATTTTTAGTTAGTAAACATCTATCCAAAAGCAAGGTTTTCACTAACTAAAAACTTATTTTTAAAAAATATGCTATGTGCTTATTTTGACCCCTATTCAATTGGCCAAATTGCAATTGAATGAGGGCCTTGGAGAGGATCTACAAAGAGGAGTGGGACAAAATCCCTCCTGAGATGTGTGCAAACCTGGTGGCCAACTACAATAAATGTCTGGCCTCTGTGATTGCCAACAAGTGTTTTGCCACCAAGTGCTAATTTGAAGGGGTCAAATACTTATTTCTCTCATTGACCTGCAAATTAATTTATAACTTTTTTACATGCGTTTTTCTTGTTTTGTTGTTTTGTTATTCTGTCTTTCACTGTTAAAATACACCTACCATTAAAATTATAGACTGATCATTTATTTAAAAAACAAAAAACAAAGAAAAAAGGACACCTATATATCCACACCTGTATACCATCCGTAATTATAATGAGCAGTAATGAGCGGAATTATTTAAGTGAACTGACAATAAAAGTTCATAATTTATTCACAAAATCAATCTACAATGCATATTCTAAAAACATTTAAAAAATAGGCAAGGACAATCACCGGTTATATGTATTATCTAAGTAACTTGTTATCTGTACAATGCTTTAAACACAAATAGACAATTTTTGTAATAAATCGCCTGATCTAAATTTGGTGGTAACGGAGCCCACCATATACTCCTTTTATGCTAATCTAAATACACTGTCTAGGAAATAAAATTTAAATGTGAAAATAAATAAACTATTACTGGTTTTTGGAACTGGGGATCAACCAATCCCCCCTTAACCTGTTTGTGATAAAGAGCTTACCTACTCTAAACTAAATGTATTATCAACTTTTGTGATTACATAGGTGCAAATAAAGTGCTCATTATATAAATTACACAACATTAGATTCCTAGACAAAGCATAAAGATATCTTATAAAAGCATAATATATATATAAATGCACTGCAGATTGCTGTTAATGCAGCATCTATGGATACTGTGCTGATAATATAATGTAAATAAGCCTGACTAGTGTCATATATTGTAAGACAATTGATATATATATAGAAATACTATTATAAGAACATGCAAAAGCCAAAGGCTATTTAAAGGTATATTGCTCTTAATCTGTCTGTGAAAATATGCTGAGTGCAAATATTATATAACAGATAAAATCAATTATAATATTCTATTGTATTAGTACAGATATATATTTCAAGACATAAGCAGCATGAATGTATCAGAAAAAAAGGTATATTGCTATTTATCCATATGTGCAAATATGCTAAGTGCATAAGTTATATTAAATATGAAATCAATTATATTATTCAATTGTATTAGTACAGATATACATTTAAAGATAATACAAGCAGCATAAATGTGTCAGACGGAACCAGCCATGGTAGAGTGGATAGCTGCATGGCCCACCCCCCAAACTAAGAAATGGCTTTCCTGGGGACCCCAGGGTATTACAGAAAATGTATTCCCTGTTACAGTGCCATGGCCAAACCTTTGACGACTTGACAAAGAAGGGGATGCTCAGGATGGTGGACTGGACTCCTGCTTGTGAGGTTGCCTTCCAGGCCTTGAAGGATGATCTAACATGCTCCCCAGTATTAGCTGCTCCCGACTATCAACGGCCCTTTGTTGTACAAACAGATGCTTCCATGTATGGACTGGGGGCTATGTTGAGTCAAAAGGATGAGCAGGGATGTGAGCACCCTATTGCATACCTCAGCCGAAAGCTGCTACCCAGGGAGGTGGCATATGCAGCAGTTGAAAAGGAGTGTCTGGCTGTGGTATGGGCCCATAAGAAGCTACAACACTACTTGTATGGGAGAGAATTTACTGTGATTACTAACCATAATCCCCTGTGTTAGTTATCCAGGGTGGCTGGGGATAATGGTCATTTACTGAGGTGGAGCTTGGCCTTACAGACTTATAATTTTGCCATTCAACACAGACGAGGAAAGGTCCATCAGAATGCGGATGGACTTTCCAGACAGGAGGACAAGTAAAAGCAGTGTAGCTAGAGAATTATCCATCAGGATGATCCTCTATGCTACACTAATAAGAAAGGGGGAGAAGCTGTCATAACTAGATGGACAGCAGGACATGGTGCACATAAAGTACGTCACGGTTCTGGGTTAACATGTATGTGTTGTTATTGATGTATTGTCTAGCTGTGGCCATGTTGACTGGTTCTTGACCCCAAATTACATAAACTCCCCAGATGTCTTGACAACAAGAATTACTAACACTCCTGTCTCTTCCCCATTGACGACCTGAGCAGAGCAGGTCACATAGTATAAACACAGGCTCTTGCAACAGATCAAAGCATAATACATTTCCAGACCCCTCTATCAGGTCTAAGCTGGTCACATAGTATAAACACAGGATCTTGCAATAGATCAAAGCATAATACATTACCAGACCCCTCTATCTGGTCTAAGAGGGGTCATAAAAGTGAAGCAGTCCCGTAACAATTACCCCCCCCCCCCCCCCCCTCCTCCAAGCCTGAGACAGCTGGTGTGAGTAAAGCCAGGAAAACAAAACACGGGTCTATGAAAAGAGGGATGGGTCTGAGAAGAGTTAGCTGGTGGATGGGGAAAGTGGGGACAAAGATACTGGATCTGAAATAATAAACAGAGTCTGCTTGAACTACACAAGGATTTGGATGTTCTTTTGTGTCCTAAACCAAGGGATGTAAGAGAGACAGAATAAATATACGACAGCATTGTGTATGTTTTAATCTGGAAAGATAACAGAACTATGGCAATGGATCCCATCTGATACTTTGCTCCTACACACTGGGAGAACTCTGCTGACTTGGATTCCTGCCAGTCCTGGGTACTGTGATGCTGTGTTGAACTCATTGCTGCTTAAAGGGATTTGCAAAAGAACCCTTGGTCCTACAGTGGTGGAGTAGGATCATAATATATATATATATATATATATATATATATATATATATATATATATATATATATATATATATATATATTGTGATGATCTACTGCATCTGTGTTGGGCTTAATAGGAACCTATTTCAAACCTACCCAGTAGTATCGACTGGTTCTTTGCAAATCCCTGATAGCAGTAACAGAACCAACTTAGTTTACAGCCGCCAAAGCGCCCAGAAAGTAGAGCCACCAAGCAAATGTTACCAACTGTGAGTCCACTGACGTTCAGCAGCAATAATCCCAGTAATAGGGATTAATATTCCCACAGAACGAAACATATACATCAGTTATGTAGTTCTAACTGACCACACCTTTTTTGGTGAACACAGCACATTTATAGGCATAGTACATTACATTACTGGGAGGTGAACACTTCATAACCCTAGGAAGGGGTCAGTCCCAGACCCAACCTTGAGTTTCCTTTCTGCACTTTTTTTACGACGGTCAGATTTGGGGACCATGCTCACCCCAATTCTCTCTCCATGTTATAACTTTTGTTGTTGAGATCTCAGCACCCAGCCAAAACACCTTCTTAGGGGAAGTCAGGACATCAGAAGTTGCTAACTCGCCCCAGAAGAAAGACACAGGCAGACATTCCTTTAGTTTTAGAATGTTCCACTTAGACTCCGACACCACCTTTAGTTAGTGTGTCCAAAATCAGACTGGCACTTCTTTATTTTTTAAGACACCTTTTTAGATATAAGAAAAACAACCTCCCCCAGTTCTAGTCCATCCTCCTGGGCAAAAATAAGCTTGCTATGCCCCCCACTCGCATGATTTCCAGATGTATAGAGGGGTCTGGCTTTCTTGTTTTCATCACACATTTTCTATCAATACTCTTTATCTCTTAGTCCCTTGAACCAACTTCAGACAGGGCAATAACTATTCAGGGTTTAGGTCACTAATAACCCAGGCCTGTGTTTGGCTCTCCTCTTACAGAGGGCCATAAAACTAGCTTCCCCATTCATGACTGAAGCCAGAGGATTCACGTCTGGCTGGCTCTTAGTAGTCATAAATCCACATGATGTTCATGACAGCTTTGTACTTGGGAAGGTATATTTGCTAATAACCCCTGCAGAGACATGAAGTCGGTGGGGGGGGGCATATGTTTCTTTGACTAATGGCTAACTCCCCAGATTGTTGCATATTGGAACATACATATATTAGAACAACATATTTATTAGAACCACTAGGGAAATCCTGAATTTTTAGCCTAAACATGACCATATCTCACTCTAGAGAAACACCATTTAGCTGTATTTGCACACTAAACCATATTTATTCCTGGGGAAATATTCCCTAGTAGACAATAACAGTGCACTCATGCTTATCGTGGTATAGAGATTTATAGAGGGGTTATCCCTTACACTACAACTCCAGTTTCTTATAAAAAATATGAATAATAAGAGGGAATTCACAAAATGCAAAATGGTTGAAGGGTTTATATTGGAAAGCTTTTTCTGCAGACATGGCATCTACATTGCCCATTTCATGTAAATGGCCAGTACCCCCCCCCCCCCCCCACACACACACACACACACATGCACACACACACTTAAACAGATAACCATGTAACTGAAGCCCCTACACCCCAGGGGTCCTGGTAATGCACTCTATTAAACTCCCTGGCAAGCATGCCTGGTTGCCACTGTTACATCAATACATTCACAAAATAATACAACCTGGCTCCCCCATTACAGAGAGCACACAATAAGAAATGTAGCTGTTAGAGTTCAAGTGTCAGTGGAGAGAAGGAAGAAAGTATAGCAATAGTCCATCTTATCTCCAATAGTCACACAGGGGATTATATATAATATCAATACTTGGCAGACAACTAAGATAATGAATAAAGCATAGAGACATTTTGCAAGTTAGTATTTGCTAATGTGTGTTTTATTTTTCCCACTTTACTTGTACAAGGTCTTATAATCTTACTGGATATTTAATTGTATTTGCATGTTAAGAGAATCGTAAGAAAATTAATGACTAATAATATTAAAATGATTAATACTTGGTTAATGTACATTGGTTATTACATTTTTCATTTGGTAATTCAAAATTATCCTATATTCCATATTGTAATTAACGTGTCTAAACTGAACTTTAAAAACAAAATATGAGTATTATTATAGTGTTATTATTTGCATATTAGAAATATTATTGATACCCTTATGGTTGCATTTGAATAAAGATCCATGAGAAAGCTAAAAGTGTAATGTGAAAAGCAGAGTAGGAAAAACAGGTGTGGTCCTTTTTTGAGTTGCCATACATTGTAAGATCCAAAAGGCAGTTTTAAAAAAAATATGGACATGTGGATTTAGAACTATAAACTATGCTCAGATCACTATATACTGTAAGAAAGATAGATAAGCAAGGAATAGTATGCAGACGACAGAGCACATGAGAAAATAAAGAAGTAAAAAAAAAAGTAAGCATGATGTTTTGTTCTTTTTGGAAAGTAATCAAAAAACGTATTTGTAACTCAGCAAATGTATGACAGAAAACTATTCACTAAGCTGTCACCATTATTTTTATGAGTTTTATAGAGAGCCGCAACTTTCTATCAACTTTTATTGTTCACTTCCTCGAGTTCTTGCAAGTGAGCATGTGTAGCTAATGATAGTGAGGGTTATTTGTAAATGAGCATTTGCAGTGCAAATGGGAATAGCAATGTGCAGGATTTGCATCAATATTTTTAATTGATGATGATATAACAGTATATTGATCATGTATTATAAGATAACTAGCGTATTGCCCGTCAAAAAATGACGGCAATCAGATGTGTATGTTTTAAAAGTTGTTTAGTTATTAATATACATATGGAATTGTAAGGTAGCTAATGTTGTTTTCTGTGTACTACTGAAATATAGAAATCAAATTAATAAATGAATGTACGTATTTTTATGCATTGTGTTGAAGAGCTGGCAATCTGTGTTGATGTTGCAGCAGCATTAGTGGTGTGGAGGTGCTGTGTAAGCGTGATGAACGTGTGCAGTGTAATAGTGTGCGTGCGCGAAACAAAACCGTTAGCGTAGCTGTGTACTTTCGCATTATCCTAAAATGGCGGATAATGTGTGGTATGCGTCTTAGCGGATTATCGGTACGTGTTTTCCGTGGTTATAGTGCTGTTGCCTGGTTTTCGTTTTGTTCGTGCAGCATTTTTTCTGCGGCGCTCATTGCCAAAGCCGGGCAATGATCGCCTGCAGGGCTCATCCCTCAGCCCGCTAAAGTACATAAAATACAGTAAATATGGTCAAACGGTCAAATGACGGTCACTAAAAATTAAATGTAGTGAAATGTGTTTGCCACACAACATGACGCTACATTTATCTCTTTTTTTTTTTCTTAAAATAAATACAATTTTTTTTTTTTTTGTAACTTACAACTTATATTTCACATCAAATGCGTTGGTTTAGGCGGGAAATCCGATGTTGCGCGAGACAAAGTTGTTAAATCTGTGTTAATGCGTAAATCTTTTCGATCTTTGTAACTTGGCTAAATCGATCTAAATTGCAGTTCCAACTCACTTCCAGACGTACTGCCTGGTTCCCCATGCTGTAAGTGACCTTTGTTTTATTTTTTAGTGTGTATTAAGTGTTTTTTTTACTGTTTTTGTTCCGCCGCTTATCTTGTAATTTTTTTCACCTCGTATTTTTTTTCTAAGTGCGGCGCTCATTGCCAAAGTGCTACGATTTAACGGCTCGCCTCGCTGCGCGAGGCTCGCCTGCAATGAGCGCCTGCGGCACTCATTGCCAAAGTGCTACAATTTAACGGCTCGCCTCGCTGTGCGAGGCTCGCCGGACAATGAGCGCCTGCGTCGCTCATCGCTAAGTTATACGCACTACGCAACAGAGCGGTTTAACGGCTCGCCTCGCTGTGCGCGGCTCACCGGGCGATGAGCGCCTGCGGCGCTCATCGCTAAGTCGTACGCACTACGCAATGCAGCGTGACGATGAATCGTAGTTAGACAATTATAATATGTGATATAATCCTCAAATGCATATTAATTATATTCCTCGTAAATTAAATTACAATAGAAGCTGTAGCAATTTTTACATACAAATTTTTATTTAAAGTACAAACTATAAAGCAAAGAGTGAATAGAATTATGTAATTTCCATTTGCCTGCGATTTGTATTATAACACATGGTGAGTTTGATAAAATATGTTTCTGTAAAAAATCCTAAAAACATTTAGCAGCATGGAGACTAAGAGGTTGCAGGTAATAAAGTAGGAATAGACTATTGCTTTACTTGGATGTCAGGTTAAAAATGCATTAATTATTATTGTGACTGTTGCTGATAATAAACAAAATAGTAAGCTGTCTGTCTTAGTACTTGTGCTATAGTAAACACACACAGGGAGTCAACCTAGCATAATTGAAAGAGAAAGTCATGCTCTGTAGTTTGAAGAAATATAAAAAGTATGTATTCACCACGTGAAAAGTGGATTCTAGACATCACCTGCAACATGTGTATTCAAATATGAACATTTAAGAAATTACAGTAAATGATAAAGTGGCCATCCAGGATGTTTGGTTAAATATAAAATGGATCGCTTGAGAAGTTACAAGATATAGCAAAATATACATATTACATGTAGACCCCTCCCACACCAATTAATTTAACTACAGTCTAATTTAGCACAGCTTCAATGGTGTTGTGCCTTTGAGTTCATGTGCACTTTTGGGACTGGAACTCTATAAATAAAGAGTAATTATAATAATGCTAATAATAATAATAAGACAATATTTTTAGTTCAGGGCCCACCTTGGAGCAACAGAAGAGAGGTCCTTACTCCAAAGATATTACAATCTTGAAGGCAGTAGACTTATGTAAGCAAAGGAGTAAAATATGCAGTTGTGCATATTTGTCCATAGGCGACAAGCTTCTCTATATAAAGTTTTAGTAAGTTTTTAAAGCTACTAAGGCAGGAAGATACTCTAGTGGAGCGGGGCAAGCAGTTCCAAAGAGAAAGTGCAGATCGATAAAAATAATGGTGGGAGTCAAAAGAGGTGATGGAAAGATAAGGGTCATTAGAAGAGTGAAGAGAGTAATTTGAGATGTAAGATCACTGTTAAAGGTTTTATATGTTAGGGTCATAATTCTGATTTCAAATTTTATTAAAGACAGGCACTGCAGATAATAAAAGTTAAGTATGATAGATGAGTCTAGATGGATTCATTATGGATTGTAGTGGAGACAGACGGATGATGGGGAAACCAACAAGGAGTGAGTTGCCGTAGTTGGGGCGAGATTTGATGAGAGAATTAATATAAATATTACCTGTGCTAAAGGGCCTATTTGAATTGATTTTAATGGTAGGGCAGTAAATTCCCCTGAAGAATAAGAGGATGCCAGAACAGAATTATACAAAAATGCACATGTATTTCCTATACAATTTGTATACAGTAGATGAGGATATGCTTCATAAGGCTGTTTGATGGTATAGTGACCAAGAAATCCAATTTAACTTCACAAAATCAAGTGCATTGAGATCCAGGAATATTACCTTAGATTGAGAGTAAAATAAACAATGTCTCCTGTTGTTACAAAAAAATATCATTAGGTTAGCATAAAGTAGCTAAAATAACCCACCACAGACTCCAACTTACAAATTGTTCATTGGTCTGTTTCCACCCAGAGCACTGTCCTTTGCAAATTACTTCAGGGAACTAGCAGTGCATCTGGGACCACAACGTCTTGGAAGATAATAAGTGAAAAGGACACCTTTATCCTAACCCTGCAATGGCTGTTATCTGGGAGAGAATTGTTATTTAAAAACCCAGCAAACTTCTCCCCAGCTTATATAAAGTTTAATAAACTTTTGAAAAGTATTTGCATACAGTTCTTGATAGCTGTAAATAAGAATTTTGTTAGCATTATAACATTACTTAAAGGTATATGCAAGTGAACTTGGTTATTAATGCATCCTGTAGACGGGCATTAGTAGTGTAGGATTAAACTTGTTTGCATGCACAATGTTTTTTTTAGCTTTACATTAGAAAAAAACTGTTGCAGGTGATGTTTAAACCCCCAGAATTGAGCTAAGCTCTTGAGAGGGTTCATTTTTGTAAAAATGTACCCTGTCTTTTTGAGCATGCCCAGCTTTGCAGCCAATCAGAAACGTGTATGCAGCCAGCTACATGAGGCTGCTACACTGGGTCTTTAAAGGACCATAAATCGACATTCAAGTAAAAATGCTTGAGCGTTTACACTGTTGTTCTTTAGACATAAACCCTCTCCTTGATAAATTCTGACAAATTATAATTGCCCTGAAACCAAATCAGCTTCTTCTTCCTATTCTAATTTGTCTTTTAGGGAAATTAGCATTTATGCTTGATTTATGGTCCTGCAATGACCTGCAATGTTTTCTGTTCATGTGTCTCTGTGTGAGTGCATGCAATTCACTGGGGCTGGGAGAGATCTCAGGGGCAATTCGCTGGAACAGGGGCTGAGTTAATGGGGCAATTCACTGGGGCTGTGAGAGGTGATGGGGGATTTCAGTGGGGCTTGGAGAGATCACAGGGACAGTTCACTGGGGTGGAGGAGGTGATAAGGGAAAACACTGGGGCTGGGGGTTACATGGAAAAATCACTGGGGCTGGGGGATGTAGATAAAACAATCAGTGAATGAAGGGACATAGAAATCTAAAGGAAAGATGCAGCTCAATTCACAGACCAAAAAGATACAATGTTTTATGTATGCTAATTTTCCCTGGGATTTTCAGGGGTGTCAACATTGATAAAAAAACTTTTGCAAATGCCAGAAATTCAGCAAACTTTAGGGAAAATGTTTAAACATTTATTTTATTTTTTAATGATTTTTTTCCCCATATATTAACAATTCTCTACCAGATGCATTCATAATCCAGCTCACTTTAACATTATAGCTTAATTTTACATAGTGAACAATGAATGAAAACTCATATGAACAATTATTTATTATTACTTAGAATGATTTCTAATGGGAAGATTTAAAATTATCAAAAATATATTTTATTTAGGCTTAAATTAAAAACTCCTACGATTTGTAAATCTGAAGGTGAGAACAGATGGAATAATGTCATCTTCAAAATTTGTGATAT
Organism: Discoglossus pictus; assembly: GCA_027410445.1. Classification (NCBI taxonomy): domain Eukaryota; kingdom Metazoa; phylum Chordata; class Amphibia; order Anura; family Alytidae; genus Discoglossus; species Discoglossus pictus. The sequence goes on along the minus strand of CM050163.1, from coordinate 128,842,824 downwards.
TACAGAAATACTGAATAAACAGCATTCATGAACAAATACATGTCTCCAAAATACAGTTATATCAAAAATTAGTCACTCTTACACAACCTTAAAATATGCATTTGTTGGAAATTATGCATATTTCTAATTTTTATTTTCTACATTTATTATGTGCTATCCAGCTGATTAAATGGCATTGACCTAACTTCACACACTGACATTTTAGGGGTGAAAGAGCTATTGGTTTGTATATTTTGTAGACAAAAACAAAATTAATCTAAATGTATAAACTTCATTTACCCGGTGCTAAAAAGATTTACAATCACATGCCCCCAAAAGTAATTTATACCTCTGTACATATGAATACATATCTGTGATTATTAAAACCAAGCATAGATTAGGCATGTTGTGGGAGCAAAAATTATTTATGGCAGTCCTTTAAAATAATGTTGCACATACATTACCATTGTGTGAACATTTGTTTATTCTAAAGAATTCTACATATATTTAGTTACATCAGTCAATCAGCAATGAAAAATAAAAGTCCCATTTATCATTTAAGTATAGTATGCAGATAAAAAATGTGTATATGTGTATTTGTGTTGCTTATTAAAAATGTATACTTTGCAAAGTTTTACATGATATTAACATAAATAATTAATTCAAAACTGATAACTGCTGTATATCCATTAGTTATTCATTATTAACTGATTTTTCAGGTTGATGGTATAAAAGTAAAAAAAAACAGAATAAAAAAATATTATTTTGTAGATATTTTGAAGAACAATAGTCAATACATCCTTAGATTCCAACATTATTTTTGTGTAGTACACTCTATAAAACATCAGGACTTTGGACAGCTATCAAGGTGATGTCATGGGGCTCACTGCAATATGTTTGTTTGATATGCTCTGCAGCCTCAGAGTCTCTCAGCTGAAGTATTGGATCTAGCCTTGAAGTGCTATGCGCTTCACAGCATAGTAAAGGTAACTGCGACGTTCACAAGCAAGCTAATACCTCAGTCACTTTAATTGAAAAAAATAAATCCTAGGCCTTGAGGCAGTTAATACACCTACTGAAACAAGAGTGTAGGAATTTAAAAAATCTGGGGAGGACAGAGTTTTAAAATATGTATAAAAAAAAAATAAAAAAATAAATAAATATATATATATATATATATATATATATATATATATAAAAATCTATATATACATATATATATATATATATATATATATATATATATTGTTGTTGAGTTTTTCAGTCATGTCCAACTCTCTGTGACCATATGGATGCAGCGTGCCAGTCACATCTTGTGTCTGGTTATGCTCATCCATGTAGTTTTCTTGGCAAAGATACTGGAGTGGGTTGCCAGTTCCTTCTATATATATCACATATTATCATTGTCGAACTACGAGACGTCATCACGCTTTACATGGTGTGTACGATTCAGAGCACTTAGGCGATGAGCGCTGAAGGCGCTGATTGCCTGCGAGCCATTAACTCACAGCACTAAAACTCGCAGCAATTGGGCGATGCGCTCTGAAGGTGCTCATTGAGTGTGAGCCTCACAAAGCGAGGCGAGCAGTGGAGACAATGAAACACGCGGGATCGCCTTCGGCTGCAAACACTAGACGAATGCGGGACTTAGAAAAAAAATTATGAGACGCGGGACTTAGAAAAAAAATAGGAGATAGGAAAAATACAAAGTTAACGGCCGAACCACGAAAAGCAAATAAAAATAGATTTAAGTCCATTTCTGCAACTTTCGGCACTCGAAAATCGCATAAACAAGGAAAAAAATGGCAGCCCAAAAAAATTAAAACGGGGCTACACGACTCTGGACCACGCAAAACACAGCCAACTGTGTACCACTTTACAAGAGGCGCCTAAGTGAGGAGAATAATGGCCACCCAAAAAAATTAAAACGAGGCTAATCGACCATGAACTGCGCAAAACACCACCAACCGTGTACCACTTTATGAGACGCAGCACTTAGAAATTCAAAATACAAAATAGTAAAAATACGAAGTTAACGGGCGAACCGTGCAAAGCACAAAAATCAAAACACACAAAAAATACAAAAAAATGAAAACGACGCTACACGACCTTGGACCGTGCAAAATTCCGCCAACCGCGGAGGAATCCAGCAGCTAAAGGGACAAGAGGTGAGGGGGTGACTAATGGGGAGTGAGAGGTTGAATAAAATGTGGGGGGAATATGTCCCCTCGTCCTTCCTACTACCTTGTACTGAAACCATGTGTAGATTAAAGTGTAATAGTTTAAGTTATAACACCTGAGTGTATTTAAACATGTAAAAAAGTTAATAGAATATACTAAGGCATATTTAAGAGATAACAAATTACAAACAGGACTGAAAAAAATAAATTAAAAAAAATAGCATTTTCAAGTCATCTTTAAAAGACAATAATATCAGTATGATATGTAAATGGTCCTTTAACAATATAAACTGCTTCACTGCTACTATTGTGTTTAAAAATATCATTTCTATGACAATTTAAGTTTTCTCTGCAGCCTGAGGGAAGTAACTGTAGAAATCACTGCTCTGTGTTTGTGCTAGTTTATCCACTAGCCAGTTTACAATGTGTAAAAAGGTGTAGCTCCAATCCAGAAGTAAATTATTTGGCAAACAAACAAATGGGAGCAAATGTGTTGATAATGTATTTATTAACACCTTTATTATTTATCTTACCAAGATAATATCTGCTTACTTATCTCTCTGCCATAATGGCTTATAAAAAAAGTATAGAACATCTTACTGTTTACATTTAAGAATTGCAACTGGATGATGGCTGTAAAAAAAACACCAATTATTAGTACCTGAAAATATTTCAAAACTACAAGGATTCTTTATAAAGCTGTTAAAAGTTCTTAAATGCTTTATGCAGATTCTGTAATAATTGGATGCTTCAGTTAGCAACAGCTACTGTATATAGGAATCTCTGAGCCATTATCAGTTTGGCCAAAATATATTCACTATTTGCTGCTGATAATCAGTTAATAATACATTGGGGGATTTTACTAAATTATCATGGGTGCGCACTCAGGTCTGATAGCCTTTGGTAACCTGCAAATCTCAGATCACTATATGATATACTAAAGTATTTTTCTGCTGTAAAAAAATTCTGTACCTCCACACTTATAGTGAATGGGGGTTTTAATTGACATGTTAAGGCAAGTTATGAACATATTATTTATTTCCCATCAAATAGCATTGAATTATTATTTAAAACATGAGAACTTATAAATAATAATATCATATGGTTTTACATGTAGAAATATTGTGTTGAATGAGACATACAAATCAGCCATCTAGATCCTCCCACCATGCACTTTAAAATATTAAACTTAAAGTAAATATTAAAAATTCTAACCAACGCAAATTTACAATACAAGGGTACTTTTTCAGCTAATCACAAGTTCACAAGAACTTGTAATTACATTTCAATATGAAACATATTAATATATTTATTAATAATAAATATTAGGTGTCTCACAAGTATAAGAATTGTGTTGAGTCACATACCATGTATTCTACACCTAACAGGTGCTGAAAAAAATTATACATTTGAAATATCACATCAGAAATCATGTAAGATAGTCATTTTGTTTTTGAGATATCCCTTGGTGAAAAAAGACATGTTAAAAGGGCTTCTTACCTCTTCTATAATCTTTGTCTAACACACACTGCTTATATCAGAAACACGCATTGCATTGAGTCATTCGAAACACATACAAATTTATTTTATTTAAAAATAAAATTTGTTTCCTACACCCCAGAGCTGCTTACATAGGCACCTGATACCTACCAATAGAAACACTGCACTAGAAAACAGATTTTAACCCTTTACTAACCCTCAAGGCAGCAGCAGATTAATACAGATCAGTATCTGACTCCTCCTACTTCCTTCCTTCTACACATACCATGATTCCTTCATGCACAAACTGCCATCATTGATTGTTACATTGTATTAAATTGTACAGCTACTGTACCTCTGATTGGCCAAAACAAATTATTAATTTAGTGCAAATTTTAGCAGGGATTTTAAGGGGTGTCAACTCACTAAAGCTGCTGCTTTGTTTATGTTTATTTTGGTATTTGTTATGCAAAACAATGTTCACATACACTACTAATTCTTCTCTATCAGATATATTCATAATCCAGTAAGTTTAGATATGCCTATAATAGGCCATTTAGGGTAGGCAACACTTCACATGTTTGTGAAGTATGCAACAAACAAATAGCAGTTGTGTAGTTGTAAGCCATGGAAGCTATGATAAAGGCATGAGGGAGAAAAGTCAAGTAAGGTTTCCAAGTACTGTATACTAGCAAGCTGTTTTTTAGGCTGAGCATGTGCAGGTGAGTGTAAGATGTCAAATTCTATCAGTTTACATGTACAGACCAATGAGTCAGCAAATATCCCTCCATCCATCGTCCTTTCACACTAGAACAAAAAATAAAAAATATCAGAAAAAAACCCTTACACTCCACGCCTATGGGAAGTGAGATATATAATCATGGAATCCTCGAATCCTCCAGGCAGTGTTAACTAAAATAAAGATGTTACCTAAATGTATTTTATGACGATCCAGGGGTATTACTGCCCAGAGCCACCTGCTCTAGACTAGACTACAGGTTAACTACCCACATGGACAGTTGGGTTCTTGGAAATCTCTGCACCAGCACCCTGATATCTGGCTTCTGTATCAGCCAGGGTCTTTCCATCAGGAATCATCAATTCCTGGAGTCTCAGTAACCTTCCTGTGACTAGGACAAGTTACTTGCAGGGTGGAGATAGAATCAGTATTGCAGCCACCAGGAGCAAATAAAAGAGAACATATGATTGCTGTATGTCTCAGCAGTCAACAAAACTGTTAATTCTCTTATTTGCATAGAACATACATCACAAAATAACATAATCCCCCCTCTATAGCTAAACCCCACCTTGTAACTAAGGCTACAAACCTCCCACACCAGTCCTCTCCTGAGACATCTGCTATCTTTTAAAAAACGCTTTAAAACTGAAGACCGAGAAAATGCACATCTAGCTGCTCTCAGTAGTAGTAGTAGTAAATCAACATAGATTCCTGTAGAACTTAACCCTTTGTCCCATATGTGACTGCATTAACTTTATACTATATAAGCAATATGCCACAACAGTAACTATATGCACACATTCCATCACATATTATAATTGTCCAACTACGATTTGTCGTCACGCTGTGTTGAGTGGTGCGTACGACTTAGCGATGAGCGCCACAGGTGCTCATCGCCCGGCGAGCCTCACGCAGCGAGGCGAGCCGTTTAACCGTAGCACTTGGGCAATGAGGGCCGCAGGCGCTCATTGCAGGCAAGCCTCGGGTAGCGAGGCAAGCCGTTAACTCATAGCACTTAGACAATACCTTACGCTTACCCATAGCAAGGGGGGGCACCCAGGACCTCTGAAAGTGAAGTTACACCTCGATTTAAGTCCAAATTCCCGAGTTCAGACACACGAAAATCCGCTAAGCGAGAGAAAAAATGTCCGCCCAAAAAAAACGAAAACAAGGCTCACAGCCCAGCCACGTACAAATTAGCCAAGAAGGGATCCGAGATAAGCTCGGAGCCCTGCATTAATTAGTAATGGGAAGTGTAACTACTTTCTCTTGGTGCTTAACCTGTTTCACATATATTCAATAGAGAATTGGAGAAAACAAAAATAATAAAGTTTTATTTACATTCTTAGGAGACAACGTCGATTAAAAACTCTTTAAAATCAAGGGAAGTAGGAAGTAATTCCTTAAAAACATTTTAATATTGAATCCCTTATTTTCCACACTTTTGATAAGTAAACTATTAATATTTGAGGGATCAATACATGATCTTATTTCCTCTTGTCTTATCTTACTAAGTGTGTGATTTTATTAGGTTTGGCTTCCAGACTTTTTTAAGTATATATCTCTTTTTATCAGTGTTAGAGATATTGTGTTTATATCTTGGTGTTCTGTCACCTTCAAATTCTTTTAGATATGTGTTCCGCTTTATATAATTCTGAAGTTGGCATATCTAAAGTTCTAAGTATTGTTATATAATCCAAATACCCTTTGTGACTTAGGTTTTATTATTTTGTGTAATGTAGTTTATTTTTTTTTCTGAGTTTGTTTTTTATTTCATGTAATGTAGTTTTTTTTGTGTTTGGCTTTTTTATTTTCTGTAATTAGAGTGGTGGCGGTTAATAGGGGGTAGGTAGTGTAGATGTTAATAGGTTAGTGTAGAGGGTGTTTAGTTGATATTTAATGTTTTATTGGGGGGGTATAGTGCAGTGTAGTGTTTATACTTAGTGTCATGATGGTCCTTGAGGACCATCATGGCACTTATGTGGTTAATGTAGTGTTGTAACAGGCCCATAATGGTGTTAATATACCCTTATGGGACTGAGGGGGTTAAATAGAGGCTTATGGGGGTCTGTATTGACCCCCATGGGTGACATGCTTAATGAAGGGCTTATGGGGGTCTCTATTGATCCCCATGAGTGACAGGGTTAATGATGGGTTTATGGGGGTCTGTATTGACCCCCATGAGTGACAGGGTTAATAAAGGGCTTATGGGGGTCTATATTGACCCCCATGAGTGACAGGGTTAATGAGGGTTTTATGGGGGTCTGTATTGACCCCCATGATTGACAGGGTGACAGTGTATATTTTTTTTCTTTTACAACAGGTCCTTTAAGGACCTTTATGGTCCTTTAAGGACCTGTAACGCGGGAATTTTGAATTTTGATTGCAGCGGGGGACCCCGATCGCGTGCAATCGGGAGCCCCACTGTGATGGTTAATTTTGGGTTAATGCAGGGCTCAATAGAGAATTGGAGAAAACAAAAATAATAAAGTTTTATTTACATTCTTAGGAGACAACGTCGATTAAAAACTCTTTAAAATCAAGGGAAGTAGGAAGTAATTCCTTAAAAACATTTTAATATTGAATCCCTTATTTTCCACACTTTTGATAAGTAAACTATTAATATTTGAGGGATCAATACATGATCTTATTTCCTCTTGTCTTATCTTACTAAGTGTGTGATTTTATTAGGTTTGGCTTCCAGACTTTTTTAAGTATATATCTCTTTTTATCAGTGTTAGAGATATTGTGTTTATATCTTGGTGTTCTGTCACCTTCAAATTCTTTTAGATATGTGTTCCGCTTTATATAATTCTGAAGTTGGCATATCTAAAGTTCTAAGTATTGTTATATAATCCAAATACCCTTGGAATCTCTATATCAGTTTTAGATTATACTGGTATATTTTTCCAGTTATTATAGTGACTCACTGTTGGAGATTATTTACAATATAGAGGTTTTAGCTGGTAAAAGGGTCTTTTAACAAGATTCCCCACATTTCCATCCCTCTATTTTATCTATAGCATTTCTTGTGACTCCTATTTCCGGGTGTCGCATTAATGTCAGGTCTTAAAAATTCCAGGTTTATTAAATGCGTTTGTTATTGCATAGATACACAGATTCCTCCTATGTAGTACCAGGCTCTCCCGTGTACTGCAAGTTAGGGCACAAGAAGGTGACTATGAACTCCCAATTCACGGAGCTTAGCTGGAAGCACTACCTATTCTCAGTGTAAGCGTCTGACGTCAGACGCAACCCTGACGCACGTTTCGTCACTCGGGCGTGACTTTTTCAAAGGGAGGGGCGAGGACCTCAACGGAGCCTCCTATTTATAACGTGTTGGTTGCTATGGTTACCCTTTAACTCTCACCAAGTGAGAAGGGTATATATAGATATGGAATAACAAGCTTAATTTATTTCCTTCTTAATTTATTTACATTATAAAAATATCTATTGTCACTTAGTGATTTCAAGTTCCTACCCTTATTATGAGCTGAAGACAGAGAAAGGTGGAATTAATTGTTCTCATTATGGGCATCTTTAGGTTTCCCAATTATTACACTTTATTCCATGAATATATATTCACAAACATATATATATATATATATATATATATGTATATATATGAATACATACATATAAACGTGTCTTCTATTTTCTATATTCAGAATTAGCAATCAGCATAATAATATTATGGTTACATAACCTCCTAGATATTCAGTTCATGTGTATTCAAATAGTTGGATATACCTTAAAACTTATATGTGCATATATTTATGATAAAATATGTTTAAAATAACAACAATATAATTGTGTTCATATTTATAAATAGTGGTAAAAACATTTTGATTAATGTGCTATAAAGTAATAACAACATATTGGTGCTCGTATCTATATACATCAGTAGTGATTTTAAATTGCTGTATAAAGTGCTGGCAGTGCTTTTAAGTTATTTATTACATAACTCTTATGTTATCAGACATAACATGTACATTTGTGATAAAATATGTTTTAAAATAAAGATCAATTCATGGTGTTCATATTTATATACATTAATAATGAAAAAAACATTTTTTATTTTTGTACTGAAATAATAACAGCATGATAGTGCTCATATTATATATGTATATATATATATCAATAGTGATTTGTAATTTTTGTGCTGTGTCAGAATACTGATAGTGCTTTTAGTGTTCTTAATATTAATCTTTATCATGATTAGCAATCATAAATACTCATAGTGTCTTTGTGTGATGGTTTTCTAGGTATATCCTTTCCATATCTTAATTATTTTCCTATCTTTTAGAGAAAAAGAGGTTCAAAGTTTTTATATTCATTTCAGAGTAGTCCCCACAATTGTTATATAACCATTTTCCTACTATTTTAGGGGGTAACTGTGGATATATCCAGGATAATAATGGAGTATATTTTTGATACTAAATCTAACTTCGTCATATTTAGCATTTAAGCACACCTCTATAGGGATTTAGAGAAATGCACTAAATCAGAATCCCTCATTGAGTCCTTTTGGTGTTTGTGCCTGTAACTCATAGATCCATTTTGATTCCTTTTTGAGTAGCATTGTGTCTAAATCCCCTTTTCTTGGGCCCAACTTAACTCCATCTATTGCACAAAATTTTAAAACAGATGTATCTTTTTTATGTTTTAATTTTACATGTCGTGCAATTGGTGTGTCATATTTGTTTATGATTGAGCAAATATGTTCTCCCATTCTACGTCTGAGCTCTCTGCTAGTTTTACCGACGTAGATCTTCGTACAAATGCATTGCACTACATATATGACTCCCTTTGTTTTACAATTATAAAAATCTTTTATGGGGTATTTTTTACCCGTTATTGGGTGAATGAATTCTTTACTTGGTTTTATGAAATTGCAGTATTTACATCGTCCACATTTGTAACACCCTGTTAGGGGTTTCAGCCACATTTTTTCTTTTGGTTTGTCTTGTTGGAAGTGGCTATGTACTAGTAAATCCTTTAAATTGGGGCTCCGTCTGTACGTTATTGAACTATTTTGAGTAACTTTAGTCTTGAGATCTTCATCTGCAGTCAATAGATACCAAAACTTAGAGAAAATATCTTTCATTTTCTCTGAGTTATGTCCATATGTCAGTATACAACGTTGTCTCCTAAGAATGTAAATAAAACTTTATTATTTTTGTTTTCTCCAATTCTCTATTGAGCCCTGCATTAACCCAAAATTAACCATCACAGTGGGGGTCCCGATTGCACGCGATCGGGGTCCCCCGCTGCAATCAAAATTCAAAATTCCCGCGTTACAGGTCCTTAAAGGACCATAAAGGTCCTTAAAGGACCTGTTGTAAAAGAAAAAAAATATACACTGTCACCCTGTCAATCATGGGGGTCAATACAGACCCCCATAAAACCCTCATTAACCCTGTCACTCATGGGGGTCAATATAGACCCCCATAAGCCCTTTATTAACCCTGTCACTCATGGGGGTCAATACAGACCCCCATAAACCCATCATTAACCCTGTCACTCATGGGGATCAATAGAGACCCCCATAAGCCCTTCATTAAGCATGTCACCCATGGGGGTCAATACAGACCCCCATAAGCCTCTATTTAACCCCCTCAGTCCCATAAGGGTATATTAACACCATTATGGGCCTGTTACAACACTACATTAACCACATAAGTGCCATGATGGTCCTCAAGGACCATCATGACACTAAGTATAAACACTACACTGCACTATACCCCCCCAATAAAACATTAAATATCAACTAAACACCCTCTACACTAACCTATTAACATCTACACTACCTACCCCCTATTAACCGCCACCACTCTAATTACAGAAAATAAAAAAGCCAAACACAAAAAAATCTACATTACATGAAATAAAAAACAAACTCAGAAAAAAAATAACTACATTACACAAAATAATAAAACCTAAGTCACAAAAAATAAAAAAAGGAACATTACAGAAAAAAAAAACATTACAACCCCCCCACCTCACTACAGAAAAAAAAATACACACCTGAAAAGGAAATACATATAATACAAATACATACAATACAAATACATACAATTACAATACAATTACATAAAATCACAATACAATACACCACTATCTAATATACATTACACAATCTAAATAAATAGCATAATCTAATATACATCCTATCTATATAATAATACATACCCAATGTATCGAAATAAATACCATAATCTAATATACATCCTATCTATATAATAATACATTCCCAATCTATCTAAATAAATAACACAATTTAATATACAATACATACTATGCTATCTATATAAAACGCCTAGCTAACATACAATAAATGCTATCTATATATTAACCAATCTAAGTCTAAGCTAAAATAAAAAAATGAATACCACTTACCTTTGCAGATGTTCATTGCGATCAGCCACCTACGGAAAAAAAATTACAAAAAATTAGTGCAACACGTTTACACTTATAAAATAAACATTATAGTCATTCTATACATTCCAGACATTCTATACATTATATACATTCTATACATTATAAATATTCTACTCACCTTTCCGCCATGTCCCGTCCGGCATTCTTTCAATCCTTCTCCGGCACGGCACCTGTTAAAAAAAACACAACATTAATACACATACATCAAAATAAAATAAACATAATCTACATTATATTTACCTACCCGCAATGTATTTTTTTTGTTTCTGTAATGTTCCTTTTTTTATTTTTGGTCACTTAGGTTTTTTTTTTGGTTCTGTAATGTACATTTTTTATTTTTGGTGATTTTAGTTTTTCTTATTTTATTTAATGTAGATTTCTGCTTTTTGAGAAACTTAGTTACTTGAGGCACACAGTACACTCACATTGTGTGACAAACAGCATTTCAACACTTTCTTTTATTGACCGTCATTTTTTGACGGGCAAGTCGCTAGTCCATATTATAACTATACTCACACATTGCACTCATGACCGTACTATATGTACATATTAAATATTTTAACATAACACAGAACACAGTAATATTACACGGGTAATTATATACAGTATACAGGATAAGGCAGGGGCATATGGCACAAGACTACATTAAGCATGGTGGTACACTATGGCCCTATGTCTTAGGGCTATTCAACCACCCACCCATATTGCCCATGTGGCAATGTAATTCCCCTACCCTTTTTTCAATGGGGTAGTCTGTTCTCTATGGTGGCTCACTTGGCCAAAATCCAGGACCTGAAAATGGGTCTGTGACATCTTTATGTTAAAATTGTTAGTTTTGACATACTTTACAAACATACCATTTTTTCAAAAACTAGGGGGGATTTAATAATCACTTTAATTTTAGTTATGATTGGATTCTTCTGTGTAATCAAACAGGAAATATTGTCAGTTTCCCTTTTACTTCATTTATTACAAAGAATTAAACTATATATCTCTTTACTTTAATTATTTATGCAACATGCTAATCTACCATATTTCTCAAACAATATTCTAATTTACCATATTTCTATTTTTTTTTATAAATAACATTAAATGATTATCTGCATATAAAGTATCGAAAAAGATTTCAAGATTATTACATTTTATAACTTCCCTGTGTGCTAGTGACCTATATGTTTCAGTAATTATCTTTAGGTATATATATATATATATATATATATATATATATATATATTGATAACTGAATTTCCTATAAAACCAATACGCCATTCACAAAATATCAGCAATTCTTATCTGAGTTTGTCAGATGTTTTTTCCCTTCCAACAAGTTTGCAAAGGAGCAGATGGCATCAGTTGAGATTGGTGGAGAGGAGATTTTACCTTTACCAAAGATAAGGATTCTTCACAGTAATTGTAGTAAAGCTAATAAGGTAAAAAAGTATCTATTTTAAAATAAAAAAGCATATTGTTTCACAGTGAAATCCTACTGCCCTTTCCTCAGTGTTAATATTTAGTTGACATTCATCTGTATCATTTGACATAAGCACGACATATGGATCAGATGAGATTGCAGAATAAAGCTACATATTTTGAACAAAGTCAAATTATGTAGGAAAAATAATTATATTATAGAAATGTTAATGAAACATCTAGATATAGTAAGATAGGAAACCATTTTGGAGAAAGCAATGCAACATGTCATAATTATTTTAAAAGCTTTAAATGTTAAGGTATGTTATAAATTTGCATTAACATATATTTGCAAAGCGAAATGTACTTAAATTGTAGGGTAGATACCAGATCATGGGATTGAGTGATGCTTGCTTTCATTATTGATTGCTTCATTCAGTCCATTCCCCTTTCATTATGCTGGACATATGCTGGCTGATACTTTCACTCTTCAGCTATTGCAGGATAATTGGTCCCATTTACTGTATGTATTATATTGGTTAATTAATTCATCTTTTCTAAATGCTATGTAACACTTAAAAAGCAAAATTATTTGCTTTTAAATAAATTATTTAACCAAGTAAACTAAGTCTATCCTCCTCAATGTAGTCATGATATAACATTTACACACATCATTTTCTTATCTTCCACAGCCTCTCCTTTACCTGCATTATCTTAAGGGACCCCCATGGTAAACTAAATTAACCCACTAAGAGCCATGGCGGATATCAAGGAGTAAGTAAAAAAAAAAAAAACACCCTAAAAAAAAAACTAAGGTACAATAAAATAAAAAAAAATAACTACTAAAAATAAAACAACATTAAAATAAAAAATACACATAAAATAAAAATTAATTAAATTAACCATGTAAAATAAAATAAATATACTTACCAACTCTAATGCCCATTCAGCAATGATCCACAGTGTCCTGGTCCTCCCTCTTCTGCCCTGGAAATGGCCTGTTGCTCTGTAAAAAAAAAAAATCAGCTGACCCCAGTCACAAATGTTTTTTGAAGTGCTTTTGCGACTTAAATAGCAATTTGTCTGTCTTCTGATCAGCTGTAATATATGTCACTCATGCTTCGTTCAATCAGAAGACATAAACTATTTAAAGAGTGGAAAAAGCCATTTGAAGTGTAGGAGCTTCTCAAAGCAGGAGCTCCATTATTTATGAGAATTTTGTTATATAAAGCAACAGGGTTTTTAGGTGGAGGGCCATTTCCAAGGCTCAGAAGGTGACGGCAAGCTTGGCTACAATCAAGAAAGATGAGGACGTGATTCATTAGCACAGATAGCTCACTCTATCCAGGACAGAAGAGTTATTACCAGGGTATCTTGGATCATCATTGGATGGGCATTGAGCGGGTAAGCATATTAATTTTGACATTGTTAATTTATTTTTTAATTTTGTTTAATTTGTTTTTATTTTATGTATCTTTTTTATTTTAATGTTTTTTTTATTTTTAGTATTTTTTAAAATTTTATTATAATATAATTTTTTATTCTGTGTACTTTAATTTTTTTTAATTTTTTGTAATTTAGAGGTGTTGTTATTTTTGTAATATAGGGGGTTTTATTCTTATGATCATTTTTTATTTTTTTATTTTACATAGTGTATTTTTTAGGTAGTGTGTATAGGTGCTTTACTTTCCAGGATTCCATGGCACATAGTGGTTTAATTTAGAATACCATGGGGTCTATGTAGATCCCCATGCTACCTAGGTGTTAATTTAGAATACCAGAAGGGGTGCCTATAGGTCCACCATGGCAAAGGATATTTAGATGAGCAATAGAGGACCTTAAAGGGCCTCCATGGCATAGTATTTGTATTAGGAGCCATGGAGGTCCTTACAGGACCCCAATGGATAGGGGGTTAATTTTAAGTACCATGGAGGTCCTGGAAGGACCTCTTATAGAATAGGGCTAATAGCCACCAACAGGTGTGTAAGGCAGGTTGCTGGCACCCTTTAGCACTAGAGAGCCAGTACATTTTTTGGGATCTTTTTTTAGGAGCCATGTAATAGCTGTGAAACTTACTTGAAAAAGCTTCCTGTAGGGCTGAGTCAGCCTTATGGAAGTTCCTACTGGAGCCATGTAATTAAGCTCCCACAGAAATTGAGCAGAGTGAAATACACTTGTAACTCAGCACCTATGAATTATGATTGGTTATACATTTAATCAATAAGATATGAGGCAGGGTATTTCAAATACTCAAATCGGCTAAAATATGATTGACACATATTTCAACCAACCAAAATCCTTAAAATTAAAATATAAGACAAAGGCTTGTTCCAAAAAAAGTTAGTCAGTGCAGCAGCTGTTTTTTAGTTTGATGCCCATTTCCATGGGCCAAACATAAGGACCAAGTACTTCATTCATAACTGAAGAGGACTGAATCTCCTATTAACATGGTAGTGCCAGTTTATTCAGGATCAAAGAGTATATGTTTTTGTCCCCGTACAGGTGTAATAATTTGTGCCATGGCAAGGGTTAACATTAGGTGCTATAGGAATCCATTGATATTGAAGTCAGTGTTAGGTGCCATGGGAGTCCATAGGGACCCCTATGGTTATAGTTAAATATACAATGAGGGTTCATGGAGTCCACATTGTATAGGGGTTAATGTTAAGTGCCTTGTGGGTTCATAAGGACCCCCCGTGGTTATACTTCAGATGCCGGATCCTTGGGCTCATACGCTCTTCCTGGTATGAAGGGGGAATCCTGGGGGATAACCAAGCTCATAATAGGTAGCAGATAGGAAGGGGCAATCCTAGGGATCCTGGTGTTAAACTGGGTTGTGTGTCATAGGCAGAGGTATCATAAACCCCCTGTGTCAATTTTTATTATTATTTAACCGTTCCCTGCCATAGGTAAAGGTTCATATAGGGATATGAGAATATGTTAGGGCTATTGGGGTCCCATTCTGCAATATTGCTATGGATACTACTAAGCATCAGACCTGGAGACTCCTGCAAATCAGTTGCAAGCACTTGTTAGAGCTAGAGATCTCTGGTTAAGCCCTTGTGGGTGCAAGTCTGCTTGTTTTCTATACTCTTTTTTTCCAGGAGCCATAAAATAACTCTGGTATTTAGTATTTAATGCTCCCAGAATTCTGAGAACCAATTATATTGGATGTTGCTGCACTAATGGAATGGAGGCTTAAGTCAGCATTTGTGTCTCTTAGCTTAGCTATCATTTGGTAATTTGTCTCTCTTTAATTATCTCTATCTCAATGGCACATGCCTAATTAGTAAGGCATTAAAAGAAAGGAAATGGGAGAAGGAATTGTGATTGTTATTGTTAAGCAGTTTGCAAAGAAGGCACGAGAAATAGGAAAACAGTGTGATGAAAGCAGTGTAATAGAAATGTGACTGAAGGCAGGGTTGTTTATATAGGGTGTGATCATTTTACAACTGTAAAGGAGCGGATGTATATTTTCGAGGTATAGTTAGTTGGAATTCATTGAATTCAATTAGTAACCAAGATCAATAAAGAAGGAAGTCAGGCTGTATCTAGCAATGATGCAAGTACACTATTGTTCTGGCCTGGTGATGGTGTAGAGAGTGATGATGGGTAAAGAAGACATTTACTTCTATAAATCCAAAATCGTGTTTTAGAGCATTTACTATTCTGAATGTTTCTACAAAAAATAGCTCAATGGTAGAAAAGCAATTGAGGGAAAATACATGTAGAATAGGCAGAAGAGTTAAAGGAATGGGAACAATTGCTGGGAAAATGTGTAGGCCCCACTATCCCTAATTTTCACTAAACCTTTCATAGGTTCCATGGTGGCTTGCTAAAGACTATAGTGTATTTTTCCTATGTGGAAATTGACAGTGCAGCCTCAGTGATTCACTTCAAAAGCCTTATGAAGCTTTACGGATGTTCACAATGTTTTCTAAAATAGTTACATTTTCATTGCTCAAAGGCGAGTGGAGTAAATACAAGTTTATAGGTAACAGAAGTATAATTGTCAGTGGGTTTCTAAAAATATCCAACACAAATTTGGATTTTAGAAGAGCAAAAGTGTGGAGGCAGGTACAACAGAATCTCTTAATAAAGTGTTGTATTAATCTACAGTATATAATATCTGAACAAAATATCATGTACGCAAGGATCCCAACATTTTAAAGAGTTAGATTTGAATTCCCTTATTGAACGTTGAGATCCTTGGTTACATGATATTCTGTTCAGATACTATATAGATGTATTTTGCTGTTTTTTGATCAAGGTAATATTCTAGAATATCTGCAGTATTAACTATATTTACAGTGCTAATTGTACCTAGGAATATAGTACTAGCTGTTGTGATTCCTTAGTAATTTATGCCAAAGCATGAGTCTTCTGCAGTACACAATAAGATGGAAAATGGTCTTTAAATCCCTTTACCTTTATAGCAGCAGTCTTCTAGAAAATATTCTGTTATCAGTAGACTGAGCCTTCTCTTCCATTTCAGAATGTTCGTGGTTGTACAAGCTGTATTCCATGAGCAATATAATATATTGCAATTGTAACCTCTGGCAATAACAATAAGACTATATGTAATACAGCAGATGTATTACTAGAGGCTATAATTTTAAAGTATTTTATTATAAATTAAATAAGGCAATGTCTATAGTGTCTGCAGAAAATATTTATTGTGCACGTGCAAGCACAAATTCCCAATAAAGTGCTTAACACTCACAGTGATAATACAACTTGAAAGTGAAAGGGATGAAAAAGAAAATAACTTTATTTACATTGTGACAACGGAGTAAAATAAAAACATTAATTAAAAACTCAGGTTAAAAGAAGGGTTTGTATTGAGTTCACCTTTGTAACTTTCTAGGGAAATGTTAAAAAAGCCAATATTTTATATAACTTCTTAATTACAATTTTACTAATGGCTTCAAACATTTTCCAATACACAGATATTTAAGTTTGTGGCTGGAATATCATACTGCAATCTGTTAATTTAAACTTCAAATCTATTTTGAACCAAGAAATTTGCATTACATGCATTTATTGAAATAAGGATACACTCACTCACTTCCTCTCAAGGGATTGTTATATTTATTAACTCACTATTTTACTTAGATGTTGTATCAAAACTGAGAAACATATAATCCATTATAACCACTAAATTTGCTTTGGATCTTAAAGGTATATATAGTTTCCTGGGTTTCAAATGTTAGGTTAAAAATAAGAAGTGATTATCAAAAAAAAGTGTATTATATAGAAAAGTTCCATGTACTGACAAAGTTCAATGCAGGAGAGTAAAATCCAGCTTTGAACACACTGCGGAATCTTAAATAACTAAGTACACTGAGGAATGCAGCCAGGTACAGAGTTTGACCTTTCTGGTTGATACCACAGGAAGTACTTGTTTCTGAATGAAATCACATGGTTTGGTTGGGTCTGAGCTCACAGTTGAATCAGAGCACAAGGGGAGAGAGAGAGAGATAGATTATATATATCCCAGGCTGCTTTGGACCCCAGAATATGATACTAATTTATCAACTAACCTCTACTTTCTCCTGATTGGCTAAAGCAAATTATGAATTTTATGCTAACCTTAAAAGGGATTTTCAGCGGTGTCAACTAACAAAACCTGCAGTTTGCAAACTGAACGGATTTAGCAAACAGCAAGGTGAATTTGTAAATGATTATTTTGGTATTTATTCATGCAAAAAGATATCTGCATGGACTACTCGTCTTAGATATGCCTTAAAGTGTCCATATCATCTAAAATGTATATGTTGATACTTTCCTAAAGGACACAATGATATCAGGGCTATTATAACAACTGTTACTTACAACTTTAATTCAAAAAAGGATTAAAACTTCAGTGACTGGTGTCAATTAATGATACTGCTTCACTTCTCAGTTTTTCAGACCACCCTGAATTTATTCCTAAATTGAAGGGTTAACAGTGTCAGCCCTATCTACTAACAACTTAGGGTCGTATGCTAATCCCTGAAAAAGTAATTGCAAGTGCCATAGTGGCACAAAAAAAATTAGCTAAGTTAATCCCCATCAATATAACATTGTGAGGCAACTCCTCCGAGTCACTGCTACGGGTGAACTTCATGACAAAGCCGTAAAGCAAAGCAAAAATCTCCACTGATTTTTGCACTACCAATTAATTATGCTAAAAATATTTTACGGATCACTGGCAAACGAGGGCACTGCTGTAACTGCAAAAAGCAGAAGAAAGGTACCAAAAAAAATTTTGGTAGAAAAATCTAAATGTAAAGGCCAAATAATTCACATCGGTAGGGTTGAATTGCTAAAAATATGCATATGTTAACTATTCTAGCTCTTGTCTCAAAGAGAATCTTTCTTCTCCACTGAATTGAATACAGTTTTCTACTAAACTCTATTGAATATAAATTGCATACAATTATTTTAGCAAAATAGATTATCCAAATAGATAGATTTTAGATTATCATTCAGTATTTCCTCATATGAGTATGCTATGGCCCCATCTACTGGCCTACCATATTAACCAATCCTGTTGGTTTGCTGGATATTTCCTGCAGTGGCAACACTCAACCAAAACAGTGAACCCTGTTTGCAATATAATCATACCACCTCAGAGCATTCTTGCACTGTATGGAGTATACATATAAAACAATAATTGTAGAAAATAAAATTTAGAGGCCTATCATGCAAAAGGGGATTATGTAGAACTAGATGGCAAGTTTGTGAGTTTTCAGCCTTTGGAAATAAGCACTATGTATGTTTAATTTTAAGCTCAAAGACCGGGTCCTTAATTCTTTTGCAATATGTTGATATTGTTTTTGCCCCGTATATAACTATAAGGAATATGTTGGGCATTACAAATGAAGGATAATAATAATAACAAGCAAAATCATAAATCCCTATCTCTGGTAACAACTCCTGGCTTCCTGCCCCATCCCATATGTTCTACTAAATGGAGAAATGCACAGCTGGCAAGTGTATTTTTTATCCATATTTTGCTTCAATGCAATTTGTGCATCCATTCCATTACATACTGTGAGGTTTGAGAATCTGAATATTCTGAAACGGATGAGAAGGCTCAATCTACTGATTAGTGCCAAGATTAACCAGGAATTCTCTCACACCCCTTGTATTCTTTCTACCTCACATCATCTACACACTCTTGCCAACATCCCCACCAACCTCACTCTTCTCTCTAGCTATACTCTCCCTTGCCATCTAATCAGGCTAGGATGATGTAGCTAAATATACCATACCTCAAGCTACCATCACTATATTCTATAACACTGCTGCTATAAAGGTAAACATATTTAAAACACTTTTTTCCCCCATCTGATTGCATACTGTTTTGGTATAGATTACTAAAGAATCAAAATAGCTAGGGTAGTACATCCAGTTACAATTAGCGCTTATAAATGTGGTTCATGTTGCAGTTATAGACTTTTGTATATGCATCAAATACTGTTACTGAATTCATGAATATTAGCCTGATTTTCCTTGTTCAAAAGTCACTCAGAGCCACTTGGATTTATGAAACAATCTGGAAAAAAATGTGTAGTGGTACATGTCGCTGCATGTAATTAAAAGCTAACAGCAACTTTAGTCACCATGGAATCAGTTTCATGCTTTACAGTGCATCACTTGAATAGAGCATACTTTCATTATGTTTAGCAGGCTGTGGGGTGGAGGAGGAGGGACATACATAAACATTTAGTGGTGGGCAACATGCAGGCCTATATATATATATATATATATATATATATATATATATATATATATATATATATATATATATATATACGCACACTCTCCATATATGGAATTCATGTAAAATGCTCATGACTGGTTTGGTTCTTTTCACCAAATATTGAGCCCTGAGCTAAACACTGACAAAACACTACCATCATAAACTTTAACTTACTTTTCTAAATTACATTACAAATCAGTAAAGTAAAAGCTTTGTTATTTTGCATGTATGAGGTGTAACCATTTTATTTGCAAATAAACTTGGGAAAATGCCTTATGTCACTATATATTTGACATACAGTATTATTATTATTAATATTATTATTATTATACCGTTATATTACAATTATTATAGTAATATAGAATGGTTTATTACCATGTTGGGTACTCTACAAACAAAAGATGATAGCGACAATAAAGTATACATTAACTACTATAGTTCAGTACAGTGCTGACTTTGTTTCATTACAAATTAACTTGTTTCCTCATAAACTACTGCAATGGTTGTAATGCCATGTTAGAATTTAGATAGACTGAACTGCAGTTCACTTACAGAATTGCAACATCAGCACAGTTAAGGGTAACATTATGATGCATCCAAAATGCTGAGCTGCTGAAAACTGAATAAAATATTATGTGTTTTTTTTGTAATATGCAAATTAAAGAACACAAATGTGAAAAAATATACAAGCTCATGTGAAACAGAAAATACGAAAGAATCACTGTAGTTTGGGGAAAGAAATGTAATGTGTGTGAAGTTTGTAGCAAGTTAACAACATTAACAACATGAATTGAACATACTTGGAATAAACCCTAATTAGACTTTTTACAGAGTAACAATTGTTTGTATCACGAGGTATCCACTGATGAAAGAAAGAGAAATCAGAGGATATCCTACGATTCTTTCAGTAATATAATATTTTTGTAGCAACTTAAAAATTCTCTTTAATGAAAAATGTTTTAATTTACTATTAAAATAGGTTGCACATAGATACGGGTTTTCCCAATAGTACAGCCATTTGCCAATACCTATGCCTCTGATTGCATTTGAGCTCATGAGACTCTAATTATATTTGAGCCCATGAGATACTATGAATAATGTACTTGGTGTGCTGAATACAATGTAGTATGTGATGTTATAACACAGACCCTGCCTTCTTTATTTTACATGCAGTTTTTGTTACATAATATAATGTTGTCTGGCAGCACAGTTACTAAAAACACTGCTTGCAACAGACTAAGTTGCTCATTGCTGCACTGTTCACTCTGGTATAGTGATGTCGCGAACATCAAATTTTCGGTTCGCGAACCGCAGACGCGAATTCCATCAAATGTTCGCGAAAGGACGAACATTTGCGAACCACCATAGACTTCAATGGGCAGGCGAATTTCAAAACCCACAGGGACTCTTTCTGGCCACAATAGTGATGGGAAAGTTGTTTCAAGCGGAATAACACCTGGACTGTGGCATGCCGGAGGGGGATCCATGGCAAAACTCCCACGGAAAATTACATAGTTGATGCAGAGTCTGGTTTTAAGCCATAAAGGGCATACATCACCTAACATTCCTAAATTGTTTGGAATAACATGCTTTAAAACATCAGGTATGATGTTGTATCGATCAGGTAGTGTAAGGGTTACACCCACTTCACAGTAACAGACCAATCTCCCCGTTTAATGCACCGCAAACAACCGAAAACAGTCCCTTTGCACAACCGCAAACTCCCCATTTGCACAAGGTTGGATACCAAGCTAGCCATGTCCCGTTCCTTGTCCTCACTGATGTCATTGAAGGTCTCTTCCTCCACCCAGCCACCAAAGGTGATGGTGACCACAACTCTTCCTCTTCACGCTCATCTACAGCCTGATCCAGCACTCTTCGCAGGGCACGCTCCAGGAAGAAAACAAATGGTATGATGTCGCTTATGGTGCCCTGGGTGTGACTGACCAGGTTTGTCACCTCATCAAAAGGACGCATAAGCCTACAGGCATTGCGCATGAGCGTCCAGTAACGTGGCAAAAAAATCCCCAGCTCCGCAGACGCTGTTCTAGCACCCCGGTCATACAAATACTCGTTAACGGCCTTTTCTTGTTGGAGCAGGCGGTCGAACATTAGGAGTGTTGAATTCCAACATGTCGGGCTGTCTAAAATCAAGCGCCTCGCTGGCATGTTGTTTCGCCGCTGGATATCTGTAAAGTGCGCCATGGCCGTGTAGGAACGCCTGAAATTGGCACACACCTTCCTGGCCTGCTTCAGGACGTCCTGTAAGCCTGGGTGCTTATGCACAAAGCATTGTACAATCAGAATACACACATGTGCCATGCACGGCACATGTGTCAACTTGCCCAAATTCAATGCCGCCAACAAATTTCTTCCGTTGTCACAAACCACTTTGCCGATCTCCAGTTAGTGCGGAGTCAGCCACTGATCCACCTGTGCGTTCAGGGTGGACAGGAGTGATGCTGGTCCAGTGTGACTCTCTGCTTTCAGGGAAGTCAACCCCAAGACGGCGTGACACTTCCGGATGTGGAATAGTACCTGTGGAGCTGGGGGGGTGCCGTTGATGTGGAGCAAGACATAGCAGCAGCAGAAGAGGACTCAGCCGAGGAGGTTATGGAAGAGGATGGAGTAGGAGGAGTAGAGGAGGTGGAAGAAGGCCTGCCTGCAAGTCGTGGCAGTGTCACCAACTCCTCTGCAGAGCCACGTATTCCATGCTTGGCAGCCGTCACCAGGTTTACCCAATGCGCAGTGTAGGTGATATACCTGCCCTGACCATGCTTTGCAGACCAGGTATCCGTGGTCAGATGGACCCTTGATCCAACACTGTGTGCCAGAGATGCCATTACTTCCTTTTGCACAATCGAGTACAGGTTGGGGATTGCCTTTTGTGCAAATAAATTTCGGCCGGGTACCTTCCACTGCGGTGTCCCAATAGCTACAAATGTTTTGAACGCCTCAGACTCCACCAGCTTGGTAAAAGCTGGCGGGCTAAGAGTTCAGACAAGCCAGCTGTCAGTTGCCGGGCAAGGGGGTGACTTTGTGACATTGGCTTCTTACGCTCAAACATGTCTTTGACAGACACCTGACTGTGGGGAGATGAGCAGGGACTGCTCAGGGTGAGACACGGAGTGGCGGATGGTTGAGAGGGGTCAAGCAGGGCAGCAGTGGTTGACGTGGCTGAAGATGCTGGACAAGGAGGAGGATGGCGGCTTTGACTTTGTGTGCTGCTTGTACTCATGTGTTGATCCCATAGGCGTTTGTGATGTGGCATCATGTGCCTTCGCAAAGAAGTTGTACCTAGGTGGGTGTTGGACTTCCCACGACTCAGTTTCTTTTCGCACAGGTTGCAAATGGCTTCACTGTTGTCACAGGCAGACAAACGATAAAATTGCCACACTGCTGAACTCGGCATTCTGGTGGTGGCAACAGCATGCGTTGACTGGTGTGCTGTCTGGCTGACCCCGGGTGCCGATGCATGCTGTCTGACTGTGCCACTAGCTACTTTCGACGACCTCCCGCTGCTTCCAGCTCGTCTCCTCCTCCTCTCTGTCTCCCCATCTGAACTTTCCTCCTGTTCTTCTTCTCTTATAGCGGGCACCCACGTGACAACCACGGACGCATCGTCATCATGAACCGATTCACTTGTACCTGACAACTCAACAAAGGAAGCAGCACCGGGTACAACATCATCATCATCATCATCAGACCGTACGTCCATGTGTGTAATGCTGCCTGACTGGGATATATCCCTGTTATCTACATCCTCTGGCACTAATGTTTGCGCATCACTCATTTCTTCCAACGGATGTGTAAATAACTCTGCTGATGGATCAAGTGAAGCGGCTGTGGTGCTAGTGTTGGTGGTGGCGGCAGGCGGGCAAGTGGTAACTGGAGAGGTGCCCGAAGCTAAGCTGGAGGAGGATGGTGCGTCTAGGTTCTGAGCGGAAGCTGTAGAAGATTGGGTGTCCTGTGTTAGCCAGTCAACCATGTCCTCAGAACTGTTCAAGTTCAGGGTACGTTGCCTCTGAAAACTGTGCATTATTCTAGGGCCAAAGGGAATCACAGCACCACGACCACGACGGCCCCTGCGGGGTGGCCTGCCTCTGTCTGTCATTTTTTTTACGATTAGTGTTACTATGCGTGCAAGCTACTGTGACACCAGATATTACTGCTGTCACTGTGCACTGGCAAAAGTTGGCAGTCTAGATGCAATAGGCTTCACAAACACGCCTGTAGGCAGGCAACTGATATTCAATCGATTACAGTAAAAAAAGGGTTCTTTTATTTCACTGCACACTACGGTTGCACTAGATATGAGTGTCACTGTGCACTGGCAAAAGTTGGCAGACTAGATGCAATAGGCCTCACACACACGCCTGTAAGCAGGCAACTGATATTCATTCGATTACAGTAAAAAAAGGGTTGTTTTATTTCCCTGCACACTACGGTTGCATCAGATATGAGTGTCACTGTGCACTGGCAAAAGTTGGCAGACTAGATTCAATAGGCCTCACACACACGCTAGCAGGCAGGCATATGCAATTAGATTACACAGAAAAAAATAATAAAATAACATTAAAAGGGCTTTTTGTGTTGCTGTCCTTGCAGCAGATATCAAAGGAGTCCTTCAGGTGTGTAGTGAAAGCTAAATACACAGCCTGGCTATCTATTTCCCTATTAAATCAGCAGCAGGTAGAATAATATGTCCTCTCTCAACGAATGTAGCTTCAGAATGATTCTAAAATGGAGGCTGTCATTCAGATGGAAGGCTCTGGAAGGGAGTGGATGCTGCTGATTGGCTGGAATGTGTCTGCTGACTGTAAGGTGCAGGGTCAAAGTTTCCTCAATGATAAAGAATAAGGGGTGGACCGAAAAGCGCATGTGTTCGCCATTCGTTGCGAACGCGAACATGCGAAAATCGCCGTGAATAGTTCTCTGGCAAACTGTTCGGGACATCACTACTCTGGTATAATAACAGAGCAGCTGCTGTGCACTTACTCAGATGCAGTATAATTTGCTGTAAATAAGGCTGGTATCCTTGCTGGTAATGTCAATGAGAGAAATCCATTGTGCTGGTAAGGATTAATTCAAATATAGGGCACCCTCTATGTGCTGCCCAGTTCCGATGTGCGTTTTACCCCCAGCAATATAAGCCTAGAGTGTAAAAGTATTTTTAGTTAAAATCTTTGTTTTAGTAGACATCTATTGTCTTGAAGGCCTCGTTATTTTGTCTTCTTCCCTGCCTGCCGGCTTGGACATCAATAGGAGTAGTAGGGAGATTTGTTCATTCATTGCCCACTCACCATCTTCTGCTTTGAAAAAAAAAAATGACAATCATGGTAGCTTCCATGCACTAGCAGGGTCTGCTTTTCAGTTTTTGCTAATCTAGACTGGCTCTTTAATAGGTAAGTCATTTAACATTCAGGTTATGGAATCTCATCCACTTTTTCCAAGTATTTTCACAAATGATTTCTCAGCTGTGCGGTCATGTAAACTCATAATAATTTATAAAACTTTCTGAAATAATAGCTATAGATACAAGATACATAAGTTAAATATACAGTAATAATATAATAACAAATAAACCATAAGTTTAAATGTGGCAGAGACAGAGACTATTTAAACTTCCATCTCTTCAGAAAATGCACTGGGTCAGTACGGGTCACTACTCAAGCAAAGGAAGCTCATTATAGAATATAGTATGTGGTCTGCAATTATATCTACCATTTATTTCAAAGTATTATCTGAGCAAGGATTTTTCAAAGCATTTACATTCCAATTTGTAAAGCTATTACTAATCTTCATTATTGTGTCTTTGTGTGTGTAAAACTGCTCTGCAATATCCACTAGATATTTTTTACCTAATTGTGCCTCTTCACTTGTTTCTTTTTTTGTATAGCAATGGTGCATTATTTTTCCCTCAACAGGGGTTTCATTTTAGCAGCATGAATAAAAATATTACATTTTAAAGAAACATGCATTCAAATATATTATATGTATTTGAATATATATTTTAAAAATATACGTAATAAGCATGAAATAACTTGGTATTTAAAAAGATATATAAGGGAAACTCACACATTAAATCACTGCTGAAGCAGATAGAAATAAAATGATGCTTCTAACTACAGTGTAAATGCATATAAGCATTGTCATGATTTAATTGTTTAAGGACTCATATTTCCAGTATTTTATGAGTATGGCCAAGGGAGCATGACATTGTTACATTAGGATTATGTGTTATTGTGTGATTATATATTGACGGTACATGGTTATCATGTATCCTAGTTATAATATATTATAAGAGGGAAAATGTTATATAGAACATATGTGGAATTGGTAAAAATGCTCTGCATAGAAGTTAAATGCAGATCATTGCACACTCACACATACAGACCTTGGGTCAAGACAGATGTATGTACATTCAAGTAGTCCTAAGCAAACACTTGAGTTTAACATAAAGGTTTATTTCACTAGCCATAGATATCAGGTGAATTTGATCTCAATAGCTTTGATAGCCCAAGGTTGCAAGCCAGATGGGCTGATATCACACATACACAAATGTACACAAGGGTGTGGTATTGGAGAGTATAAATATGTTGTTTTGATCATTCAATAAAGGTTGAGAGATAGTTTTCACATATCCACAGTGGGAGACTATTTATGTGTGTTGTATCCCGACTTGGGGAGTGGTCTTGCCATGGGCCACTAGAAACCTGTATGCAGTATTATCTTCCTGTACCTTTTGGGCCTTGCCCTCTTCAGATAGGTATACAGTAACTTGCATACAGATATATAAATACAAATAAAGACATATTATAAACAAGAAAATATGGTATTCTAAGCAGCATTCATCAAACGTGAATGAATGAAACAGCATATGAAAATGTTTAGCTACTCTACATTTGAAAAATATTTTTTACAAAGGCTGCTCAATATCGCTTTCCCTTTTCTTTTTGTATTTTAAATGTTAAGCTGAGTTTAAAAATTGAGGTGAATATCCAAATACCCATTATAGTCAATTTCTTCATTGTAACTCTGCATTATCTAAAATATTCCTTCTGTCAGACACGGATCATAGTCACAGAATATTTATGAATGGCCAGACTAAATACAGGCTGAAGGGTCACTCTAGTTATCCAACATTTTAAAATAGTAACAAACAACTATATTAACAGCATTTCAGTCACAATAATTATAAATTGTGTTCTTTAATGAGTAAAATAACCTAGTGTAGTGAATATGTCCTTTTCCCCTATTCTTAAATGTGCTGTCCAGATGTTTCAAAGTTATTATTGCTGATGGCACAGTGTTATGAAATTACTCTTTATTAATTAGTATTTTTAATATTTAATACTATTGTCAAGAGCAAGGCAATTATGAGCATGTTTTTCTTTTTTCCAGAACTATGGACCCCTTCCAGTCTAATCCCAATCATTAGTCCATTCACTAGCTCACCAACCCTTCAGTAACCCTCTGGTAATTGCTACTTTGATTGGTTGTTCAGAGCAGGGAGAATTTAGAATGTGCCCGGGAATTGGCCAATGTTGATGTTAAATGTTAATGTGTTACTGTTTTCCATTGTTCCTACCCCTATAAATGTTCACCCCATTTCCCAACAAAGTGGGTCCCTTTGGTTGAATTATAAGATTTAGTGATGTCACTCTTCTGTAAGAATGTACAATACTCAATGGGCTGCGGTAATCTCCCAGTTCCATACACCTGAGTTTTTAGTAAAACAGCTCACAGAAGGTATGAACACCTAATCGACTGGAGTTTCCAATTGTGGCCTGTCCAGTTTTTCCTGTATTTTGGCAGACTTAGGATTTACAATGTACAGACACCTCATCATCGAATGGCAGAGTACAATAATGGGATTATGTCTGACCTCTGTGACCAAATTCAGACACAACGAGTGGGTTTTGGTGCAGGAGCTGAGGCGGCTGTATGAATTGGGAAAGTAGCTTGGAGGTCGGAAGAAGTACTGACAGTTCAGGGTAGTAATCATAGCAGTCCCGATCCTAAGCAAGTAATGTCTAGGATCTAGGATGAGGCCTTCTGCACCAGAGATAGATTGCCGTCCACCGGGACCTATCCACCACAGGTCGCTTGTGGTTTATTTAAAGGATACAGGAGGAGGTGCAGCAGTACAGTGATCAATTCAATAAATATATTTGGCTTCAGGCATTAGTGCAGGTACACAGAGCAGCAGTGGATTAAGACTGTCCTACAGCAGCTTCAAGACATTTGAAGAAGTTGCTGTGGACATTGATTAATTCCTTAGCTGATTTTGAAAGGCAATGTGAGCTTCATAAAATTGACCTGAATGAGTGGGTCTGCATCTTAATAGGAATAGGTTGGTTGTGGCCACCAAAACCAGGGAGTAGTTGTCAAGACCCAGGTAATTATGGGCAAGCTTTCCCCTTTCCAGAACCATGGGGCCCAAATGTGTTCTGTTTACAACAGGGTTGCCATACATGAAGTTTGCTGGCAATAAAGTGCAGATATAAGCACCCATGGTGACAGGTTGCCACTGCTAGCCTAGAAAGTAGGTCAAATATCTGATGAGGAGGTCCTTAACCCATGAGTCCTTGGTCAGTGTTGGGTCTGCCACATGAACCCTCACTCATTATTCAATTCACTACGTTGCCAACCCATCAGCAAATCAGCCACGTAGTCTCTACTTTGATTGGTTGTTTAGAGCATAGGAGGAAGTTTATTTGATTTTTAAAACAAAGACATGACATTTTTTAAACTGTTGATAAAATGTCAGTTCATCTTAAGTCAATGTGTCTCAACTTTTATTTTTAAACAAATCTATTTCTTAATATGTTACTTTTAAAATGTTTAGGTCCTCATTCAATTTGAATTTTGGCAATTGAATAGGGCTCTATATAAGCACATAACATATTTTTTTGACAGAAGCTTTTAGTTAGTGAAAACCTTGCTTTTGGATAGAAGTTCAGTAACTAAAAAGTTCTGTGATTTTTTTTTGTATGTGCTTATATAGAGCCCTATTCAATTGGGCAACTCTGAATTGAATGAGGCTCATAGTATGCAAGGGGAGGAATGTCACTCAACCACCCAATTTTTCCAGCACTTGAAATACTTAAATGGATGGGGGCCTTTTCTGCTAGTTTGGCTTAAAGCTTCTTTAACTAAACAGTGTGAATAAATACAACCTAAGTAGGTTAGGTGACCAGCCAGTCTATGAAGGTACACAATAAAATGGTCCGCTTACATTAATTTTTTTAAGTGCTGAAAAACAGAGTAGAGTAAGTAGCTGATTCTACCTTCCCTACTGCTAATTTTAAAAATAAGTTTTTAGCCAAAGGCGCTCATCGGCTGTGAGCCTCGCATATCAAGGCGAGCAGTTGAGGCATTGAAACTCGGAGCAACTAGGCGATGAGCGCCGAAGGTAGTCCTGCGAGCCTCACGAAGCGAGGCGAGCCATTGAGGCATTGAAAAACGCAGGACTTAGCCTTCAAGCAGTTTCAGCACTAGAAAAATAACTAAGCGAGAAAAAAAATACCGGCCGAAAAAATGAAAACGAGGCTACACCACCCCGAACCACACAAAACACTTCCAGACGAGTACCACTTTTACCCAGGATTGTACGAGGCACAAAATACACTATTAGAAATGACGGGAAATGCTTGCGAGCTGCGTAACACATAGACAATCGCCACCATTTTACAACACTAACTTGCAACTAATAACATTACAAATCTAAAATGGCGCTTTACCTGACTAAACCAAAGGTTTGGCCTCGCGCACGCAGCCTATTTATACTGCACACTTGGCACATTGCTGACACTTTCTCCTCAGGGCAGCAACAGTCCAACTGTACATTGTGTGATGCAGGAAAATCAAAAGAGATTGTTAGCTCTTCAGGATATTGATTGCTTGATATATTACTTAGAAATAGGTAAAGTATATTAATTTATTAAGTAATCAATTAATTATTATAAAATATATATATATATATATATATATATAAAATAAAAAAATATGCTAAATAGCATATTTTACACTGCTGTTACTTTAGGAATACATTTATGCTTCGCACCTCCTAATACATTTGTCCATTCAGAATTAATTATTAACCTACATTCATTTAATATGTATTAATTAGTAATGGAAAATAAAAATGTATACTTTCCATTGCATTAAAACTTTTTACACTGCAGTTATATATCTGGATTACTGCTCATTGGCTGGCAGTGAAAGCACTCTCAAAGCAGTTACATATTTAAATCACTTTATTATGCTCTGAGACCTGAAAACATTTTTAAATTTAGACTGCATTAAAAAATTGTATATTTAACACTGTACTTATATATCTGTCTTCGCGATGAGCCCCGAACATGATCGTTGCAAAGCACAAAACTTGAAGGACACGAGGGGAGAGGCTTGCAATGAGCGCCGAAGGTGCTTAGAGGAGCAAATCTTTACATTCTGTGGCAAACAGCATTGCCATGGCTTAAAATGTTATTGCCCCGTCATTTTTGATGGACAAGTTGCTAGTTTATACAGCAGATTTGCAGCTACCTGCTTTTTGGTACATACAGGGGAAAGGATAGGTATTGGATAACAGGTAAGCACAGCTAATTGGCAAGAGCTCAAGTCAGACAAAACAGAAACTTTCCCCATGCATGAATGCAAAACTAATTTTTTCTCTAAAAATGTCTTTATGTCCATGTATAGTATAACTGCTAATGTTCATAGTTTGTTATATAATTCTCAAATATGTGAAACTAAATATTAAAAAAAAATGAAAATAAATCGAAATCTCTGCAGCTTGCAGTCCAAGGCAATTACAGGCAAAATTCAGTAAGTTTTACAACATATTTTTTATTCCAATATTTGCAGACACCTTTCTTCTAGAGGGATAATTCATCAAATAAAGTTTGCTTAAAAGAAACCATTTAATGCAAACCTAACCACAATAGGAGAAAACAAACTGAAAATCCCAGTAGGTCAGCACAGGTGCCAGAGCCTCTTAGGGCTAAGTCAGCAATGCACTCAAAAGGAACTCTCATCACTTACGCATTCACATCTGCAGTCAGCTAATTAGTGCAGTAAGTTTCTGTAGTCTCTAGATAATGTAGGGACTGCAGCTTCTACAGTAAGAGTTCTCTCTTTTGGGATGTATAGATATGTTTATATTGATGCAACAAATATAACTATTCATATATAAGAATGGACTAAAAAGTTATACTTTCCCTAAAACTTTAACTTACAATTCAGGTATGATAGCATGAAAAGATACTAGATTAAACATTTAATTTTATGAGAAACATGTTTATTGTCTTCATGATTATTTCAGGAAACTAAAAGAACAATTGGCACAGCGTAGCACACAGTCAGAAGTCAGGCAAGGATATCTGGTAAAAAGGAACCTGAAGTGAACTGTGAATAGGAACACTAGGCAAGACTAAAGTGGACAGGAGGTACATATATGGATTATGACAGGTGAAGATCACTGAAGATTGGACGCTGTCCTTTTATCTCTCATGAGTGCACATGTGTGGACCATGGGAGACTACTAGAGATGGTCAACTGGAATTCACTGTACATTATCACTCCTCCATGATAGAGCGCGTCCATTATTAATGTTTTGATGATGCCAAGCTTTGTAAAAAGCTTGACTATATACAAACTATGTTTCCCCCTTTTTTAGCAATGGAAGACAACTCTGGTTGTTCAGTCCTGAAGTTGCTTCTTTATCCTACAGGCTTACTCAACCCTGCTCCATTCATTTAAATGACAGGCCATCTAAAGCAGCTCATTTGCAATGGGTCTCCAACTTCATTATCTATGCAGCAAATGCTCTTTCAAGTTCCATCTTTTCTAGTGCATAGATAACGTTCCTTGGGATTTCATCAGCCTTTTACAGTGTATTTACATGTATTATTACTAGGAAATTGCCCGTAAAAAAATGACAGGAATAAAATTGTAAACCTGGCAATGCTGTTTGCCACACAATGTGAGGATTTTGCCCCTCTGAGCACCTTCGACGCTCATCGCGAGCCTCCCGTGTACTCCAACTTTCCTGCTTTGCAATAATCCCCTTGTGTTAAGTGTTACTGCCTTTGTGTAAGTGTTACTGCCTCGGGTTAAGTGTTACTGCCTTGGGTTAAATGTTACTGGCTTGGGTTAAATGCTGCTGCCTTCGGGCTGTTTTTTACTGCCTTCAGCCTCGTTTTCATCCTGTTATGTTTTTTCGGCCACCATTTTTTTTGTTGCTTAGGCGATTTTTGATCGTGAAAAAAACGCAAATATTCCTCAAATTAACTTGCAACCACACTCACAGGCTCCCTGGTTCTCCCCCTGTGCTGTGTGTGAGTGTGTAAACAAATTTGAGGCATAATTGTGTGTTTTTTGGTGGTTGTTCCAGTTCCGTGGTTCGGCAATTTTCCATGCTTCGATCCTAAGTCTTATGGGGCTCGTAATGAGTGCCTGCGGCGCTCACCGCGAGGCCAGCAATGAGTGCCTTCGGCGCTCATTGCAACCTGACTCCTGACTAACGCGCCAACATATCCCGTAGCGCTGTACAGGGGTTGATGTAGGCTATGTTATGTTCACTATTTAATTTAAGTATTAATTTAACCTTCTAGTTATTACTAGATAATGTGGGAATTTTCTAGGTAATTATTCAAATTTTACTTTCTATTGTCATCATGAGTTTATCAAGATTGTTTTAGGACATGCCATCAGTACTGAGATGACATTGTATAGCTTTTTGTCAGTTTACTAAGAATGATTAGCAACTCGATTCCCTGAGCATCACCTCACACTACATTTTTGACTCTGCATGTTTTTTTTACATTATTATATTCAAACATAAGTATTTAAATAGGCTAATTATGTTTTGTACTCCCTACAATGTCCTTGTTTTTTCTGATAGATAGAGCATGGATTAGTGAAACTATTCTCTGATTAATATAACTGTTTCTGTTATCAATTTAATCCACCTTCCAATGACTTTCAATGGACAGCATCTTTGGTAAATAACAGCCTTTTTAGAGGTTACAAGTTATATTCCTTTACTCAGATTGCTTATATTTACTATGATAGATAGTGGTTTTAATTTTATTTGCCTTATTTTGCATTAACTTTTTTTTCTGTGCATTGTTTCTCCCTGTACATGCTAATAGAATAATTCAAATATTAATACATTTGAGAGTTGAATGCTGCACAGAGAAAGAGAGAGAGAGAGAGAGATTCATAATCACTGTGACCCTCTACTGATTTATCATAAATAGCAGGAAATTAAAAGGTTTACGGCACATAAAATCTTACATTGCATATGAGGTTTAACTAATAAATTATTTTTTTATAACAAGCACTTAATAAAATGCATATTTGCAGTATGCCGGACGCTATCTGATGTCACTAGCAAGCAACAAGGCAGCATTCCCTATGGACCTAGACCCATAGCTTAATGCCCATATTGCTCATTTGCTGAATATGCAATATAGCTCATATTGATACCAATGCTGACATTAGTATTGGTATAGACCTTTGTTACAATTTATGTTGCCAATTAAGAGCACCTTATTAATTGCACTTTATATCGCATTATAGTGCAATATTTCACTGCAGCACCTTACTGCAGCACTTTTAGCACTCGGCACCTTCACTTTTGCACCAGTCACTTTTTACTGGTACATATATATTTTGTTTGTCACTCTCTATATGGTCTGCACCAATACTTTTAGGTGTTTATAATATATGCTGATCATTTTAATACCAATAGAGATTCATATTATATTCCATTAGTAGGACCGACTGTGTCCTTCTTTATTTTTATCAACAAGGATTTTAATAAATTATTTAATAAAAGTTATATTTTTAAATGTTTTAGCCCGTTTAATTGAGATCAGAACAGGGTGTGCCCCAGTACAATTGAGATCTGTTCTATCCTCCCCTTTTCTATTACACTCATTATTATCTCAAGGAGCACCACCGTAATCTTTCAATAAGGTCAACACCTGGAGCCACCACACCTTCTTTTTTTAATCTGTAAGCAATGGTTGCTAATAAAAATAACAAAATTGGTATTTGCAAATGTTGCAGATTATAGTATCCTAGTTATAATGAAAAGACAAATAATTATTGCTGGGATTTAAGTCATAGTCCTGTTATGTATCACCAGATATATAAAAAAAAAATATTATAATATTAAACCCATCAGCTAAATTATGAAAGGATCAAATATGTTTTTAATACAGGAAATATATGCATGCTCAAGGCAATTTGGCCTGCATAACACATGCTACCTTTGTTTATTTGTTTGTCATCTGGGCTATAGCATTCAGGACAAGAAAAGAGCTTGGGGGTGGAATAGGGCCCATTATTGAGTGGAACTGTGCTTTAAAATGATTTTTTCTTTCTAAAGCTTTTATTTGCTGCTGTTTGCACATGCATTTTTAATGTTACTTAATTGTGAACAATAAATAGATTTAACTTGTAAAGCACCAATATTGGCTCTTTAATGAGTTAGGTACATGGCAGGATTATACTTGAAATCTCAGTCACTTTCTTGTCTTTTTGATTACGATTTACAAGTTACAATTGGCTTCATACCACTTACAATCACCCATTCTCATGTGATTTGTGTTATGAGCTATTTGTTGAAACTATTATTCCAAGTCTCAAAACCTCTATTTCCCATTCACACTCTGGGATTTCTGTAGTTTTCTGCATAGTGATATGTTAGTGTGAAAAATAACTCCATTGCATTTACTTAAAGAAGAAAGAGATAAAAGGTTGTTTATTTAACCCACTATTGCCATGGCATATATGAACTAAGATATAGTGGGGTTTAAGAACCCCCATTGTATTGGGTTAAATTGTAGATGCCACAGAGGTAATAAAAGGACCTGCGTGGCAAAAGTTAAATTGTTGAGCCACTGAAATCTTTGAAAGGACCACTTTGACATTTTTATATATCTATTAGGATAGTTGTTCATTTTCAATTCCACTGTGGTACCCCCAGGACCGTCAAGGCATATTTCTTTACAATAGGTGCCTTGAAAGTCATTGAAGGACCTTAGTTAATAATATATCTTAGTTAATAATGCAGGCCCTCCTTGACTGATACTGAGTAGATGCCTTTTATCTCACTCAGTTGAGGAGTTATGGTGTTTTTTTATTCAGATACATTCTACCTCTAAGTGTGGGTCTGAGTGTGCCTAAGTTTATGTGGTTAAAAAGGGCTTACTCATTGTAAGCGAATTGCATATAGCACCATTAAAAGGGATTTTTATTGCTTGGAAGCAAATGTGAATGTGACAGGGCACCATAATTTGGTAAAATATAGCCTTATTCAGTGCTGCTTTTGAGCAGTGTTGAAAACAGGCTTATATCCATCAGGACTTTACTTAGTTGTGGTGCTAAGTGCACCCTACATCTTTAAAATATATATAAATTAAAATTTTAAATGCTCACTTTGAAATACAATAGATATTTTGGCATTCAAATACACTATTAAGAATATTAGTTGAGTGCTATAAGATACAGGATCTTGTACTTTGCCCTACTTGTGGACAGATTTTTTTTGCATTATTGTTTTTATGCATGAATATTTCATGTCACAAGTCTCTTCTTGAAACAATCTATTCAATTATTCTAGTCAACATTATAACATTAACAATTAGTGCAAACCAGCATTTGTAAATTAATACATTTATCTGTTCACATTATTTAGGGTGATATTATGGTTCTTGAACAGTTGCAACTAACTTGTTTTATAAAGTTTGGAACAGAACCCCTACATAGTCACACTAAACACATTTATATGCATAATATGATAATGAATGATATTTAAAGATTATGCAAACTGTGGGTGTTGAATGACTGCCATCCAGGGACACAAGTTGTCAATATACAGAAAGAACATGCTATTAATATTTTTTAAAATTTAGACTAATCTTTTACATATGAAATGACTGCAAATGTTTGAAAAGTGGAAACTGAGACCTAGGGCCTCATTCAAATGTAATTTGGCCAATTGAATATGGCTCTATATAAGCACAAAGCATATTTTATTACAGAAGTTTTTGGTTAGTGAACTTCTATCCAAAAGAAAGGTTTTCACTAACTAAAAACTTCTGTAAAAAAATATGCTATGTTTTTATATAGAGACCCTTTTCAATTGGACAAATAGCATTTGAATGAGGGCCTTATCGTATAAATTGGGTTGGAAATTATCTTATTTTTTTAAAAGGCACATGTTTTCTTACAAAAATTCATATTACCAATTCTGTTGTATTACTCTAAATTACCATTTGCCCCCTAGTGCAGCATCACATCCAATTAGTGTATCTTCATCCGTGAAAATGTCAAGTTCCAAAACAGCATAATCGAGTAAAGGACATGGGGCCTCATTCTATTAAGGGCCGTAAAATGGCTTCAAAACTGTGATTCCTTGCGGCCAACTTACGACCCTGCTTTACGATACGGCAATGCTGCTATTCAAATGGAAGGTGCCGCAAGGAGGTCCCCCTTACGGCCGATTGCAAACTATGCAATCGGCCACAAGCATTTCCTGCGCGCCCGTAACTCGTGTTTCCAAGCTGCAAAGTTGGAAAACTGTAAATGCAAATATAAATTCAAGACAGCACTGTAAATGATAGGCAACATAATGGGGGACATAAGAATT
The DNA here is from genome assembly GCA_027410445.1 of Discoglossus pictus. Taxonomy (NCBI): domain Eukaryota; kingdom Metazoa; phylum Chordata; class Amphibia; order Anura; family Alytidae; genus Discoglossus; species Discoglossus pictus. The sequence goes on along the minus strand of CM050163.1, from coordinate 128,806,177 downwards.
AATTAACACCCTCTCAAGCTTGCACATCGCCCAAATCCAATATTTCATTTCCGGTTTATTTTCCGTCCCAAGTCCCGCGGGTTTTAATAACCTCAAAGACAGTAAATCGTTGTTAAAACCTGTACTGGTTCGGAGGTTGAAAGCCGCAAACTCAAGCATTGTAAATGCAAATATATATTCAATCCAGCACTGTAAAGCACTGGAAATGATGGGGAACACAATGGGGGACATGAGGATTATTAGCAAAACATTCCCAAGCTTGCACATCGCCAAATTATAATCTTTGATTTTAGATTTAATTTCCGTCCAAAGTCCCACGGGCTTCAATGACCTCAAAGCCCGTAGCTCGTTATTCTAGCCCGTATGGGCTTAGAGGGTGATTGATCTCCAAGCCCGTGGGACTTGCATGATAGATAGAACACGAAGATTAAATTTCTTTATTTGTAGATTTGACAGTAGGGGAATGTTGAGCTATTAATTCTAAGACCAAACATCACTTTTAATAATAGTACAGGATGGCTTTAATGATTAATTAATGCTACGATTTGTAAGTAACCCCTTTGCAACACCTGCTTGGCACAAGTAACCTCTGGGTCTATTTTACCCATTTACGGACTGGACGGAGGCTAATCCTGCAGCCGTTGCGGATCTGATGTGCTCCAAGCCCGTGGGACTCGGACACGAAAATTGAACATGAATTACAAAAAAAATGATTTTCAGATTTGAGTGTAGGGGAATGTTGTGCTATGAATTCTAACACCTACAATCACTTTCACGTCTCATCAAAGTACAGGGTGGCTTTTTTATGTGCTTAATTGGTGCTACGATTTGTAAGTAAGAGTCTTGCGTGACCTTTTTGTTGTAAGTAAGCTGCGGCTCGGTTTTAATGAATTACGGCCTTACGGAAGGGTTCACGTAGCATTTGAATAGCGATCTGGGCTTTCTTGCGGCCGCGTAAGATCAAAGGCTTTGACGGAAGTAAGCTCATCGCAATCGGCAGCAGCTCGACGGCCGTAAGCCGCCTGCAGGCAGCAAATTGAATAGTGATATAGCCTGCGGCCTCCCCTTGTGGCCTCGCAGCTCTAACTGCCCTTAATAGAATGAGGCCCATATAATTTATACAGAAAGTCAAAAGGAATCATGCATTAGAAGCATGGTTGTTGCTGTCCAAAACGAGAGAGCATAGAGGAAAATTCAAATAATTATGCGACCTCACTTAAGTACTGTATAACTTTAGCAAAACAAAGCAGAGGGTTGGGAAAGGGTTAACAACATAGGTTATGTTATGTAAAGCAGCGCTACAATCAATACTTTTTATCAAATATTTTACATAACTTTTTACATTAGTGCCAAGATTTATCAAACAGCATATCGGAATATGATATCTATTACAGCAGGAAATACATCACCCTATATGCAAGGCAGTATTTATCAAGTAGTGAACACACCTATACTCCATTCAGTATGAAAGAAAACACCTGCATCCACTTCTACTGCAACAGGGTGGCGAACAGCTTAAAAAGGCCTTTTTATAAACCATCAGTAAAATTCTTGAACACATTTATGCCATATATGTAAAATGCCAAATATTGGCCTCCATTCCATGGGCCTTATTCAATTGCAAGCCCGCAGATTATGTTATACAGGTCGTATGTCTGCCGCCGTATGAAATTTGCTAATATTACAGAGTGATTTATTTGAACAAGCCCGCAATTTACGGGCCAAAAAACAAAACCGTAAGCCATGCAATCATAAGTAGCATTTCAGAGCACGATCATAATCAATTTAGCAAGGCCGTAACTACCGATTTAGAAACAGTCAATAGTAAATGAGACCGTCATCATTACGTCAGTAAAAAATGGAGGTTACAAGTCAATCAGTTAGCGTTTATAGGTCCCATATGCCATCAGACTAGCAATTCAGCAATGTACAAAATATAAAAAATGAGTGGCGATAATGTTCCAGTCTATGTGGGTGGCCTGATATGTATTAACTCATTCGTTCCTGAGATTGATGACATCAAAATGAAACATAAAAAAAAATAAAACGTAATGCATATTTGTGAGCTTGAGACTGTTGTGCAATTAATTCTGTCTTTCGTCGCTTTCCCCGACTTTTAAAGTGCAGTATTGATTTTTTTCTCTCGCATTTACAGTACTATAAAGAGGTGTTTAACCCCCTTGTGAGTCCTATCTAGTATACATAGGATTTTCTTCTACATTTGCCATTTATGGGTGAGAAAACATTTGCAGGCTTGAGGAATTGTAGCAATTGAATAGCGATTTGTGATTTTAATTCATTGTAACTTTTGCGGGCTTGAAAGATCAAAGGCTTAGATCGGTTCTAAGTTACGATTTTGACAACCGCAGGGATTTTCAGCTTGTAACCCGTAGATCATTTGCGGCTTGCTAAAAGATGATTGAATAGCAATTGAATAGCAAATTAGTTTACAGGCTACATTACGGGCTCCAGTAAACAACAATTGCTCAGTTGAATAGGCACCCATGACTCCCAGAAGAACTCACATACAGCTGACTAGTATCTTTGGGAGTTTTTAGAAGCAAATTTTCAGAGCTATACTATGGCTCCTTAAAAAAAGAATCCCTTAAAATTAACTGATTCACATGTGTGCTCGCAGCCTGCATAAAGTATACTCTTAGCAAAGCTACATAATTGTACCCACTACCCAAAGTGAACACACAACATTAGCCCTAACATCCATATCCCTATCGATATATATAAACCCTTTCCCATGGCAGGAAAGGGATAAATTATAATAATAATGAATGCAGGGGTTTATGATTCATCTGCATATGAAATGTTCCAACCTATGAGTTTGGTATCCAACAGGATTGCACCTTAACTGCTTCCTGCTCCCCAGTTTATTCCAGCTAAAGAATAACAATGGAGGTCTTTATTGATCACAAGTCAAAACATATTAACTATTTAACATGGAGGTCTCTAAGGGGGTAATGGGAGTTCCTATGGACTCATTGGTACCTAATATTAACCCCTATACCATCAGGGTCCTTGCAAACCCCCATGATATACTAAATTATGATGATGGGGGTCCTCATTGTAACCTTTCCTAGCACTACTACAGGGGTCCATATTGGATCCCCATGGACCCTAACCCTCCCCCCCATGTGCGTCTATAAGTCCCTAACACTAAATACAATAAAAAAGCACTACATACAATAAAAATGTTGCACATTTTAGTGGATAATAAATATATACTAGCGAATTGCCCGTCAAAACATGACGAGCATAAAATTTTAAGCCAGGCAATGCTGTTTGCTACACAATGTGAAGCTTTTGCTTCTGTGAGCACCTTCAGCAATCATCGCAAGTCCCGTGGTCTTTGGCGCTCATTGCAAACCTTTCCTCCCACCTACTGTACGGGCTTGCTCATTGCAGGGTTCATTAACCTGCAAGTTTTGTGCTTGGGAATGCCATGTGTCTCTTTCCAGCATCTCCCCCCTGTGCCTTCGCTGTGTGTTTCTCGTCTGTGTGTCTGCTGACTTTTTGTGTGGGGGGGCGCTGACTGACGTTTGTTTTATTTTCAAAGTCCCGTGTGCCTGGCGTAGTTGGTGTAAGTGTTAGTGTCTTTGCCATTGTGTATTTTCTAATTTCCGCGTGCTGAGGTCGGATTTTTTTTCTATGTCCTGCCTTCCTCAACTGCTTGCAGCCTAAGTCCCGCGGGCCTTAACTGCTCGCCTCGCTTTGCGCTGATTTCTGCCTAATTCCGCGCGCTTCAATACCTCAACTGGCTCGCAGGGCAATAAGTGCCTTAGGCTGTCATTGCCTAAGTCCCGGGCGTTCTGTAGGCTTCAATGCCTCAACATCTCGCATCGCGAGGCTCACAGTTGCGGCCCTCTAGGCCGCAAACGGCTCACCTCGCTTCGCAAGGCTCACAAGTGTAACAACAAATCGCAGTTTGACAATTATATGTGATATTACCTATCCTTTTGACACCATCCAGTGACACCCTGGCCCTCACACTTTAGCCCTGAATAAGCAGACATGTCCACGTAATTGAAGAATCCCTCCTCTTCTTTCTTGATTAATGCCCTTGGTCCTCATCTTTGGTCCATGGAAATGAGTCTCCCCTAAAAAACCCATAAAGACCCCCATTGGTTATACATATGGAAAACCCTTAGGATATCTGCACACACAGGGGTAGAGGCTATTAAAAAGGAAACTAAGGCATAAGCAGGGTAGCAGCTCATATGCAGACGGGTCATAAACCACCTGCATTAGTTTGTCTAATCATTTAACCCTAGTGTTCCATAACTTTGCTATGGAGATTGCTGAGATTCAGTCTTAGAGTCTCCTGCAAGCACACATTATAGCTAGAGAGCTACAGGTATAACCCACTGGATATGAATTATTAATCTTTTATGGAATTCTTTTTTGTGGGCGGAAAGTCTAGGCAATTTTATGTACGTATGTCAATAGCCTCCATTACAGCCTCAGAGCAGTTCTTATGGGTGCAGTGTAATAGATGAATGCTTCTTAAGTTAAATTGCATAGATTTTTACATATATAAGTAAAAGGACCTTTTTCTATTATGTAATATGCCTCCCATTGAAAACTAATAATACTAGATATGCTATGTACTGCAAAAGTTCAGTTCACATACGCCATCCATTACAACAGGCAATGCACCACATGAATATGAGCACACTCACCTTCATGTACGAAATTTTATACATTTGCAGATTTCAATCCTTAATGCTAGTGGCGTATTGAGGTAACTTGAGGCACCAACCATTTGATAAATCTGAGCTTAAGTTGGTTAAATAATATGAGTTGCCCTTTTCAAGGCACAAAATACCTATAGATTTTAACCAGCATTATTATTACTACTAGCGACTTGCCCGTCAAAAATGAAAGCAATAAAATTTGAAGCCTGGCAATTCTGCTTGCCACACAATGCAAGCCTCTCCCCCCTCTAACTTGCGGTCCTCGCGATGAGCACCTTCGGCGATCATTGCAAACCTCCCCCTTACCCGTGCCCCCCGCTACTTTACGGGCGAGCCCCGCAATGAGCAGCTTCTCCATTCATTGCAGGCCTCAGCCAACCCACAACTTTTGTGCTTTGCAATGAGCATCTTCGGCGCTCAACACAAGCCCCGCAATGAATGCCTCCGGGGCTCATTGCAAGCCTCTCCCCCCTCTACTTTATGGGCTTTGCGATGATCGCCTTTGTCGCTCATCCCGAGCCCAGCAATGAGCGGCTTAGCCAAACGGCTTCTGAGTTAAGGGCTTGAAAAAAATGGTGTCCGTTAAACCCGTAATTTTTTTGAAGCCTATAACTCGTAAGCCGTTTGGAGCCTGTCACCCCCTCTCCATTGTGGGCCTCACGATGATTGCCTTCGGTCTCTCCCCACTCTACGTTACGGCCCTCCCTGCAATGAGCTCATTGCAGCCCCCATCAATTCTGTAACTTTCGGGCCTTGTGATGAGCGCCCTCGCCGCTCATTGCGAATGCCCAAGCCCGTAAATTGTGATCCTTTTTTGGAATGGATACAGTGGATGATAGTGCAAGAGAAAGCTCTGGTTTAATACTCTATCTTTATTTTACGTCAAGTTTTACCATAAAACAAAAATGGCTATTCTTTTTTTTACAAAGAGTTGATAGGTACTACTCCCATTAATTTACATTTTGTGAGTTACATAATGTGCCTTTATATAGCTTTTGGATTTATAAGAAGTATATGAGTTTTTACAAATTTATACAGAGAAATAAAAAATCAGTATAAAAAAAAAATATCAAACACACGTGATTTGGCACATAACAACATGGATACTGCTCATAATAACATGGATACAGCTCCTTGTGTTACAGCAAAAAACATAACAGTCAGCCGACAATTAAAGAGCACCACAAAATAACAGCCATATACATATGAAGCCAATATGATTTTAGCATTCTACACATGTAATAAGGGGGTAAATGTAATGGTAATACGACAACTATACAATTATATTTGCTGCATTTGTTCAATGTATTATATATGTAGCCTAAAATATACCCAAGCCCATTAAAAGAGTGCCTATTTTTTTCCAATGTAATTAAGTAATTATTTTAATAAGCTAAGCTTGATACAGAACATTACCTACTTTAAGATTTTAGTTTGATCAGTCCTTGTGCTGAGTATGATGAGTGTGGTGAGAAGCTTTTTCTGTCTTGCCTGTTAAACATATTACAATATGTACTATTTAAAACATCCTCTTTTGAACAACTACATGATAATGGACAAACTGTTTTTAGAAAGTACAAAGAAATAATATAGCCTTTAATTTATTATCTTTTCTATTCAATACTGCAGTGTAAACACTATTTTGGTTTCTACTGATTTAATTCCTCAGATGTGAGGCAACTTTGAATGCTGAGGAAGCTTCTGTATGCATAATGGATAAGTGACAGTTCAAACCATCCTTACTTTCAATAGGACTAAGGAAAAGCTCACAATCATCTGAGACAGCAGACAAAGGAAACAGTCCAGTAAACAAAATGGAATCCTGCAGTAAAAAAATATAATTGCACATTAAAGTGCAATATTTAATTACTTGCATTTATTTGGCTTTTTAAAAACATGTTCGCCCATCATCAAGTGCTGTTATTCACAATTTCATAGATAAAAAATGCGTTTACAGTGGTCCTTTAAGAAAATGTGTAGCAGCTGCCCATAAGTACCTACTATAAAGTTAGATACAATTAGATTTTCAGTTTTAGAGAATGAGAGGGAGCCTGAAGCTGAAGCCTAGTGATTATGTCTCCAAATGTGTTTAGTTAGTGACATCAGCACTGTCTGGGCTACAGACAGTTCTTGCTCTTTAAATGTATCATTATTTATCAAACATTCCCTGAATTTTATCATGTATATATGGTTTATATACATAGTGTAGAGTACGGTAACTAAAATCCAATGTATAAAGAACAGTATAACAAAAATTGTATAAACATAGAAAACAGAGATTTTGAGATTAGAGTAATGTACTTCATAACTGGTCTTTATTTAGATTTCATGTAAAATATGTATAAATATGTTTCTTTGTTAAACACAAACCAATTAATATGTACTTAAATGGATACAGCGGATGTTCTAAGTATGGTATCATTAAAGATACTAAATATGATTAAAAACTGTACTTTCTTGCAGAGAAATTACAATAAAATTTAAACTTTTCCCATCAAACAGCCTTACTGATCTCCATGTCAGGCATTTGCTGCTATCTCTATATTTAGGGTGATGGTTGGCAGTAATTGCCAAATTTCCCCAAGGGTCTACCTGCTTTGTTTTCATTCTAAAGCCATCTGACACTTGTACACATGCGTAGACACAGGTAATTAAATAATTACAAACATATTGGGATCATTGCTCATTCACAATAGCACTAGGATAAGAAAAAGTAATTTTGAACATTAGGAGTTTCACATTGTTTTTACCATAGTATTTAATCATTGAGAGTTTAGCGGTAGCTCTGTCCGTGAATATCCTCATAGGAAATTATTAAATTTAGCTGGCCTCAGCCTCACATTGGACAAGATTATTTTGTACTCAATATGCAATTTTATTTAGACATTACCTTTACCACATCAATCTCTATGAACATCTATAACTTGATTATTTATATACTGTATTACTCTGTTGACTTCTGCGTTGCTATGGACATGACACAAACTATATAGCTATATAAATCTAATATTCGTAGTCGTTACATATTCATATTACCTTTACAAATTGCCTTTAAGTGTAAATCTTATGGTTATAAAACATGTAGAGAGAGTCAATTTTGTTTGCATGGATGTGTGTATGTTTGTGCAAGTGTGTCTGGTGGCTTATGCAAGATTGTGTATAATAATCCATTCATGTGAATTCATGCATGTGTAAAAGTGTGTGCATAAATGCATTTTTAAAATTAAGTGCAACTATTTACACTACAGACTGCACACATTACTGACACTTACACAGCAGCTCCAAAGCACTCCAAACACACATTGTATGCTGCAGCAACATCAAAACAGATTGCCAGCTCTTCTGCACAATGCTTCCTGCATATATTACTTCAAAATGGGTAAAGTATATTAATGTATTATTTTATTCATGATTTCATTAGCATTAGCAAAAAAAAAAACAATGTCCATAGCACACAAACAACCAACAACCTCGCAATGAGCGCCGAAGCATCTTGGAACACCAACAAAATTTACCGCCCTTACAATCTTATTGCTGTCATTTTTTGACGGGCAAGTCGCTAGTGTTTTTATAGTTGCTATTCATATAGCATTACCCTCAGAAAACATGTATTACATCAGATGTTGTTCTCTCTTTTAGCTCTGCTTATTATGGTATACATAGTGTATTCAGGGTATTAAGTACCAATCCACTAACATAAGATATATAGCGACTTTTGGTTATAAACACATTTTTTGCTACTAACCTTGTGAACTATTCAACTATCACATATATAGTTGCCGTACTGCAAGTTTGTGTGTAACGCTCGCAAAGCTGTGTGTTTGCGCATGCGCATAGCGCATGCCGAGGCCCACAATGAGTGCCGAAGAGACTCACTGTGAGGCACACAATGGCCACAGAAGGGAGAGGGGGCAAAGAGAGACAGGGGAGGGAGAGGGGGCCAGAGACACAGGGGAGGCAGGGGGAAGACACTAGGGAGGGAGAGGGGGGCAAAGAGACATGGGAGCGAGAGGGGGCAAAGAGACACAGGGGAGTGAGTGGGGGGAAAGAGACACAGGGGTGAGAGAGGGGAGGAAAGAGCACAGGGTAGGTAGAGGGGAGGAAAGAGACACAGGGGAGGGAGAGTAGGGCAAAGAGACACAGGGGAGAAAGAGGGGAAAGAGACACAGGAGAGGGAGAGGGGGAAGAGACACAGGGGAAGAAGGGGAAGAGACACTGGGGAGGGAGGGAAGAGACACAGGGGAGGGACAGGGAGGGAAGAGACACAGGGGAGGGAGTGGGGGAAGAGACATGGGGGGGGTAAAATCAAATATTATCTTGTCATTTGTGACGGGAGGCCCACATTGGGTGCCAAGAGTGATCAATACAAGGCCTGCAATGGGTGCCGAAGGCGCTTATTGCAAGGCTTGCAGAGAGGAGAGAGAAGGAGAGAAGAGGGACGGAGAGGACACAGAAGGAGGGAAGGAGAGAGAGAAGCCGTGCATAAAGAGGCTTGCATTGCCAGGCTTTGTCGCACATGGTGAGGCTTGCAATGTGCTGCATAGCCGCACATTGTGAACCTCGTATTGTTTGGCAAACAACAGCATTGCGAGGCTTGCAAATATGCCATCATTTTTTACGGGCAAGTGTCTAGTTTTATATATTTATGTCCATTCACTTATAAGAGACTAATACATTATACTCCTGCTCTTATGTGAAGCAAGATATCTCTTTCTGATACTGGATACTTTGTAATCCATGTTGGACAGTGTCACTATCTTGTGTAATGATACAATAGGCTCTTACTACTTTACATTGTTACAAGTTTAATTTCTTACTTGTCAGCTGCAATTACATTTTTTGTAACATTTTTACCTCAGCTGCTTTTTTCCATCTAGCAGAGGGGTGGGCAATTAATTTCCCAAAGGGGCCACATGAGAAGCTGGGACTGTTGTGGAAGGTCGCACCATAGGCTGAACTTAATTCTGCTCAATATTAATTTCAGTAAATTATATACTTTTGATTAGCTGCTACTGGTAAGAATACATATTACGATTTATGTAATTTTCATAACAAACTTTTAAACTTAAAAAAAAAAAACAATATTAAAAATGTGGTACATCATACGCACCTGTCACACACACTCACCCAGTCATATCACACATACTCTGAGTCTGTCACACACACTCACCCTGTCATATCACACACACTGAGCCTGTCACACACACTCACCCAGTCATATCACACACACACACTGAGCCTGTCATATACACTCACCCTGCCACAGACACTCAGCCTGTCATATCACACACTGAGCCTGACACACACACTGAGCCTGTCACATACACACTGAGTCTGTCACACGCACTCACCCTGTCACACACACTCAGCCTGTCATATCACACACTGAGCCTGACACACACACTGAGCCTGTCACATACACACTGAGTCTGTCACATGCCCTCACCCTGTCACACACACTCAGCCTGTCATATCACACACTGAGCCTGACACACACACTGAGCCTGTCACATACACACTGAGTCTGTCACACGCACTCACCCTGTCACACACACTCAGCCTGTCATATCACACACTGAGCCTGACACACACACTGAGCCTGTCACATACACACTGAGTCTGTCACACGCACTCACCCTGTCACACACACTCAGCCTGTCATATCACACACTGAGCCTGACACACACACTGAGATTGTCACATACACACTGAGTCTGTCACACGCACTCACTCTGTCACACACACACACACTAAGCCTGTCACAGACACTCGTCATATCACACACACACTGAGCCTGTCACACACACTCACCCAGTCATATCACACACACTGAGCCTGTCACACACTCACCCTGTCACACACTCACCCTGTCACACACACACTCAGCCAGTCACACACACTCTCCATCACACACACTCACCCTGTCACACACACTGAGCCTGTCACACACACACACTGAGCCTGTCACACACTCACCCTGTCACACACTCACCCTGTCACACACACACTCAGCCAGTCACACACACTCTCCATCACACACACTCACCCTGTCACACACACTCTCCATCACACGCACTCACCCTGTCACACACACTCAGCCTGTCATATCACACACTCAGCCTGTCATATCACACACTGAGCCTGACACACACACTGAGCCTGTCACATACACACTGAGTCTGTCACACGCACTCAAAATGTCACACACACTCAGCCTGTCATATCACACACACACACTAAGCCTGTCACAGACACTCGTCATATCACACACACACTGAGCCTGTCACACACACTCACCCAGTCATATCACACACACTGAGCCTGTCACAGACACTCACCCTGTCACACACTCACCCTGTCACACACTCACCCTGTCACACACACACTCAGCCAGTCACACACACTCTCCATCACACACACTCACCCTGTCACACACACTGAGCCTGTCACACACACACTGAGCCTGTCACACACACTCACCCTGGGTTGAGGTGTGCTGCGCTTAGGATGGACAGTCTGTGAGCAGATCAGATCAGCTCTCTCACTGGCTCCTCCATGTGCTTGGCAGTAGGAGGCACAGGCTTGTTCCGGCACTGCACTGATCTGACATGTAAACAAAGGTAAACCTTGAAAACATGTGAACAGAAAAGAAAATGTCAATTCATTGATCTATGTGTATTAATCTAGTACATAACGGCTTCATGAGTTGTACACTCACACAAAACTGTGAGGTCTGTACATGTCTTTTTTCAGGAGTGGTGAACTTATGTTCTTTAGAAGGTAGATAGAGGACTTTGAATATGTAGAGTTTCTACAATAGAAAAATCACAGTGCAACTGTAAAAATAAATATTGAACAGGAGGTAGTAAAATGTTGTATCCTAATATATTATATTCGCTCATCGACAAACCTGCAGAATGAACGTACTTTTGAACTATTTTAAATTTTAAAATTAACATTTCTTTGACATAATTTAAGATTCAATTGCCATCTCTGGTGAACTTTTGCATTTACTGGTGAGCAAATATATTATTATAGAATTTTACAGTTAAAAATTAAAAATGTATTAATGTAAATTAACAGAGATATACAAGAACAAGATATCTTTATTTTATCTTTGGAAGCTGGATCATATGATGCTAATATGTGCAAACAGTAGCATGTAACTGCCAAAGCCTTTCAGTGCAAGTGGTGGGGTGAAACACACTTAAGAAATTTAAGGCTGCCTGACATAAGCTATCCTAGAAGGGTATATTAAGACACCTTTTTAGGTACATACAATGGCCACAGCAGATGGAAATGTTGGTACATATCTAAAGTGAAATCTATTTTTACATGTTAAACACAAATATACACATTCATTATAAAACAGTCACCAACATTTATTTTCAACAAGTTTAATTAAATAATTAAACAAGCCCCTTCTGGATCACTATCTTGTCTTTGTGAGGGGGCTTGTGTATCTCAATGAAGCTGTGAACTATACCATGTAGGGTCAACCAAGATGGGCAGGTTGGACCAGATAGGTCAGACACCCCTGGTAACACATTCCAGTATCTTTGCACCAGATGCAAGATGTGCCTGGTGTGCTGCGGTCAATAGAGTCAAGGAGAGTCAGCTGAACAACTGAACAAAAATTAAATAAGGCATTTTTCAGAATGTGATTTATTTAAAAATACTTCACTTTGATACAAGTAGTTTTTTTTTAATATTACAAACAAATAAAATATGATGGAGCTGTATGGATATGGCTCTGCATTAACAAAGAAACAATTTTTAAAAGAAAAAGAAAGTTTGAAGCAAAAGCATGCACTGATGGTTTATAAACACATTTTCAAAAATAAAGTTACTCTGTTTAAGGCTTGAAAGAGATCGGTCGGTGAAAAATCCCTTTCTGCCCAACTGGAAACAGTCATTTTGAAGATATCAGCTTTTAACAAATAAAACCAAACTGCTCCAAAATTATACAAAGGAGTGAACCACAGGTATATGAACAAAATTATACAACATTAGACTTGCTTGGCTCATGTTTACCTTTATGAGAAGTCATTTTTGTGATATATTTTACAATTGTCTCAATGCAAACAGAAAATATGTATCAGAGGAAGTTTCAAAAAACATCCAGGAGAGAAAGGCATTTGAAATGAAGACAATCACATTCTTTCACACAAAGTATACAAGACTTAATATGATAGGGCACATTATAAAAATCACTTGTGATCCTGCCGTGTTCTTTCACATGTTTTATTGCTCCTTTTTAACTCATTATTATGTCTGTGTATTTACGGCCTTAACAGGTTAACAAGGCAATGAACACACTTTTTCCCTCTTATCGCTTGTTTCTGACCATCAGCCTTATTAAATTGCGATTCGTCAAATTTAAAAGGGCTCTATTTAAGCACATAGCATATGTTTTTACATAAGTTTTTGGTTAGTGAAGACCTTGCTTTTAAATTTAGTGAATCACAATTTAATAAGGCTGCATATGTATAGATCCACACAACTCACATACTTGCTGTGATCTAGTATTCTATTTATGATGCCTGCCTTCTGTCCTGTGTGGGTCTGCTTTTTCTCAACAATCCTATTCTGTATATTCTACTATTTATGTAGCATCTTAAAAAGTATTGCCTCTGACTTTATAAAGAGAGGTGTTTCTCTTCAAAGCTTGTCACTCTAACTAAAATGTTTGTCCAATAAAAAAGGTTTCATGTTATGCTGCAACACTCAGACTATTTATATCATAAAGACATAATAGTTGTTTGCCAAACTTGTCTAAAACCCATTACTCAAAGTTGTATTTTTATTTCTGGAAAATAGCTAATATTCCTTCATCAAAGAAAAAAATATAAATGTAAAATTGTGTTTCATATGTTATTTGTGTTTAGTGTATTTTCTGTAGTTGTGTTTCCAAACCCTCTTCTCAAAGCTCACCAGATAGGTTGTGATTTAGGTTTAACTCAGGGTCAACATAATTGAGACTATTAATATTTGACATGCTGTGGAGACTGTATTGGTCCAAAATGTATTAACACTGTGTGAAATGTAAAACATGTTCTTTCTGGTAGGCCTTGATTAAAGGATTGTGAACCACTGATCTATAGTTAGAAGGTTATTAACATGTTTATATTTTCTTTATTTTATGAAATATAACTCAATTTTGTTTCAACTTTTTATATTTGGTTATGGGTAACTTATGAATTGAGCATGGTATGTTTTATTGAATAGGCTTTAAATTGAAGTTTAAGTCAAAAGACAGAAAACAGTTTGATATATATATATGATACCTTTTATAGAAGCAAATTCCTAAACTCATAACAATGGTGCTAATTTCCACACTTGCTGTATGCTTAGAATATTCTGGACATACACAAGTAATTACTTTGTGTTTGTGAAGAGATAAGGTCATCCAATTAGCAACATTGCCAGGAGCTAAACATATTGATTTCCTAACAAAGGGACTTTATCTAGTCCAATAAACAATTATCTTGGTCAGTATTTTCCAAAACTCATTGAGAAGTGATTGTAGAGTAATATGCAGCTAAAAAAATTCAATGTAAATGAAAATAAAGAAACTATACAAAAATCAAATATCCAGGCAGTATGGTGGGATTCTCTTCTAAGGTTATTTGTCATGAGCCAATATAAATCACAGTATATAGCTGCCAGACCCTTCACAGTATTCACTAAGAAGCAGCTATTAAAACAAGTCATAAATCTGCTCCTACGGCCTAGTAGATCTCTGACTACTAACTTCCCCAATATTCCACACATCCTGCTCTATGTTTTCTACTGAGCAACAATTTCTAGCACAATATAAAATATAAGAGGGTAAAATATAAGAGGGATCTAACAATCACTTTGAAAGTGTTCTGGATTTAAATAAGTGTTTGTGTCCCCTGACACCATCATTTCCCTTCCATCATTGTACTGCAAAACTGTGAGCTAGGTGAAGGTGTCTTAAACCAGTTTTTATTTCAATGTAACCTCTTCCCAACCAAGATCCAATTTTTAATGCAGCTTCTCTCGTATTTTAAAATGCCCAAGGATCATTTCAAGTAAGGGAAATGCTGATGACATCACCATGTATTTATAACCCCAGGCAATTATATAAAAAAATTGTTAATTAGGGGTTTTCATTTATTTGCAATTCTGCTTGAGCAGATGCACGACTTGGTGAAGTATGATATCTGCATTTTGAGGATGGAGAGCTTAGTATAGGTTTTGTAAATATAGCAATATTAGTCACTCCTTTTTACATACAACACATAATATACCCTAATTGTGACTTTTAACAATGGTCCTATTATTTCATAGGATAGAGAGCTTAGTAAATACAGTGAATCACTATGCATTAAAGGACTGCAATGTTTAGGAAACCTCCCTCTATTTTTCACCCAGGCCAAACTGAGTTAATACACATATGTTCACATTGCCAAAAAGAATATTGGTTCTGTGGCTCTATGGGCAGAGGGCAGGATTTTTTAAAGCAGTGTAGTATATAGTGATGTCGCGAACATATAATTTTCGGTTCGCGAACCGCGAACGCGAATTCCATCAAATGTTCGCGAACCGGCGAATCCGGCGAACCACCATAGACTTAAATGGGCAGGCGGATTTTAAAACCCACAGGGACTCTTTCTGGCCACAATAGTGATGGAAAAGTTGTTTTAAGGGGACTAACACCTGGACTGTGGCATGCTGGAGGGGGATCCATGTCAAAACTCCCACGGAAAATTACATAGTTGATGCAGAGTCTGGTTTTAATCCATAAAGGGCATAAATTACCTAACATTCCTAAATTGTTTGGAATAACGTGCTTTAAAACATCAGGTATGATGTTGTATCGATCAGGTAGTGTAAGGGTTAGGCCCGCTTCACAGTGACAGACCAAACTCCCCGTTTAACGCACCGCAAACAACCGCAAACAGTCCATTTGCACAACTGCAAACTCCCAATTTGCACAAGGTTGGATACCAAGCTAGCCATGTCCCGTTCCTTGTCCTCACTGATGTCATTGAAGGTCTCTTCCTCCACCCAGCCACGTACAACACCAAGGGTCCCCGAAAGGTGACAACAAGCCCCCTGGGACACCTGCTGTGTTTGGTCTTCCACCTCCTCAAAGCCACTGTAACGGAACCCATCACTGTTTTACCCTCTTTTACGGTTATTTAATTACTACGGTTAAAATATGATCACATTGCTGTACTGTAGATATATTGTTTTATGTTCTACAGAATATATTAGCTCAGAATATTACAGCTACTAGGCTAATAGATAATCCTATTACAGAAAATCCTGTTACAGATAAGGAAGTCGATTGTATAAAGTGTTTTCATTCTCAGACATAAGAACAAAGAAGACTGATTTAATCAATGTCTGATTATATCAAAGTTGCCAGGGAGCCTCAAGGAGGTGCTACTCACCTATTGTCCCTCTATGTGTATTGTGTGGCCAACTATGAGGGATGTGTATTGCCTGTGATATGTCTGTGTGTTATGGGTAAAAGATACTTTTACTAACTTTTGAACCCCTGGTCTGATTCATGCCATTTTTTAATATGTTGTTCCCCTGGGAGAGAGCTATTGAATGGTGCTGGCCTTAAAGGTGTACCCCCTGTTTTTGGGGTACATCCAGAATGTGGTTAAAATTGTGTCTGTTTTAATTGTGTTATCTGTTATCTGAGGGGAAGAGACGTGGGGGTTGAACCATGTATATAATTGGCTGTTGTGATAATTATGTGGGTGTAGCCCATCAGAGGGCACCATTGCATAAAAGGAGATTCCCTGTGATTAAAGAGTAGTTCTGCTCCTGAAACTGTGTGTCGTCCAGTTATTGGGATTGCGGTTGGGATATTGCTATTATTTTACCTGTTGGAAACCTTGCCTGTGGATTTACCATTTACTTGTTCCTGAGCCTCACTGGGATTATAAGTGGAGATAACCTGGGGAATATTGCCTCTCCGCTACAGCCACCTTCCTCCTCTGACTCCTCTTCTTCAGACTCCTCTCACTGCATTGCCTCTCTCTGCATTATTATAAGGTGTGTTAAGTAGTACTACTCTTATCAGTTTAATACCTGTTACGTCACCTATCAGGGGACGTGTATAAGGCCTGGATTTTTGGAACTGGGAGATGGAAAAAGATGCTTGGTTAGTCCTCCCACTTCAATTTTGGGGCACGGCGCGTGCAATCTAAGGTGCCACCAGATAGGAGTGGCAAGTTTGTAAGTACTACTCTTATCAGTTTAATACCTGTTACAGCACCTATCAGGGGGCGTGTATAAGGTCTGGATTTTTGGAACCGGGAGATGGAAAAAGATACTTGGTTGGTCATATCACTTCAAATTTGGGGCACGGCACGTGCAATCTAAGGTGCCACCAGATAGGAGTGGCTTGTTTGTAAGTACTACTCTTATCAGTTTAATACCTGTTACGTCACCTATGAGAGGCGTGTATAAGGCCTGGATTTTTAGAACCGGGAGATGGAAAAAGATGCTTGGTCATATCACTTCAATTTTGGGGCACGGCGCGTGCAATCAAAGGTGCCACCAGATAGGAGTGGCGTGTTTGTAAGTACTACTCTTATCAGTTTAATACCTATTTCAGCACCTATCAGGGGGCGTGTATAAGGCCTGGATTTTTGGAACTGGGAGATGGAAAAAATACTTGGTTGGTCGTATCACTTCAATTTTGGGGCACGGCGCATGCAATCTAAGGTGCCAGCAGATAGGAGTGGCGTGTTTGTAAGTACTACTCTTATCAGTTTAATACCTATTTCAGCACCTATCAGGGGGCGTGTATAAGGCCTGGATTTTTGGAACTGGGAGATGGAAAAAATACTTGGTTGGTCGTATCACTTCAATTTTGGGGCACGGCGCATGCAATCTAAGGTGCCAGCAGATAGGAGTGGCGTGTTTGTAAGTACTACTCTTATCAGTTTAATACCTGTTACAGCACCTATCAGGGGGCGTGTATAAGGACTGGATTTTTGGAACCGGGAGATGGAAAAAGATGCTGGGTCGGTCCTCCTACTTTCACAGGGCCGGGGGGGGGGGGGGGGCGCCCCCTCGTCGGGCTACCTGGTTGATCCTGCCTCAAAGATTAAGCCATGCACGTTTAAATATACACAGCCGGTACAGTGAAACTGCGAATTGCTCATTTAATCAGTTATAGACTGGTTCCTTTGATTGCTCCATCTGTTACTTTGATAACTGTCGGAATTAGAGAGCTGATACATGCCGACGAGCGCTGACTCCCCGGGATGCGTGCACTTATCAAAAATTAGGTATTGTTGCAGCCGCTGCTGTTGCAGCGACCAGAACAATTTACGTTTGTTTCCCAGACAGAAACTGCCCTAAAACATTGCGTCTTGAACCCTAGTTGGTGACGGATAAGTCATGCAAGTCATGCGGCATTCAAAGATAAAATACTGCAGCTTGTGGACCATTTTTAGCTCAAGGCAGCTCATCTCATCAGCCCTTTTTTAGTCTAATGTATCGCCCAGTGTCAGTCCATTCGGGATCCATCCCTCATTAATCTTTATAAAGGAGAAGTAATCTAGACTTTTTTCACCTAGGCGACTTCTCTTTTCAGTGACAATACCTCCTGCTGCACTGAAGGTCCTTTCTGACAGGACACTGGAAGCGGGGCAGGCCAGAAGTTCTATGGCCAATTGGGATAGCTCAGGCCACAGGTCAAGCCTGCACACCCAGTAGTCAAGGGGTTCATCCCTCCTCAGTGTGTCGATATCTGCAGTTAAAGCAATTTAGTCTGCCACCTGTCGGTCGAGTCGTTCTCTGAGGGTGGACCCCGAAGGGCTGTGGTGATGCGTAGGACTGAAAAAGCTCTGCATGTCCTCCATCAACAACACGTCTTTTAAACGTCCTGTCCTTGCCCTCGTGGTCGTGGGAGGAGGAGGATTACTTTCACCTCTTCCCCTGTTAGATTCCCGTTGTGCTGTGACATCACCCTTATACACAGTGTAAAGCATACTTTTTAATTTAATTTGGAACTGCTGCATCCTTTCTGCCTTGCGGTAATTCGGTAACATTTCAGGTACTTTCTGCTTATACTGGGGGTCTTGTAGCGTGGACACCCAGTACAGGTCGTTCTCCTTCAGCCTTTTTATACGAGGGTCCCGCGACAGGCACGACAGCATGAAAGACCCCATTTTCACAAGGTTGGATGCCGAGCTACCCATGTCCCGTTCCTCGTCCTCAGTGATCTCACTGAAGGTATGTTCTTCCCCCCAGCAACGTACAACACCACGGGTACCAGATAGGTGACAACAACCACCCTGGGAGGGCTGTTGTGATTGGTCTTCCTCCTCCCCCTCAAAGCCATATTCCTCCTCTGACTCCTCTTCCTCACAATCCTCCTCCAGCATTGTCACAGGTCCAACAAGCGATGCTGATAAGGCTGTTTCTGGTGGTGATGGTGACCACAACTCTTCCACTTCTTCATCACGCTCATCTACGGCCTGATCCAACACTCTTCGCAGGGCACGCTCCAGGAATAAAACAAATGGTATGATGTCACTGATGGTGCCTTCTGTGCGACTGACAAGGTTTGTCACCTCCTCAAAAGGACGCATGAGCCTACAGGCATGGCGCATGAGCGTCCCGTAATGTGGCAAAAAAATTCCCAGCTCCGCAGAGGCTGTCCTAGCACCCCGGTCATACAAATACTCGTTAACGGCTTTCTCTTGTTGGAGCAGGCGGTCGAACATTAGGAGTGTTGAATTCCAATGTGTGGGGCTGTCACAAATCAAGCTCCTCACTGGCATGTTGTTTTGCCGCTGGATATCTGAAAAGTGCGCCATGGCCGTGTAGGAACGCCTGAAATGGCCACACACCTTTCTGGCCTGCTTCAGGATGTCCTGTAAGCCTGGGTACTTGTGCACAAAGCGTTGTACGATCAGATTACACACATGTGCCATGCACGGCACATGTGTCAACTTGCCCAAATTCAATGCCGCCAACAAATTTCTTCCGTTGTCACAAACCACTTTGCCAATCTTCAGTTGGTGCGGAGTCAGCCATTGATCCACCTGTGCGTTCAGGGCGGACAGGAGTGCTGGCCCGGTGTGACTCTCTGCTTTCAGGCAAGTCAACCCCAAGACGGCATGACACTGCCATATCCGGGATGTGGAATAGTATCTGGGGAGCTGGGGGGGTGCCGTTGATGTGGAGCCAGACGCAGCAGCAGAAGAGGACTCAGCTGAGGAGGTTATGGAAGAGGATGGAGTAGGAGGAGTAGAGGAGGTGGCAGCAAGCCTGTGTGCAAGTCGTGGCGGTGTCATCAACTCCTCTGCAGAGCCACGCATTCCATGCTTGGCAGGCATCAGCAGGTTTACCCAATGCGCAGTGTAGGTGATATACCTGCCCTGACCATGCTTTGCAGACCAGGTATCAGTGGTCAGATGGACCCTTGCCCCAGAGATGCCATTACTTCCTTTTGCACAATCGAGTAGAGGTTGGGGATTGCCTTTTGTGAAAAGAAATTTCGGCCGGGTACCTTTCACTGCGGTGTCCCAATAGCTACAATTTTTTTTGAACGCCTCAGACTCCACCAGCTTGTATGGTAAAAGCTAGCGGGCTAAGAGTTCAGACAAGCCAGCTGTCAGATGCCGGGCAAGGGGGTGACTTTGTGACATTGGCTTCTTACGCTCAAACATGCCCTTGACAGACACCTGACTTTGGGGAGATGAGCAGGAACAGCTAGAGGCTAGAGACGGAGTGGCGGATGGTTGAGAGGGGGCAAGGAGGACAGCAGTGGTTGACATGGCTGAAGATGCTGGACCAGGAGGAGGATGGCGGCTTTGAGTTTGTGTGCTGCTTGTACTCAGGTGTTGATCCCATTGGCGTTTGTGATGTGACATCATGTGCCTTCGCAAAGAAGTTGTACCTAGGTGGGTGTTGGACTTCCCATGACTCAGTTTCTTTTGGCACAGGTTGCAAATGGCATAGCTGTTGTCACAGGCAGAAAAAAAAGTTCCACACTGCTGAGCTCTGCAGTGACGGCGTTCTTTTGGTGGCAACAGCATGCGTTGATTGGCGTGCTGTCTGGCTGACCCCGGGTGCCGATGCATGCTGTCTGACTGTGCCACTAGCTCCTTGCGATGACCTCCCTCTGCTTCCAACTCGTCTCCTCCTCCTCTCTGTCTCCCCATCTGAACTTTCCCCCTGTTCTTCTTCTCTTCTAGCGGACACCCACGTGACATCCACGGATGCATCGTCATCATCATCACCCGCTTCACTTGTATCTGACAACTCAACACAGGAAGCAGCAGCGGGTACAACATCATCATCACACCGTACGTACATGTGTGTAATGCTGCCTGACTGAGACATATCCCTGTTATCTACATCCTCTGGCAATAATGGTTGCGCATCAGTCATTTCTTCAAAATGATGTGTAAATAACTCTTCTGACTGATCAATTGAAGCGGCTGTGGTACAAGTGTTGGTGGTGGCGGCCGGCGGGCGAGTGTTAACTTGAGAGGTGCCCGAAGCTAAGCTGGAGGAGGATGGTGCGTCAATGTTCCGAGCGGAAGCTGTAGAAGATTGGGTGTCCTGTGTTAGGGGAATCACAGCACCACGACCACGTCGGATCCTGCGGTTTGGCCTGCCTTTGCCTGTCATTTTTTTTGCGATTAGTGGTACTATGTGTGCAAGCTACTGTGACAAAAGATATGAGTGGCACTGTGCACTTGCAGAAGTTGGCAGAGTAGACTACTGACTTTAACACCAGATATGAGTGGTGGCACTGACTGGGCAAGTGGGCACAGTATATGCTGTGAGCCTAAGACACACACGCTGGCAGGCAGGCCAATGAAATTAGAAAAAAGTGTTGCTTTTTTTAAATGTAGACTGCTGGTACACCACCAGATTGGATTGGTTGCACTGGGACAGTATAAGTTGTGAGCCTGAGAGACACGCACAGACTAGCGGTCAGGCAAATGAACTTAGATTTAACAAAATACAATTTTGGGTTTTTTAAATGTCGCTGCTGGTACACCACCTCATTGGATTGGTTGCACTGGGCACAGTATCAGTTGTGAGCCTGAGACACGCACAGACTAGCTGTCAGGCAAATGAACTTAGATTTAACAAAATACAATTTTGTTTTTTTTAAAGGTAGACTGCTGGTACACCACCTGATTGGATTGGTTGCACTGGGCTCAGTATCAGTTGTGAGCCTGAGACATGCACAGACTAGCTGTCAGGCAAATGAACTTAGATTAGACAAAATAAAAGTCTTGGTTTTTAAAAGTAGACTGCTGGTACACCACCAGATTGGATTGATTGCACTGGGCACAGTATCAGTTGTGAGCATGAGAAACACACAGAATAGCGGTCAGGCAAATGAACTTAGATTTAACAAAATACAATTTTGTTTTTTTTAAATGTACACTGCTGGTACACCACCTAATTGGATTGGTTGCACTGGGCACAGTATCAGTTGTGACCCTGAGACACGCACAGACTAGCTGTCAGGCAAATGAACTTAGATTTAACAAAATACAATTTTGGATTTTTTAAAGGTATACTGCTGGTACACCACCTGGTTGGATTGGTTGCACTGGGCACAGTATAAGTTGTGAGCCTGACACACACACTGGCTAGTAGGCAGGCAAATGAACTTAGATTAGACAAAATAAAAGTTTTGGTTTTTAAATGTACACTGGTGGTACACCACCAGATTGGATTGGTTGCACTGGGCACAGTATCAGTTGTGAGCCTGACACACACACTGGCTAGTAGGCAGGCAAATGAACTTAGATTAGACAAAATAGAAGTCTTGGTTTTTAAAAGTAGACTGCTGGTACACCACCAGATTGGATTGATTGCACTGGGCACAGTATCAGTTGTGAGCCTGAGAAACACACAGAATAGCGGTCAGGCAAATGAACTTAGATTTAACAAAATACATTTTTTTTTTTTTAATGTACACTGCTGGTACACCACCTGATTGGATTGGTTGCACTGGGCACAGTATCAGTTGTGAGCCTGAGACACGCACAGACTAGCTGTCAGGCAAATGAACTTAAATTTAACAAAATACAATTTGGGATTTTTTAAAGGTATACTGCTGGTACACCACCTGGTTGGATTGGTTGCACTGGGCACAGTTTCAGTTGTGAGCCTGACACACACACTGGCTAGTAGGCAGGCAAATGAACTCAGATTAGAGAAAATAAAAGTTTTGTTTTTTAAAAGTAGGATGCTGGTACACCACCAGATTGGATTCATTGCACTGGGCACAGTATCAGTTGTGAGCCTGTGAAACACACAGAATAGCGGTCAGGCAAATGAACTTAGATTTAACAAAATACAATTTGTTTTTTTTTAAATGTACACTGCTGGTACACCACCTGATTGGATTGGTTGCACTGGGCACAGTATCAGTTGTGAGCCTGACACACACACTGGCTAGTAGGCAGGCAAATGAACTTAGATTAGACAAAATAAAAGTTTTGGTTTTTAAAAGTAAACTGCTGGTACACCACCAGATTGGATTGATTGCACTGGGCACAGTATAAGTTGTGAGCCTGACACACACACTGGCTAGTAGGCAGGCAAATGAACTTAGATTAGACAAAATACAAGTTTTGGTTTTTAAATGTACACTGGTGGTACACCACCAGATTGGATTGGTTGCACTGGGCACAGTATCAGTTGTGAGCCTGAGACACGCAGAGACTAGCTGTCAGGCAAATGAACTTAGATTTAACAAAATACAATTTTGGGTTTTTTAAAGGTATACTGCTGGTACACCACCTGATTGGATTGGTTGCACTGGGCACAGTATCAGTTGTGAGCCTGACACACACTGGCTAGTAGGCAGGCAAATGAACTTAGATTAGACAAAATAAAAGTTTTGTTTTTTAAAAGTAATCTGCTGGTACACCACCAGATTGGATTGATTGCACTGGGCACAGTATAAGTTGTGAGCCTGACACACACACTGGCTAGTAGGCAGGCAAATGAACTTAGATTAGACAAAATAAAAGTTTTGGTTTTTAAATGTACACTGGTGGTACACCACCAGATTGGATTGGTTGCACTGGGCACAGTATCAGTTGTGAGCCTGAGACACGCACAGACTAGCTGTCAGGCAAATGAACTTAGATTTAACAAAATACAATTTTGGGTTTTTTAAAGGTATACTGCTGGTACACCACCTGATTGGATTGGTTGCACTGGGAACAGTATCAGTTGTGAGCCTGACACACACACTGGCTAGTAGGCAGGCAAATGAACTTAGATTAGACAAAATAGAAGTCTTGGTTTTTAAAAGTAGACTGCTGGTACACCACCAGATTGGATTGATTGCACTGGGCACAGTATCAGTTGTGAGCCTGAGAAACACACAGAATAGCGGTCAGGCAAATGAACTTAGATTTAACAAAATACATTTGTTTTTGTTTTTTAAATGTACACTGCTGGTACACCACCTGATTGGATTGGTTGCACTGGGCACAGTATCAGTTGTGAGCCTGAGACATGCACAGACTAGCTGTCAGGCAAATGAACTTAAATTTAACAAAATACAATTTTGGATTTTTTAAAGGTATACTGCTGGTACACCACCTGGTTGGATTGGTTGCACTGGGCACAGTTTCAGTTGTGAGTCTGACACACACACTGGCTAGTAGGCAGGCAAATGAACTTAGATTAGAGAAAATAAAAGTTTTGTTTTTTAAAAGTAGACTGCTGGTACACCACCAGATTGGATTGATTGCACTGGGCACAGTATCAGTTGTGAGCCTGTGAAACACACAGAATAGCGGTCAGGCAAATGAACTTTTTTTATTTTTTTTATTTTTTTAATTTAAGGATTGAATATACAAAACATTGCTAAATCACATGAAGGTATACATTACATCATTGGTTTCAATCCATTCACATAGGAGTCCGAAACGGTAATAGAAAAAAATACAAATTTGTTCAGCTTGTAACAAACCATCGATCAATGTTGAGGCAGAATTAGGTGTAAACAGATTTAACATATATACATATTTAGAATATGTCTTGTTGCTTTTTTCTCACCTTTGGATCATATTTGGGAGTGTCATTATTGTGGAGATTACAACGTGTTATATTTATTCTCTCCAATCTTCGTTCAAACACTTAACTTCTCACTGGCACACTTCATTCATTCTAGCCGAGGTGGAGGGAGGAAACAAGGAGAGTCAGGAAGGAGTTGAGCCCGAGGGGGAAGATCTAATGAACAAGTGAGATTACAACGTTGGGGATTTAGTTAAAATAGTATCCCAAATGGTCCATTTAGAGGGGTCTATTTTTATCTGTAGTTCGGAGTTAAAGTCTCTCTCTAATTCACGATTCTTATCTACCATGGTCAAAATTTCAGATAGTTTAGGGAGAGATGTTTTCTTCCAATTTCTAGCAATAGCAGTTTTAACGACTATAAAGATTTGGGTCATAAACCCTATATTTTTAGTTGACGTTTTAGCAGGAAACAAATTAAACAATGCTATTTGTGGAACGGCTATGATATTTGTTTTCAATATATTGGATACATATTCAAAACAATCTTCCCAAAGTGAGAGAGAAGTAGGGCAGTTCCACCATATGTGATACATGTCTGCTGGATTTCCACAGTTTCTCCAGCAAACTTTGGTTTCTGGGTTAAAAGATATAGAGTGTATTTTAACAGGGACCCAGTACCATCTATTTAAAATTTTAAATTGAATTTCTCTTTGATTTACATTTTTCACAAACCTGTTTAGAGATTTTAAGGCTTGTAGCCATAATTGTTTTGACAACCGAATATGCATGTCTTTTGCCCAAATTTCCATCGGATTAGTTATGTCCCGCTGAGTTTGGATGTGGATAATTTCATTGCATTTTGATATCAGATGTTTAAAGTTTTGAGACTCTATCAGAGTGATCAAGTTATTTGAGCTAGTTGAGTTGTTAACTTTGGTTCTTTGTTTCAGAACTTGTGATAATTTATATAAAGTGAACCATATTTTATTTGAGATGTTGTATTTCTTTTTTAACATGTCATAGTCTAGGGTTTTTCCATTGTGTTTGACTACAATGTGGCCCAATAAATATATCCCCTTCTCTTTCCATTCTGGTTCCAGAAGGATTTGATTTAGAGATGTTATAGTTGTCAAAGGGGTAAGATCATTGTAGCTCTCTAAGAGTTTGAATTTCTTATTCATTTTTATCCAATCCTTTACCATGTCGATTAAAATAGTTGCGTTAGGGTTGATATGGGGGATAGCTAATTTTGGAAAGTAGAAAAGGGCGTTAAGATCAATGGAGGTAAGCATATCGCTCAGTTCCTGGTTTACAGAGTGGCCCACTGAAGATTGGGTCCATTTTATGTATTGCGCTAATTTGATTGCTTCCTGGTAATGAGAAATCATAGGGTACGCTATTCCTCCTTTAATACATTTTCTACACATTATTTCTCATTTCACTCTAATCTGGCCCTTTTTGTTAATATATCTGTCTATCAGCTTCTGGAATTTGCCCAGCCATTGACTATTAATTGGGAAAGGGAATGATCTTAACACATAGTTGATTTTGGGTAAAAAGGACATTTTTACAGAAGCAATTCTACCCGAGAAGGAGATAGAGTTTCTCGGCCAGTTCTCAATGAGGTCCTTGGATGTTTTGTATAAATTATTCAAGTTTGAGTCTAGCATAGTTTTAAAGTCCAAGTTGAACTTAATACCTAAGTGTGTAAATCCTTTTGTATGGGCTAAATGATATTTGTCCAGGAGGAATTCATCGTCTTTTCTAGCCATGTTAATACTCAAGGCTTCTGATTTTCCTATATTTAATTTATAGTTCGATACTTTGCTGTAGTTAGCGATTATTTCCATTAAGACCTTCATAGATTTGAGTGGGTGCTCCATATAAACCACTACATCATCGGCAAAGAGGGAGATTTTATATTCATTTTTGCCTATTTTAATCCCTTTAAAATTTGAAGAAGTTCTTATTGCTATAGCCAAGGGTTCTAAAATCAAGGCAAATAAAATGGGAGACAGTGGACACCCTTGACGGGTGCCGTTTGATGTCCCAAAGGCAAATGAACTTAGATTTAACAAAATACAATTTGTTTTTTTTTAAATGTACACTGCTGGTACACCACCTGATTGGATTGGTTGCACTGGGCACAGTATCAGTTGTGAGCCTGACACACACACTGGCTAGTAGGCAGGCAAATGAACTTAGATTAGACAAAATAAAAGTTTTGGTTTTTAAATGTACACTGCTGGTACACCACCAGATTGGATTGGTTGCACTGGGCACAGTATCAGTTGTGAGCCTGACACACACACTGGCTAGTAGGCAGGCAAATGAACTTAGATTTAACAAAATACAATTTTGGGTTTTTTAAAGTTATACTGCTGGTACACCACCTGATTGGATTGGTTGCACTGGGCATAGTATCAGTTGTGAGCCTGACACACACACTGGCTAATAGGCAGGCAAATGAACTTAGATTAGACAGAAAAAAACAGACTGATGTTATAGCCCTAAAAAGGGCTTTTTGGGGTGCTGTCCTTGCAGCAGAGATCAAAAGAGTCCTTCAGGACTGTATTGGACACTGTGTACAGTAGCCTAGCTATGGTTTTCCCTATTGAATTAGTATCACCTACACTCAGCTTCCTCTCAGTAAGACTGCAAGTTAGTTATGATTCCAAAATGATTGCTGTCCATGAGGTTGGAGGGCCTGGAAGGCAGGGTATGATGCTGATTGGCTGGAATGTGTCTGCTGACTGTAAGGTGCAGGGTCAAAGTTTGTTTAATGATAAAGTATAGGGGGCGGATCGAACATTGCATATGTTCGCAGTTCGCTGCGAACGCGAACATGCTATGTTCGCAAGGAACAGTCCACCGGCGAACTATTCGCAACATCTCTAGTAGTATATTGTACATTTTATTTCATGCTGCAAAGGGGGCAGGTAAGAGTCTGTTTTTGTTACACACTCCATAAAACCCCCATGCCTGGGTTCCCCCTTTGCAGTGGGGTAGGAATAATGAGAAAATAAATGCATGTGCTGTAGGCCACTTGATAACCAAAAAGGCCTTAAGAGAATAGTTACCTAATAAATATAGTGTTCTGTTTTGTATGGTTATTACCTGAAATAAAAATTTACTTAACTTGGATCTTATTTCACTGAACTACATACAACAGTCCTAAATGCCAAACTAAAAAAAAAACATTTTTCAAATAAAAAGCTGAAACGTTTCGACTTCACAAGAATTTACTCCCTTTGCTGTAAAATTCCTAAAATAAGTTCTGGTTCAACCAATTGCTCTCAGAAGTAACTTAATTAGATGAATGGTTATATACAATTAAAGCGTAATATGATCTCAGAAAAATACACTTATTTCTAAAAGGCCCCAGATTTATTTAGAGGGCCTAAATGATAACTACATGGTCATGAAGAGCATGGCGTTATCAAAACAAGTTATGGAGAAGTATCAATCAGATCTGGGTTATACAAATATCCCAATCTTTGAACACCCTCTGGAGCATCAATGAATCAATCACTAAACATATAAAAAGATTACAGCACAACCAGGCCTTCCACCAAGTAAGGAGGACTGTAGTCTAAGAATTAACCAAGAGGCAATGGTAACTTAGGAGAATCCATCCAGGAGACAACTATTACCAGACTCACCACAAAGCTGGGCTTTATTGAGACGTGATTACAAGAAATTAATTCCTAAAAATATATAAAATCTGTTGAAGTTGCTAAAAGGCTTGTGAAAGATGCAGCAAGCATGGAAAAAAAATGTCTGATATGATGCAAAATGTGGTAAGTATGAACAATTAAAATATAACCTTTATTAATATGAAACAATGAGAAAAATATATAAAATTGTGTTGTCTTTTATAGGGAATTGGACAAGTAGATATAAATTGGCATTAACCATGTAACAGTATAGTTTAAAATATTGTAATAAATTGTTACATAGACTTGCTACTAATGTTGTAGTTATGGAAAAATTATTGTAGCACTATAATAAATTCACTGTGATATGGCATCAAGAATTTTACTAAAGAGGAGTAGTTAATATTTGTCTCTCCTTTTTATTAAGCAAATCACACTTAGAGACAATTATCACATTCAGCTGGAAGATACAGTATAATTTGCTATAAAAAATAACCCTGGTATATAAGTCTTTTAGTGTGAAGTTATTCCTACCTAGGAGTGTTAATGCATTCTGCAAATGTCCCTGGTGAAAGGAACTGAATAACTAATCCCAGCAGCTTCACAACCACTGGCATATTTATGTTTTGTGCTACCCTAGGCCTTTCTAGATGTGTCCGTCCCTGTGCCCCAGTTTTTATTCCTCCTTTCCCTATACTATGTCCCATGACAGCTTCAGGCACCCTGTTGCCCTGTGAAATTGTGCTGTACTAGGCTTGGCCTTGTAGGCCAAGTCAGAAACACACCACTAATCACAACATAGGCTGTTTTTTTTTTGTATTTTTGAAAATAATTCTTCTTATTAAAAATAATCTCCAAAAGTATAGGTATTTTTGACACATTATTTTGTTGCTCAGGCTATTTTTTTTTTTTATTCTATTACCTAGTATGGCACATTATAAAGAAGATAAAAAAATCCTTAAAACTATGGAATAGGAGTTACCCTTATTCATTGTCCAGTAAATCGACCCTTAGCATTGAGGTAGATAACAACTTCCATGGAAAAGAAAAATCCAGATGAGTTTTGATAATTCTCGATGAAAACAAAAAAACTTCTAATGCATTTAGCAGAAAGGCTCCATCAGGGCTGGCAACCTGTGAAGCTCTGGTGAACTCCATGCCCATGAGGGTTAAGGCAGTGCTAGAAAATAATGGTGGCCACACAAAATATAGACACTTTGGGCCCAATTTGGAGTTTTCCACCTAGGGGTGTGCTCACTTTTGTTGCCAACGGTTTAGACATTAATGGCTGTGTGTTGAGTTATTTTTATGGGACAGCAAATTTACACTGTTATACAGGCTGTACACCTACTACTTTACATTGTAGAAGAGTTGTCACATGAAAAGATATAATAAAATATTTTCAAAAATGTGAGAGGTGTACATATATAGTGCCTTGCAAAAGTATTCACCCCCCTTGACTTTTTACATATTTTGTTACATTACAGGGTTAAGTTCAATGTTTTGTTAATCTGAATTTTATGTGATGGATCACAACACAATAGTCTAAGTTGGTGAAGTGAAATAAGAAAAATATATACATAAAACTATTTTTTAGAAATAGAAAACAGAAAATTGGTATGTGCATTCACCCCCTTTGTTATGAAACCCAGAAAAAGCTCTGTTGCAACCAATTACCTTCAGAAGTCACATAATCAGTGAAATTATGTCCACCTGTGTGCAATCTAAGAGTCACATGATCAGTCATTACATAAACACACCTTTTTTGAAAGACCCAAGAGGCTGCAACACCTAAGCAAGAGGCACCACTAACCAAACACTTCCATGAAGACCAAGGAATTCTCCAAACAAGTAAGGGACAATGTTGTTGAAAAGTCGGAATTAGGTTATAAAAAATGTCCAAATCTTTGAGGATTCCCAGGAGCACCATCAAATCTATAATAACCAAATGGAAAGAGCATGGCACAATAGAAAACCTGCCAAGAGATGGCCGCCCACCAAAACGCACAAACCGGGCAAGGAGGACATTAATCAGAGAGGCAGCACAGAGACTAAGGTAGCCCTAGAGGAGCTGCAGAGTTCCACAGCAGAGACTGGAGCATCTGTACATAGGACAACATAGAGTTGGGCTTTATGGCAGAGTGGCCAGAAGAAAGCCATTTCTTTCAGCAGAAAACAAAATGGCACATTTTGAGTTTGCAAAAAGGCCTGTGGGAGACTTCCAAAATGTATGGAGGAAAGTGCCCTGGTATGATAAGACTAAAATGTAACTTTTCAGCCATCAAAGAAAACACTATTTCCGGCACAAACCCAACACATTACATCATCCAAAGAACAC
Source organism: Discoglossus pictus (assembly GCA_027410445.1). NCBI lineage: Eukaryota > Metazoa > Chordata > Amphibia > Anura > Alytidae > Discoglossus > Discoglossus pictus. The sequence goes on along the minus strand of CM050163.1, from coordinate 128,775,461 downwards.
CATCCATGGTGGTGGCAGCGTCATGCTGTGGGGATGTTTTTCAGCAACTGGGACTGGCAAACTGGTCACAGTTGAGGGAAAGATGGATGTTGCTAAATACAGGGATATTCTTGAGCAAAACCTGTACCACTCTGTGCATGATTTGAGGCTAGGACAAAGGTTCACCTTCCAGCAGAACAATGACCCCAAACACACTGCTAAATCAATACTTGAGTGGTTTAAGGGGAAACATGTAAATATGTTGGAATGGCCTAGTCAAAGCACAGACCTCAATCCAATAGAAAATCTGTGGTCAGACTTAAAGATTGCTGTTCACAAGCGCAAACCATCCAACTTTAAGGAGCTGGAGCAGTTTTGCAAGGAGGAATGGGCAAAAATCCCAGTGGCAAGCTCATAGAGACTTATTCAAAGTGACTTAGAGCTGTGATTGCCGCAAAAGGTGGCTCTACAAAGTATTGACTTTAAGGGGGTGAATAGTTATGCACATTGATTTTTTCTGTTATTTTGTCCTATTTGTTGTTTGCTTCACAATAAAAAAAAAACAACACATCTTTAAAGTTGTTGGCATGTTCTGTAAATTAAATAATGCAAATCCTCAAACAATCCATGTTAATTCCAGGTTGTGAGGCAACAAAACACGAAAAATGCCAAGGGGGATGAATACTTTTGTAAGGCACTGTATATATATATATATATATATATATATATATATATATATATATATATTGTCCAGGTTAATATCTTGGTTTGTGGGAGGGGCCCTCTCTCGCTCCGTGTCTTGCCGTGGGAGGGGCCTTCTTCAGCCTTATAAGCACTTCCCATCCACAAACTCTTGCTCAGTTCATTCCTGAGCCCGTGCCTGCAGGTTGTTTCCCCGCGCTCTCCTGTTTTTCATTTTCCAAGCCTCATATTGCAAGCTCCAGTTGCTTTTTAGCCATTTTCCTACAGTCATCCCAGGTTAGCTGTCAACTCCTTCTAAGCTATCCAAGTCCAAGGTTCAGCTTTCGCTTTGTATGCTTAGTTTTGGCAGAGTCTACAATCTTTCTCGACTTTCCTATACCTTCTTGGGTGGTTTGGACCTGAATTTGCCAAGTTGTGTCACTTGTCCATGTCGAAGGCTATGCCTTTTAGGCTTCGTTAAGTCTGTTTCATACATTTTGGCCCAAATCTACTTTCCTGTACCTTTTCGGGTGGGTTTTGACCTGAATAGGTTAAGTCACGTCTTTCATCCGTGTCCAAGGCTATGCTCTTAGGATTTCGTAAGCCTCCTTTTGCAGATTTTAGCCCAAACCTGCTAACCTTTAAACTTCCTCCGGCTTTCCATAAGATCTAAACCAGCCTTCGCAAGCTTACCTCGTTCAGCTTTTGATACGAATCAAACCTACTTTTGCAGGCTTACCTTGTTTCTGTCTTCATACAACCCAAAACCTTCGTGGGCATTACCTCATTCACGCTTTCCATAATTCCCAAAACCAGCCTTCGCAGGCTCACTTCCATCACATTTTCATAAGTCCTCACAAGTCCTAATGCTACATCAGCATTATATTAAGAAGATTTGAATCCATGAAATAATGTTGCATATAGTGTAGAAATAATGTGGAAATAGACCCATCAGGATTCTCAGTATGATTTCAATCTGCAATGATCGAGAGTGGAAAATATCAGAATTTGGATTAATATTTGTAATCTGTACAATCCAGCAGAACAATACCCATAAACAAACAGTGACAGCTTCACTAGAATGTTTTAGAAGCCATGAACCTGTTACTATGGCCCAGCCAAAGCCCCAAACCCAAAATTTTACTGTGGGGAACAAAACTGGAAAGTTTCCTGAGTTTTACAGCTTGATCAATTTTGTAAAAAACAATGGGCAAAAAGTGCAGGCCCCAGGTGCACATTTTATTGATTAGAATATATCTGTATATATCTGTATATTCACCACATGTAATACAAATCAGACATACATGTTTCAACATCTTTTTTTTCCTTACTTTAAACTGCTACTTTAGTCTATGGGGATTATAATACATACTGGTAACTCATAAATCGCAGTATCATCTAACTGTATCTTCAATTGTTTGTGTTGTCTTTCTCTGTGCTGTCCCTCTGTCTCTGTGTTGACTGTCTCTGTGCTGTCTCTCTAGCTATCTCTCCTGTGCACTCTTTCTTTCTGTTCTCTCTATCACTCACTCTGAGCACTCTCTCTCTGTCTCTTATATCTCTCTTGTATTTCTCTATCTCTCTCCTGTCTCTCTTCCTCTCTCTCTATGTCCTGTGTGTGTGTCTCTCTTCCCTGTCTCTCTCCTCTCTTTCTCTTCTTTCTCTCTCTCTGTCCTGTCTCTCTCCCTCCTGTCTCTCTCTCTCCCATGTCTCCCTTTCTCTCCTTCTCCCTATGCCCTGTGTCTGTCTGTCTCTCCTCTCTCTATCCTGTCTATTACTCCTGTCTTTCTCCTACCTCTCTCTGTGTAATTTATCTCTCTCTTTGCTCTCTCTCTCACCTGTCTCTCTCCCTCTCCCTCTGTCCTGCGTCTGTATGTCTGTCTCTCTCCTGTCTCTATCTCTCCCCTGTCTCTCTCTCGTCTGTCTATGTCTGTCTCTTCTCTCTATCTTGTCTTTTTCTCTCTCTCTCCTGTCTCTCTCTCTCTGTCCTGTGTCTCTCTCTGCCCTCCCCCTCTCTCCTGTCTCTCTCCCTCTATCTATGTCATTTGCTTGTCTTCTGTCTCTCTCTCTGTCCTGTCTCTCTCTCTCCTGTGCCTCTCCCATGTCTCCATTTCTTTCCCTCTCCCTATGTCCTGTGTCTGTCTGTCACTCTCTCCTGTCTCACTCTATCCTGTATATCTCTCTGTCATGTCTCTCTCTCCTCCTACTCCTGTCTCTCTCCCTCTGTCTATGTCCTGCATCTGTCTTTCGCTGCCCTGCCGCTACCCTGTCTCTCTCTTTCTACTGTCTCTCTCTCTTTTCTCGCTCTTCTCTCTTTTCTGTCTCTGACCCCTGTGTGTGTCTCTCTCTCCTCTCTTTCTTTCTCTGTCTGTCATGTCTCTCTCTCTCTCCTGTCTCTCTCTCTCTCTCTCTCTCGACTGTCTCTCTCTCCCTCCCTCTCTATATGCCCTGTGTGTGTCTGTCTGTCACTCTCCTGTTTCTCTCTCCTCTCCCCCCCCCCTCTTTCTGTGCCCTCTCTCTCTCTGTCTCTCACCTCTCTCTATGCCCGGTGTCTGTCTCTCTCCTTTCTCTCTCTCCTCTCTCTCTCGTCCTATCTATGCCCTGTGTCAGTCTGTCTCTCTCTCTCCTGTCTCTCTCTCTCTCCTTTCTCGCTCTTCTCTCTTTTCTTTCTCTCTCTGTCCCCTGTGTGTCTCTCTCTCATCTCTTTATCTGTCTGTCATGTCTCTCTCTCTCTCTCTCTCTTGTCTCTCTCTCCCCTGTGTCTCTCTCCCTCCCTCTCTCTATGCCCTGTGTGTGTGTGTCTGTCTGTCACTCTCTTGTTTCTCTCTCCTCTCTCTCCCCCCTTTCTGTGCCCTCTCTCTCTCTCTCTCTCTCTCCAGCTTCTCTCCCCTCTCTCTATGCCCGGTGTCTCTCTCTCTCATCCTTTCTATGCCCTGTGTCAGACTGTCTCTCTCTCACTCTCTCTCCTGTCTCTCTCTCCCCTCTCTCTATGTCATGTGTCTGTCTCTCTCTCCTTTCTCTCTCTCCCCTCTCTCTATGTTGTGTGTCTGTCTGTCTCTCCTTTCTCTCTCCTGTCTCTCTCTCTCTTTCCTGCCTCTCTCACCCCCTGTCATCTTGGATTCCTGGCCGCAGAGCAGTAAGCACTGCGCAGACGTTACAGACTTTTTGTTAAATATTATAGTGGATAATTAAATGACTAATGTGGTTAGAAGTTTTCTATATGGCTTTAAATAACTAAGCTCGATGATGGCTAACATTATTAACAAAGTCTATCTAGTTGATGGCTGCTAGCAGCAGGCCCAAAGATTGTAATATGTCTGATAAGACAAGCACCCATTTGCTCTATTTATTTAAAGTGCCCCACAATGAGAGATCTAGAGAATGAAATGGAACTATACTGATGCATAAATACATTTCCTGTACAAGCAGGAAAAATGAAAAATACATTATGAAAAATATAAAAGACTGAAAAGGTTGTAGTTAACTTGTATCTCACATCTTTCAAGCTCAGTGCAACCTATTTAATTGAAATTCTATTGAATTCACTGGTAGTTTTAAATGCCACTTTCTAATTGTGAAGACCTTAAATTACTGTGTGTTCAAAGTCTCTTCCCATTTTAGGAAGTTGAACAGTAGAAACCAAAGTGGTAGATTCTGTAGCAGCATAATTGCATTTAAATTTTTTTTTACATTCTAAAAACATTTTAACTGCAGTTCTTCAATAGACTATAGTGCAGTGGGCTCTTATGTAGTATCCGTGTTTGAATTATTTGTATTGCATTACACAATGAATATACACATAAACGGTCAGTTATAATTATGGGATTACACACTTCCCCATGATTATAATGCTGGGGTTGTACAGCGAGTTTGCTGCGAATTCCCAGATGGAATCATTTCGAAGAACATATTCTGTGTTGAGATATAACTTGTCCAAATTTTTTTATTGAAACAGTGAATCACTGAAAAGAATACTAATCTGACATTATTCACATTTGGACGTATTCTCTGACAGGCAATAGATAGCAGAGGTTTATTTATCCAAAACTGATGTAACTTTAGAGCATGTCAGAAATTATATTATCTAAAACATACAATTATCCTGAAACAACTGTTTTTTTAACCTTTACCTAAAATCCATTTAGCTAGCCCCAAACTCACCTCTTTTCCTATTAATCATTTATCCCATGCATGAGCAACTCTTATTCACAGAAAAAGACAAAATGGAGTCTAAATGGACTCTACCATTCCTTCCTTGTGTGCTTCCAGCACTATTGTATAAACATTCAGTGTTCATAATTACTCTATATACATAAATCATTGAAGATCAGTAACGCATTCAGTGTTATTCTCAGTTTGATCTACATTCTTTTATTTGGGTACAGCAAGATTAGATATGACCAGACAGCACTATATTGTATACTTCCTCCAATAATCTCTATATTATTTTTTTCATTTAAACTCCTTGGTGTCTGCTATGAGTCTCAACAAAACCATGTCCAACCACTCTCCTTTTGAGAGACATAATAAGCCATAAGCTTATTGACCACACAGTCTTCTTCATCTAGTCTATCGGATCTATCCTTTGATGTTAACCACCATGATGTAGTAGCAGTTATCTATGTAAACATCACAAGTGGATCTAATCTACACAGGTTTAGGTGTGTCTAGTGTAATGGGTAGGCTAGAATACACCATCTATGTATTCTAGGCTATTCCTCAAGCTTCACTGCTCGGTGATGATCCAAACAAAGGAAATGTTCACCTCAGTTGGGGCAAGTAGAAACAAAAGAGATGCCAACAACCCTTGTATGGAATAAATGCATCAGGTAGGTGGACTTTTGACCATAACAGCAATGGTACGCTTGGAAAGAACCCTTCCAGAGAGGGTCAATTAGACTTAAATCTTTCACATGCTTCATCATAGTATCATCTTAACTGGATTGAATAACAAGCTGTGAGACATAATGTATGTATGTAATGTTATACAGACATACTGTGTGCTTTTGTACAATAAGCTAATTTTATCGAATAGCGAAAACAATGTGCAAATACATAGAGTAACGTAACAATAAGATAACTAGTGCTTCTATTTTTCTGGTGTATCTACTTTCGTAAAATGTGTGTGTAATATGTAATGTTGGCTACATTATTCTCTGTAATGTAGAATTGGGTGGATCTCTCCAATAGTAATGTTAGCGTTGAGATGCCTACATCTTCAGACTGTTTATTCTTCATTATTGGATATCCCACCTAACAATAGCTTAGCAACAATACTAGCTTTCATATCTAGGGTTCCGTATGTTACTACTGGGAACACCAAAGTTTTGAGTGTGCACATTTTTGTTGATAGTGTTATCTCTTTACTATTAAATAGCTTATCCAGGTTTGCCATAGCTTTCCTCCCTAAAAGCAAATGTCTTTTAATTATATGGCTGCCGTCACCAATTGAAGAGATCTTGGAGCCCATGAAAATAAAATGTGTTACTGCCTCCACTTCTTCCATTCTATTTACCAGGGACTGAGTTTGCTGTTTGCCATTATCTTCATCTTTTTAACATTGAGCAGCAGGCCATCTTTTTCACTCTTTTCTTTTGCTCTTTAGTTGCTCCTTGTTTTCAGCCCTCAGAATAGTTTCATCTGCGTATCTGTGGTTGTTGATTGTTCTTCCAGTCCGGCTTCCACTTTCCCGATATTGAACTATTCTTTTGTTCCATGTTCGGCTATAACCACTTTTTCTTGGTCCGCATACAGATTCCTCAGGAGGCAGATGAGATGTTCTGGTATTCCCACATCTTTAAAAACAATTGCCTAGTCATTGGATGATATATAAAAAAACGGTTAAATGGGTAAGACAGGATTTTCTTGTCATAAGTGTCCACCAAGCTCCCTTGCATTGAAGGCAGCTCTGGACAACCCCTGAAAGCTAGTAGGGGCATGGGGTGGCTGAACTTGGCTTAATCTTGGGCCAAAAAACATTATTTAGACTCCACACAAAATAAAATTGTGTCTAAAAGGATTCCACAAATGTCTAGTGAATACCATGAAAACAATTTGTACAAAAATTATTTTAGGCAACAGACTTCCAAGATGCTTTAAATGTAAAGTTTTACAAAAGCAACATGGAATATTATTTTGAATATGAATTAATCTGCAAAAACAGTCATTTCTCAGCAATGGTGACTTTTAGACACTCTAGCCAATAATAATGGACATGTCTAAATTGTGAATACCATGAAGGGCTATGTTGAAAGTGTATTCCAAATAACATGCTTCTATGGATCATCGGTAAATGAATATTGAATAGGCTGCTGTAGTCATAAGACTTTTCATATAAGTTTCTTATAGAATAGGAGCTGTGTAATATATAAGCAAAATGTATATAGTGAAAATCAGAAAATCAGAGTGAAAATCAGAGAAGGAACAAATCTGCATGTTATGACACTGTTCTCTTGAACAGGGAACATATTAACCACTACGTTAAATGAAATTATTTTCTGTGCGAAACTACAAAGCACAACAGCACTCTAAACAACTAATAGAAAATAAATAAACACAGTATATGGAGTCCTTGTACACAGTTACCAAGATGCAACATTTTGCATGAACATTACAAATAAATTCCCCAAAAATGCAGATATTTTATTTCTATAATAGTGTAAGTCTGACTTCTCATGTTTTTTCCTCCAGATTTTTCTTGTCACTAAATACTGTGGAAGCTATTCAGTAATGACTTACAGTATATCTACAGCTCTGTGCACTCGTGCTTAGCAGTTTGTAGTAATGTCTACGCCAGCAGATGTGACAGAAATCCGTTCATTTTTCTTAGATTTATGCCTCGTGCATTTTCAGGGTGAAAGAGTGCGCCAGAAGAAGGTCAATCAGTTCCGATTCTGCAGTCAATAAGAATTGACATATGTCACTCATACTGGGAATTGCTTGCTTCCTGCTTATTTCAGTCATCCAAAGAACACCCAGTGTTTCATCTCCATAACTTTTTAAATCTGTTGACAGCTTACAGTTATAATATAGATTCAAAGATGTATAAATATTACTTTGCACGGCAGAGAAGCCAAACATGACAGTGTTATAGATGCATATTCATGTAGAGAGCAGTGCAGGGAATATTAACAATTGAACTTTGGGATTTATGCTAACAAACGTCATGGGTTTCTCACATTAATTACCAAAAACACATATTTTGAAAAGACTTCTGAAGAACTAGTTTTGATAATAGACACAATAAATACATCATTTAACTGCTATATTACAATATGTAATTATTGCTGACGCTAAGCATATAATGACATCTTTGATAAAGCTAATTTACTACCAAGGAGGATCCTTGTAGACTTATTCGCTTTCCACTGGCAATACTGATTTTTAAATTCCAATTAAAGCAGTTAAATGCCTCTCTGCATTCAAGGTAGCCTACCACTTGTAAAGTAGATAATTAGAAAGAGACTGTCATAACTCACTGCAGATTACCTATAAAAGTGTATTAATTAAAGGCTTCATCTATTTTTTCACATTATCCTATTATCAGATACAGTTCTTCAAATTTATATACTGAAAATATAGGATTAGAAAAGTCCCTTTATTAAAAAAACATATATTTATATCACATAGATGGTAACTTGTTAATCTTATAACGAAGATGGAATGTTGGATTTATTTTCATAAACAATTAAAGTATATACTTTCATATAACTACACCAAACAATGATATCTAGCCGAATATGATTAACCCAAGTTGATGCATTAATCATTCCAGTAGCAAGGAATTAGCTGACAGCAGTTTTGTTCAACTGAACCTATCATCATTTCTCATCCCTGGAAGGTCTGCTTCTGTTTGTTTGGTGCTGTGCAGGTCCCACTTACAGGTGCTTTGCTCCATGTGTCATAACTCCACCCCTTGTCTGCAACTGTGCATGCGCTCAGCCAATCAGGTAGTCCGAGTGACTATATATTATTGTGTTCATTGAACAATGCCTGTTATAGGACATAAGGCTTTTGGTGTTGATAGCCTCCCCATCCCTTACCCACTCCTTACGGTCTTCCGTGGTTCTCGCTGCAAAATATTCTAATCTAGAGTCAGACTAATTAGTTAAGATATAACTTTTATTTTGTCACATAAAATGTATTAAAACATATTTAAAATGCAATGTACAGCCGTTGTAATGAATGAATAATCTACAGATAATAAATATTAAACAAGCAAAGTTTTGATATTGCACATAGATAATATCAAATACAGACAGTTGGGCTGTTAATGGAATTAATCACACAATAAATATTATACAATAACAGTAGTATTGTACATGTTAGATAACATTGGATTATATATAACAGTACAACTGTTTAAATCTAATTAATAAGCTTGATTCTGACCTATAAAGTGCTAAAGTCATAAAAAGTGTGGTATAGACAACTAATATAAGTATAGAAATCATATCCTAGTATCCCTACAGTATATAAGTGTGGCAGTACTGGAGCCTGTCACATGCTCCTGGGGGAACGATCTACACTTCAATACCTATACACCAAACTAACTAGAATGTGACGAATGGGGATCTGCCAATTACCCCCTAGTGACAGTGAAAAACAAAAATCAGGGAAGTGAATACACTATCCTCCTAACCACAGTGAAGATAACAAAACAAAAAAAATGTATATGTGATAATAACTATATGATTTACTGTAAATAACCACTGTTGCTGACAAAAAAGAAAAAAAATAATTGTCATGAAATAATTATTAAATTGTCAAATGTCTCAAGCTACAAATCAAGCTCTTTTTAGATAAAAGATAAAAATAAACCATCAACAGGCACAATAATATATATTATCTACTATGCAAAGCCTGTATATAGTCTATAATAAAACTGAGTCGTTTTTTAATAATATATGTAAGGCCATAGTGGGAGAATATGCAGGAAAGTAGCGGTATTAATAATATAAAATAATTGTGTATACTTCCCTATATTCACTGAATGATCTTGATCCTACAACTATCCTCCTCTCATAATCTCTATGGCGTCTGCGGTCATCCACAAGCGACGGCAAAAGGGTCACCTGACTTGACGCTCGAGTTTCGCGTCAACATGCTTCCTCTGATGAGGGTCTCATTTACTATTGGCTCTGTCAAAATTGTAACTTACGGGCTTGCTTAATTGATCATGCCCTGAAATGCTACATACAAGTTCATGGTTTGCGTGTTGGGGCTGTATTTGCAGGCTTGGGCAATTAAATGCATCTGTAACTGTAGCAAATTTCTAACCTGTAGATATACAGACTGTATGAAGGTTAATTTTCTGGTGCCGTGGGGGTTTCAATAGACCCCCATGTTTACATGTATTAGGGATTAAGTGTGAGAGCGAAGAAGGGTATCCCTGGGGATTCCCTTCACGGCATGGGTGGAGGGCATCCCCGATGATATTTATTGGTGCAGTGGAATTTGAGCAATGAAATTTTACTTATTCACTGCATTTCTTGTAATCCTAAGACTTGTCATTTTTCTGACACAGCATGGGTTTAAGGTCCTTTAAGGAACCGCGGCGCGACATTTGAAAATGTTAAATGCTGCGGGGGTCCCGATCGGGGGCCCCTGCAGCAAGGGTTAATATGGGGACCCTCTGGGGGTCCCAATGGAGACCCCGCAGCATGGGGTGGTTAATGTTAGTTGCCGCTGGGGTACTTAGCTGGGGTTAACTATTTAAGGACCTGCAGGAAAGGATTTGACATTTTTAAATGCTGCTGGGGTCCCGATTAGGATAAAAAGCAGTTTTGTGCTTTTAGCCATTTACGGGCTTGATGGAGTGGTTTGGAAGAGGGAATCGGAGCAATTGAAGGGGGAATCGGAGCAATTGAATAGTGACTTACGGTCTTGAAATATCAAAGTCTTTGATGGAAGTAACTAGCGATTTAACAAATCGCAATGGGTCGGTAGGGATCGCGGGTCGGAGCAAGTAACTCGTTTGTGAATAGCACAGTAACCTGCAACCTCCACTTGCCAACCACAGATCTCTAAAAAGTAGCAATTGAATGAGGCCCTATGTTACAAAATTTCAGCTAATCTTTCAAGTTATGTATATGGTTCTTATTATGGTAAAAGCATCTCTATTGCCTAGATCATACATTTATACACACTTAAAACCACTCCTAAAATTGACACATATTCTATTAGTTACTCACATTCTAATTACGATTTAATCTAATTACGTTGCCCCCCCCCCCCCCACAATCACTTTGGGCCTGCCAAAAACATTCATGCTTACAATTCCATTGGTTTTGCACAGTTTGAACATTACAAGAGTTAAATAATTAAAATTACACAACATCAATAAAAGTATTAAGCTTCTGTCAAAAGTATTATGAGGACTAAATAGGACTGGCAAAGGCTTTTTAAAACACTTATTATAGATTTAGCAGCAATTAAACACACAATACTGTACTTTGAAAGCATGGGAAGGCATGGAAAGATATTATAATTAATTGCAGAACAATCTCAAAGCCACAAATATGCAATTAAAAATATATTATTTTGAACTGTTATTTATGAGTAATATCAATCCTGGGTTTCAAAGGGTTAATACATATCATGAAACCCACATTGATTAAAACAGATGCTCTAATGCATTTTATAGAGTGCTAGATTGCTTGATTACTTATTGGCTCTCATTAATTTGTAGCCTCCGATTGTAGGTTATGTCTAACTTCCATGTTTTACTGACGTCATGATGACAGGCTCATTTACTATTGGCTGTGTCTAAAAAGTAAATTACATGCTTGCTTATATATTGTCAGATCATATGATCATGCCCCCTGGAATCCTACATAAAAGGCATGGTTTACTTGTGGGTGCTTTAGCAGGTAAATTGAGGACTTGAGTCAATAGAATGCATCTAAACATTTAAAGAAAAAAAAACACCTGCAGACAAAATTAAGGTTTAGAGCCACTTACTGGCTTCTAATAGAATAGGGTCAAATGTCATCTGATTTAAGGGAAACCCACTTCTAGTTCATATATCACACACACCTCACCCCATGATCTTATATAAATATAAGCCACAAGACACAAATGAATAACTAAAATACAGGCCTTTCAATTAAAAAAACATACAACTATTAAGGGCATACACAAATGTAATATGATTCTGACACAAATGCCTGGAATTAATATTTTTCAGGACAAATACATACATACATGTAGATATAATTACCTCCTACACGATTATGTACACTTTGTTTCAAAACCACAATATAAAAAAATGAAAGAAAATGAATCATGGTATATTGGACAAAATAATCAACCCCTAAAATATCACATCTATAAAATTAGATCACACAACACAAAATCATTATGATAAACCAAATGCTACACTAGACAATGTGTTGAGAGCAGTTATATTTCTGTATAGATGAGAAGCAAATGGAGTAAAACATTATATACCTTTAATGGGGATTACAGAGTGAGCCATCAGTATCTCATGATCCTTTCGTCCTGCAAGGTTTGAAATAAACACAGAAAATCTCCTGTAATATATACATCAGGATCTGGCATTATGTTACACAAACAAATAGCATAAAAAAGAAAGTGATGGTGTAAAAAGATAAGGTTCATGCTGTGACACCAAATGAACAAAACAGTTCCTTTCATCATTCTGGGTTAACAAATGTATTAGGAGTAGGACTTAATTAGGCTGTAATTTACTATTAGCTAGTGAAGACATTATACAATTACATGGAATAATGTAACAGGAGTTCCTTGTCGCTATTGAAACATGTGTCAAAGACCCTCATACATTTCTTTCTTTCTGTCTTTCTGTGTCTTAAAATTCCCATCATTATTGTGATTGTCAAATCTTTGGTGCTGTGTCCACTGGTGTTTCTGTTGGATAATATTTAATGTGTGTGAGCTCATCCTAATACATAATACTTGTCCTGTTTCCTCTACTATCTAGAGGAGGGACCAGCTGGAAAAGGCCAATGTATGTATTCAACTGCTTAGGTCCTCTCCTCTGCGGGTTTTTGTGTATTGGTGCTTGCAACACCCATTTCCCAGAGCTCAAAAAGCACTTAGTCGGAAACAGACAAATAAAGTGCACTTTACAACGGTCACTGTTGCAAACTACAACACCACAGCCCTTCACCCCAAGATTTTCTCCCATCTAACCTATCACATATACAGTTCTTAGCATTATGGGTCATTGCTAACGCTTGCTGCCCTCGCGAAGGCGCACCTTGCGCTGGTTAAAGATGAGCACTGTAGGCGCACGACTTTCGTAACGCAAATGCGGACTATTGCGAAGCGAAGGGCAGCATTTGCAGAGGTGGAGGCTCCCACGTTGGCTGCAATGAGCAGAAGGCTCATTGCAGGCTGCAAATGTGGACCCTCTCAAAGCGAGGGGCCGCATTTGCGGAGGTGGAGGATCTACGGCGCCTCAGAAGCAATTACAAACACCCTCAGAAGCGAGACTTAAAAAAAAAACACAAAACACGCAATGACTAAATACGGACTTACACAAAAAAATACGAGCCGCAGGACTTAGAAAAAAAAAAGTTTTGCGTACTTACACAAAAAACATACGACCCGTGGGACATGCAAAATTACGTCCGTAACGGACAACCTGCGCACAGCGTAAAACCTTAAAAAAACACAACATACACACAAAAATAAAATAAAAACCTTACCCAAAGCAAGAGGTGGGGGCACCCAGGATGTCTGGAAGACAGGTCACACCTCGATTTTAGTCCAATTTAAAAAGTTTAGACACTCGAAAATTCCATCAGCGAGAGAAAAAATGCCCGCCGGAAAAAACGAAAACGAGGCTACAAGACCCCTAAAACCGCAAAACACCGCCAAGCACATACGACTTTTACAAAAACCTGTACGAGGTACAAGATACACCATTAGCAAGGCTTTTAAATCATCCACAACCGCGTACCACATGCACATTCGCTGCAATTTTACAACATTAACTTACACAATGCGGAAGTACCCAGCTAACCTAACAGTTTCTGCTCGCACACGTAGCCTATTTACACTATACACTGCACACATTGCTGACACTTACACCTCAGCTCAACAACACTGCAAATCTCCTTTATATGCTGTAAGAACATCAAAACAGATTGTTAACTCTTCAGCACATACCTTGCTGCATATATTAATTACAAATAGGTAAAGTATATTAATTTATGATTTCATTAATTAATTAATTAGCATAAAAAAATATATAGAAGACAACAAAAAAAAAAACACCACAATATCGCAAAAAAACACAAAGACCTTCACCGCGCGCCTCACAAGGAGCGCCAATGGTGCTCATAGGACACAAAGTACACCAGGGGAGAGGCTTGCAATAAGCACCGAAAGGAGATCAGTGCGGACCTTACAATGAGCGCAAAAGCGCCTATCATAACAAAAAATACACCAACCCAGAGGCTCGCAATGAGTGCCGAAGGATCTCAGACCACCAAAACACTTACTCTCTGTGGCAAACAGTTTTTTATTAGCTACAGGAGGAATGCAGAACAGTGTAAAGTGCACCAACATAAAAAGTTTGGTGCACCCATGTGAGATAGGACTGTTTTAGTTTACATTTGTATTTCCTTCTACTCAATTTTACCTTCTTGTTTACCTCTCATTTAATATCACATATAATAGTTGTCAAACTGCGAGACGTCGTCACCAGTTATGGGATGAGCACCCAGAGCAGGCCCCCAAGGGCAGTGAACCACCTGCAACAACGGTTTCTCCGCTCCTGTGAAAATCAGCAACTTGTTTATAGTTGTATGATCATATTTTTTATTTCATACTTTAAATACTTTTGAAAGATAATGGAACATTGTGAATTGTTTCATCTCCATTCATTCTCAGCATATAAAAATAAACAAATCAATTTACTAGATGTTTTACAATTTTTGAGAAGCATTCCTACTTGAGAGCATTGAACGCATGTTGCTTCCTTCCTTGCCAGTTTTCATTTAAACTGTTAACTACTCAGTCAATCAGTTGGAATAATGGAAATCATGCCCATGGCTGTGATGTGTGATTGGCTGGTAAACCAGCATGAGATTCACACTTAAAAAGCTGTCATGGGAGAGGTAGGCATCATGTGTCTTCTCACCCAAATCTACACCTACTAACTCACCAGTACCTCCCAGCAAACAAGCTTCCATTCCTCTTACCCAGATCTAAACCAACTAACTCACCAGATTCTCCCAGCAAAAGAGTTTCAATTCTTCTCACCCAGATCTGTACCTACTAACTCACCAGAACCTCCCAGCAAACATGGTAATTTCAAAGGTAGATCACCTTCATCAGATGCTATTCGTACCTCACATGGATTATTAATATTACAGTAATACTTCTGTTATGATATTGTAAGAGATAGACATTCTGTCTTCTAAATTTAAATTGGTTTTATGCATAGCCCTACTTAAACTCCTCTGTTTCCTGCCCTATTATCTTTTTAAATTAGCAACACCCACCAACTATTTTTAATTACTCCTTACACTATGTTTCCTCATGCCTTTTCCTTCCTCATAACCTCCTGCCTTTTCCTTAGGCTCTTCCTCTTAACTTTTCCACATCAACAGCCTTATTAAATTGCGATTCGGTAAATTTAAAAGGGCTCTATTTAAGCACATAGCATATTTTTTTTACAGAAGTTTTTAGTTATTGAACTTTTATCCAAAAGCAAGGTATTCACTAACTAATAACTTCTGTAAATAAAATATGCTGTGTGCTTAAATAGAGCCCTTTTAAATTTACCGAATTGCAATTTAATAAGGCTGCATGTCTCCAACATAACAATTTCATTTCCCAAATCTACACCTTCTAACTCACCAGAAGCTCCCAGCAAAAAAGCTTCCATTCCTCTCACCCTGATCTACACCTACTAACTCACCAGAACCTCCAAGCAAACAAGATTCTATTCCTCTCACTCAGATCTACACCTACTAACTCACCAGAACCTCCCAGCAAACAAGCTTCCATTCCTCTCACCCCGATCTACACCTACTAACTCACTAGAACCTCCCAGCAAACAAGATTCTATTCCTCTCACCTATATCTAAACCTACTAACTCACCAGAACCTCCCAGCAAACAAGCTTCCATTCCTCTCACCCCGATCTACACCTACTAACTCACTAGAACCTCCCAGCAAACAAGATTCTATTCCTCTCACTCAGATCTACACCTACTAACTCACTAGAACCTCCCAGCAAACAAGATTCTATTCCTCTCACCTATATCTAAACCTACTAACTCACCAGAACCTCCCAGCAAACAAGATTCTATTCCTCTCACCTAGATCTAAACCTACTAACTCGCCAGAACCTGCCAGCAAACAAGATTATATTCCTCTCACCTAGATCTAAACCTACTAACTCACCAGAACCTCCTAACAAACAAGATTATATTCCTCTCACCCAGATCTACACCTACTAACTCACCAGAACCTCCCAGCAAACACGATTCTATTCCTCTCACCCAGATCTAAACCTACTAACTCGCCAGAATCTGCCAGCAAACAAGATTCTATACCTCTCAC
Source organism: Discoglossus pictus (assembly GCA_027410445.1). Lineage (NCBI taxonomy): Eukaryota > Metazoa > Chordata > Amphibia > Anura > Alytidae > Discoglossus > Discoglossus pictus. The sequence goes on along the minus strand of CM050163.1, from coordinate 128,759,240 downwards.
CTAGATCTAAACCTACTAACTCACCAGAACCTCCCAGCAAACAAGCTTCCATTCTTCTCACCCAGATCTACACCTACTAACTCACCAGAACCTCCCAGCAAACACGATTCTATTCCTCTCACCCAGATCTAAACCTACTAACTCGCCAGAATCTGCCAGCAAACAAGATTCTATACCTCTCACCTAGATCTAAACCTACTAACTCACCAGAACCTCCCAGCAAACAAGATTCTATTCCTCTCACCCAGATCTAAACCTACTAACTCACCAGAACCTGCCAACAAACACGATTCTATTCCTCTCACCCAGATCTACACCTACTAACTCACCAGAACCTCCCAGCAAACAAGCATCCATTCCTCTCACCCAGATCTATACCTACTAACTTACCAGAACCTCTCAGAAAACAAAATTATATTCCTCTCACCCAGATCTAAACCTACTTACTCACCAGAACCTCCCAGCAAACAAGATTCTATTCCTCTCACTCAGATCTGTACCTACTTACTCACCAGAACCTCCCCGCAAACAAGGTAATTTCAGAGGAATATCACATTCATCAGAAGCCATTCTTACCTCACCTGAATTATTAATATTAAAGTAATACTTATGTTATGATATTTTAAGAGATAGCCATTCTCTCTTCCAAATTTAAATTGATTTTATGCATAGCCCTACTTAAACTCCTCTGTTTCCTGCAATATTATCTTTTTAAATTAGCAACACCTGCTAACTATTTTTAATTACTCCTTACACTATGTTTCCTCATGCCTTCTCCTTCCTCATAACCTCCTGCCTTTTCCTTAGGCTCTTCCTCTCCACTTTTCCACATCATGTCTCCAACATAACAATTTCACCTCAAATGCTCTCCTCTCATCTTTTACACTCCCATGAGCTACTCTCCTTCAAGTCTCTAACGCCTTCCACTTCCAAAGTTCATAAGCAGAACACCTTCTGCAAGCTCCATTCCCATCTCCTCTCTCTCTCTCTCTTACCTGAGCCATTCACCTCAAATACTTTCCTTCAGATCCCTTCCCTCTCCTACTAAATGAACTACCTTCTAACTTTGCATAACTCCTACCTAAGTAAACTCCAGTTTCTTCCATATCCTTCTATTCCTTATCTGTTTATTCTTGCCGAGGTTTCTGCCTCTTCCACTCCCTTAGATTGTAAGTAACGAGTTTCCAATCTTGCTTTGGAAAAAAACACTTTTTACAAAGATTCTAACCTCAAGACAGGACCCTCCATTTTATGCAGAATGTTAACATTGTATACTTCATTGTTCTTATCCCCTGCTCAGCGCTATGGAATATGTTAGCACGGCACACATAAAAGTTAATAATAATAATAACTTACATTTTTATCTGCTAGGTAGCTTTAAGCAGCTGTATCCTTATACATATTTATGCACACACCTTCAAACAGAAACCAATTGATTGTATATAAATGTATTACTATGGTGATTCAATAGAATCAGAAAACGGCTATGAAAATAATTTCCACATTTTCAAAAGTAGTATATTTATCCTTTGGTTTCTAATTATACTTCGGCACATTGGCCTCTTTAGTTTCCTGTAAATTGTCCACCATCATTAGTCTAGTTCTTAATTAATGGTCTCACATTGTGATATGACAGATACTACTGCTTTCCCAGGCTTTATGCTTTTTACCAAGCGTATTTAAACCATTTTATATTTTTACAAGGCTAAACCTTTTCTACAGGTTATCACTTATCATAACAAAATGAAGTTAGGCAATAATTATTATTTCAGCACTGCCAATATATACAGGCATTCATCATGTTGACTCTGTCTTTCTTTACAAACATGTTACAATCCCATCTACCAGCCATAAATATGTCATATACCATAATTAATTATGAAAGTGTTTATATAGGCACCGTTTCAAACATTTTATTATTTTTATTTTTTCATATTTCATTTTGATTCAAACCAAACCAAATAGTTCCCTTATGTTTTTTTTTATTACTTGTTTGCATATATCATTTCATTTAAAGGTGTAATTTTGACTCAATTAACTTTATTTACCAAGCTTTACTTGGATGTGAACTTGTTCTCTGAAGCAGTTTTATATGTGGAAGTCTAAGGTACTAGATAACAGCCAGGCTGTGTTTTACAATATAATACATATAAGTGAAGCAAAACTAACAAAGATATCGTTACAAATGTATGCATTGTGGGTTTATTCTTGGGAGAGTTCATGTATTACAGTTCCTTACAAAGAACGATTCATTAACTAGTTTCAGTACATCAGAACATTTTATTTATTTGTCTATTTAAACTACAATTATTAAAAGTAAGATAGTATTATAGAACAGGCATGCAGTGGCAAATGGGTTTTGCATAAGTGTGATATTTTGATACCTCAGTCTTAAGCTTAAGAGAGATCTTGACAAGCCACTCTTTTCCAAATTACCTACCTGTGCAGTTTGTTTCTATAGTTGTAAACATTTGAAAGTATTCCAGCAAATGATATGCACATTGACTACATCCAAGTTGCTTAAATTAATTTACTGATTACCAGTGTACATATCGAAAGTGAGAAGTCATAATCAAAAAGCTCACAAACCACAGTAAATGTCATTAATCTGTGGAATTCTCTACCAAAGGAGGTGGTGACAGCGGTTTCAATAGAAGTCATAATCAAAAAGCTCACAAAACACAACAAAAATAATGTAGTGCCATTTGTAATACACTTTATAGCATTTGCTCTCTGACCTTGGAGCATGGATGTAGATGATATGGCATTATTGGCCAATTTCAATTTACTAGACAAAACTAGGTGAGGATATCTGTAATCCCAAACCCCCCAAAAATTACTCATATAGTAAAGGGAATGGAGCGGCTAAGTTATGAACGAAATTAAACTTATTTACTCTAGAAAAAAGGCGTCTAAGAGGGGATATGATTACCTTATATAAATACATCCATGGTCAATACAAGGCTTTGTCAAGGGAACTTTTTGTGCCAAGGTTTTCAACTGACAAGAGGACATCCTTTGAGATTAGAAGTAAAAATATTTCACCTTAAAGAAAGAAAAAGGTTCTTCACAGTAAGGGTGGTTAATCTGTGGAATTCTCTACCTAAATGAGGTGGTGACAGCGGATTCGATAGATAACTTTAAAAAGGGATTGGATATTTTTTAAATAAAAAGGGCATTAAAGGCTATCCTGGATAAATAGAGAGGGAATATTGATCCAGGGATAAATCAGATCACCAGTGTCTGGGGTCAGGAAGGAATTTTATATTTTTTTCCCTGTTGAGACAATTGGCAAAGTTTCTCTGTTTTTTTTTCTGTTTGCTTCCTCTGGATCAATTAACAATTAATCCATGTATTGCAGATCAGAGGAGTTCTAAAAAGTTTGAACTTGATGGACTAAAGTCTTTTTTCATCCTAAATTACTATGTTACTATGTTACTCATATAGTAAAATTACTATATTTTGAAGAATGGATGACAACAAAAAGTTATATGTATTTGAAAACGTTTAGATTTTTTGGTAGAAGATTCACTATAGCTGAATGAATTTTAAATGCATGTGAATGAAAATGGGATCATAACCCAATAATAATAAGTGAAAAAACATATCAGAGAATGATATGATATAATGTTAGATGTGTGTTTGAAAGCTCAGGAGACAGATTAGTCAAGATGTGAGTGTGCCTGTTCTGTATGAAATCTCAGAACATTATTACCTAACACACAGTTTTCTCTCTTTTTGTTTTCTATACACTGGATCACATTATGCATTTTGAAAACATATCTTGCAACATTACAGTGCAATAAAGATTCATAAGGCATATTTATTGATAATATTATATGTAGAAGCAAGAAAACTTTCTCTACATTTATTTTTACATTTTTAATGAAAACATTCAGCAATGTGTATTGTATTATTTCTAACAGAATGTAACAAAGAAGTATAATTCAATGAACTGCATGACAATTCAAACACTTTTTCAATTATCTACTTAGGGCCTCATTCAATCGCTATTTGGCCAATAGAATAGGGCTCTATATAAGCACATAGCAGATTTGTTTACAGAGGTTTCTAGTTAGTGAACTATCCAAAAGCAAGGTCTTCACTAACTAAAAACATCTATAAAAAAATATGCTATGTGCTTATATAGAGCCCTATTCCTTGGCCAAATGACAATTGAATGAGGCCCTTAGTAGGTAATAGATTAATTAATATTAATTACTGTACAATGTTATAAGAAGAAGAAGTCTTATTTGCTTTCAAATCATTGACAGTGATTTTTTTGGACAAAAAGAAGCAAGCGTGTTTTACCAAGGTCCCCTGGGAAAGATAACATCTACTTTTAGCCATTAAAATCCATTTCTATCAAAACAACAATATCAAAGTTATTTTACCTTTAATTGGAAAAAAACAGTATACACCTTTTAGTGGACTAGCTAAATATTAACCAGAATATCAAGTGAAATTATTTTATGAGTAGCAGGATGTTACGTTTGAGACCTTGGGCACCTCATGTGCATATTATACCAAATAGTGATTTTATCTCAAAGCAAGGGATTACAATCCCAATGTTGCTATAGAGTGAATCCTAAAGCACATCTGTAAATTATTAATAAAACAGCTGCTTGCCAGAAAGGGGCCAATTGATGATAGATGTGAAGGACAATTTTGCAGTATGTCAAAAAACAATGTAATTAAATCACTAAGGTGTTTGTGGTGTGAGAGGTAATCCATACTGGAGGTGAACAGGTGTATTACTATGTAGCACAGGCATGTAAGGGAGACGGTGTTATAAGCAAACGGACATGGGGATATAGGGCCAAATCGTAACAATGGGTATTACATTAATATCTATTAATTGATGTGGAAGGCTAGCAACAGCACAAATAGGCTGTGGAGATGATCATGTAGCCCCAGGAAACTTACCATCAATGGGAAGCTTGGTTAAATCTGTCCTGTTAAGTCCCACATCATTACTGTTGTGCCTGTGACAAGATGTATCAACTATAATAATTGTCGTACTTACGGATTGTCATTCAATTATTTTTTTAAATGTTTGGGCTTGTGCATGCGCAATGAGCTCCGAAGGTGCTCATCGGGAGGACCAAGCAGTAACTGCCTTGCACATGCGCAAAGAGCAGCAAAGCTGTTCATTGCGGGGCCCGCAGCTCTTGCGCATTGGACCAGGCAGAAGAGGCAGCCAGGCTCATGCATGCGCAATGCTAGATTGCGCACTCCAGCAATGTAAGGAGGTTCTGTGAGGGAGAGCTGTGCATGCACGCTTCTGGACTGTGTAAAAGAGGGAGCTGTGTGTGCATGCCCATGGACTTTGTGTGAGAGGGAGCTGTGCGTGCATGCCCCTGGACTGTGTGAGAGAGGGAGCTTTGTGTGCACGACCCTGGACTCTCTGAAAGAGAGGCGTGCATGGGAGCCATGGAGAGTGCACAGTGGGCGCGCCTGAGATCAGCAGGAAGTTTACAGTAAGCTGACAGAGAGACAGAGAAGCCACAGCAGTGAGAGAGCCATGGGGAGTAAAGTGACTGTGGGCTCATATGCACTGAATCAGTGGGCTCTGAACTATGAGGGGAACTACAGGAGGGTAGGGAGAGGGGGGGGGGGTAGAAGAGACACATGGTAGGGAGAGGGGGGGGGAGGGGAAAGGAGGCACAAGGGAAGGGAGAGGGGGAAAGAGACACAGGGGTGGTAGAGGGAGGGAGAGAAATGGGAGGGGGAGAAACACAGGGGAGGGAGAGCCAGAAGGGACACAGGGGAGGGAGAGGGGGAAGAGACACAGGGCAGGGAGAGGGGGAAAGAGACACAGGGCAGGGAGAGGGGGAAAGAGACACAGGGCAGGGAGAGGGGGAAAGAGACACAGGGCAGGGAGAGGGGGAAAGAGACACAGGGGAGGGAGAGGGGGGAAGAGACACAGGGGAGGGAGAGGTGGGAAGAGACACAGGGGAGGGAGAGGGGGAAGAGAAACAGGGGAGGGAGAGTGGGGAAAGGCACAGGGGAGGGAGAGGGGAGGGAAGAGACACAGAGGAGGGAGGGGAGGAAAGAGATACATCGGAGTGAGAGAGTGGGGGAAGAGACACAGGTGAGAGAGAGGGAGAAGAGACACAGGGGCTGGAGAGGGGAGAAGTCACACAAGGGATGGGCGAAGGACACGAGGGAGGGGTGAACAGACACAGGGGAGGGAGAGGGGGGGAAAGGAGAGGGGGAAAAGAAGAGGGAGCATGGGAAAGGAGGCACAGGGAGAGGGAGGAAGAGAAAAAGGGGAGGGGGGAAGAAACAGTAGAGATAGAGGGGGTTGAGATACAAAGGAGGGAGGGGGAGACACAGAAGAGGGGGAAGAGACACAGGTGAGGGAGGAAGACACACAAAGGATGGAGAGGTGGGGAAGTCACACAAGGGAGGGGGAGAGATATAGGAGAGAGGGGGAAGACACACAAGAGATGGGGGAGAGACACGAGAGAGGCGGAAGAGACAAGGGCGGGAGGGGAGAACAGACACAGGGGAGGGAGAGAGGGAAAAGAGAGGGAGAGGGGGAAAGGAGGCACAGGGGAGGGAGAGGGGGTAAGAGAGGGGGGGAAGAAACACAGTGGTGGGAGAGGGAGATACAGGGGAGGGAGAGGGGGGAGACACAATGTATAAAACTATACCATGTCATCATTTTTGATGGGCAAGTCGCTAGTAACAATAATAATAATGTTAAACACTAGCGAATTGCCCATTAAAATATGACGGCAATAAAATGGTAAGCCAGGAAATGCTGTTTGCCACATCTTCGGCACTCATTGCAAGCCGCGCGATGAGCGCCTTTGGCGCTTATCGCATGGCTCGCAATGAGCGCCTTTGCCGCTCATTGCAAACCTTTCCTCCCGCCTACTGTACGGTCCGCTCATTGAAGGGTTAACTTGCATGTTTTGTGCTTGGGAATGTCCTGTGTGTTTCTCCTCTATGTGTCTGCTGTTTGTGTGGCGTGCGCTGATGCCGTTTGTTTTATTTTCAATGTCCCGCATGCCTGGCATTTTGCCGGTGTATTACTGTCTTTGCCGTTGTTTATTTTTTAAGTCCCATGTCTGGCTTTGCTCAGCCTTGTTTTCATCCAGTTCCAGAATTGTTTACGTTTTTCATCCCCCATTTTTTTCTCGCTTTGCTGATTTTCACATGACAAATAGGGCTCAAAATCGCTTGCAACCTCACTCCCAGGCTTCCTGGCTCTCCCCCTGTGCTGTGTGTGAGTGTGTTTAAATGTATGTTTTATTATTTTTCTTGTTTTCTGTATTTTTCGATTTCTGTGGTTTGGCCGTTAATTTGTATTTTTCAGAGGTTGTTTTTTTTGCCCCCGAGATTCCGAGATCGGATTTTTTTATCTAAGTCCCACATTCCTCAACTGCTTGCAGCCTAAGTCCCGGGTGCCTCAACTGCTCAACTCGCTTCGCAAGGCTCGCAGGAGCACCTTTGGCGCTCATTTCAGCCAATATCCTGCGTGCTTCAATGCCTCAACTGCTCACCTCAAAAAGCTCCCAGGAGCACATTTGGCACTCTTTTCAGCCTAAGTCCCGCGTGCTTCAATGCCTCAACTGCTCGCCTAGCTTTGTCAGGCTCGCAGGGCAATGAGCGCCTTCTGGGCCGCAAACGGCTCGTCTTGCTTCGCGAGGCTCGCAAGTGTGGCGACAAATCACAGTTTCACAACTATTATATGTGATAGCTAGCGTTATTGTATTAATTGTGTTTCATAACAAACTTTCAGTGGAATCATGATCCAGAAGAGTATTACAATGCAATTATTATTAATAGTATTAAATCCCCAAAATCTGTATTAACACTGCTGTTAATGCATAATCTATAAATATTTAACCCTATTAATTCAGGAGACATCTGGGAAATCACGTTCATGTCACTGTTATGGGCTGTACTGTTCACATGACAACTTCTTTAATGTCACACTTACTGAAAATTTCTGTGCAACTAATAAAGAATTACAGCCTTATTAAATTGCAATTCAGCGAATTCTAAAGGGCTCTATATAAGCACACAGCATATTTTTTTACAGAAGTTTTTAGTTAGTGAAGACCTTGCTTTTAAATAGAAGTTCACTGACTAAAAACTTCAGTAAAAAAAAATATGCTCTGTGCTTAAATAGAGCGCTTTAGAATTTGACGAATTGCAAATTAATAAGGCTGTAAATGTTTAATTATGATGATATTAACATCATATTTAACATGGAAAATGTAAACACTTTATAACAACATTAATTACTAATTAACATAGTATTAGTGACATTGAAACATAAGATTACAATAATCAAATGCATGAAGACATACAGCCCCATTAAATTCCCCCAATGTGTAAAACAGTAGCCCGCAAGAGTTACTGCTAATGAATTGGTCTATTAAATCTACCCGCAAACGACCTGCGGGTTACAGGTGGAAAAACCCTGTGGGATGTCAAAATCTGAAATCCTTTGATCTGTCAAGCCCATAACTGTTAAGTTCTAAAATCGCTATTAAATTGCTACGCGTTCCCAAAGACGCCATGGCGTTCAAGCCAGTAAACCCGCAAATGGAAGCAAAAATATTATGGCCTCCAAATAGGACTCACTTTAAAATATGCGGAAAGCATTAAAAGGCATTACAATTACTTGCGCAATAAACCCAAATAAAAAATATGCATTAAAAAAATACTTTATTTCATCATATGTTGGAATAGTCATGCATATGATAATATGAAAAGCCATGCTGCAATATTCATAAAGCAATTAAAGACACACAACCTGATAAAATAGCAACACAAAAATATGAAACTAATGCCATATTAACCCTTCGTCACTCACAGAGGCTCTAATGTGGACCCTGGAATATAAATATGATCACATTTACATCTCATCACATCTACATTGGGAAAAAATAGTGGCCAAATTACACCTCCATATCACATATATCAAGTACCACGGGAACATTTTATTATTTGTTGCTCAGTCCTTCAGTTGTGTCTGACTCTCTGTGACCCTATGGACTGCAGCACATTTAGCTAGGTCACTGCCTGTGCTGCTCCACAAGGTTGCATGCCAATGATACTGGAGTGGGTTGGCAGTTCCTTCTCTAGTGGACTGTGATTTGTCTGACCTCTCTGCTATCGCCTGCCCACCTACTGTAGCCCTACATGGTATAGCTCACAGCTTAATTTAGGTACACAAGCCTCTTCACCACCTGCACTTAGCAATCCACAAGGGAAACCAGCGGAACATACACCACATTAATCTACTCTAACACATCAGGAAGGGCCTGAAAAACCCATGGATGCTGTGAAGAGGCACGTGGATCAACAGCCAACTCACCCCCATCAGGGGTAATCTCCGCTATACCCATCCTGGAAAGTCCCACACCATTGCTGATGGCCATGTGCCAAGATTTATACAAATTCCCATTTGGTGACCTCCCACTATGTTTTGCTATTCATTAATTTACATTAGTGTGGTGTACGTTCCCCTGGTCCCCTTCTGGATTGCTAAGTGGTGGCGGTGAACGGGCTTGTGTACCTGAATGAAGCAGTTAGCTATACCATGTAGGGCCACTGTAGGTGGGCACGTCATAGAAGAGAGGTAAGACAATACACAGTCCACTAGAGAAGGAATGTTTATACTGCACAGTATCACTAATTGAAAATGACATGTGTATTAAGTCTTTATTTTGATTATATATGTTATATATTGTAATATGATATAAAATGCTATTATGACTAATATTATTGTTATATGTGTTGATCTATTGCATAGCAACTAGGGATCATTAGTTTACATCTATAGGAATGTGACACAAATGTGATGTATGTGGATGTCCCATAACCTCAACCATTGAAAACACTGACACAGTGATAACGGTATAACAATGCTTTATTTCCTACACAGAGCACAATCAGAAATGGTCAAGACTGTGCATTATTATCATGGGTGTGGTGTGAGCGGATCCCGGGATAGCTTGTGGTAAAAAGGGGATACCTATAGGAGGTAATGTCATAGTATATAATAAGCATGATGCACAGCACCTACCAGGGTCACATGTGGTCACTACACCACTGCAACCAGAATCTGAGCGAAAAAAGGATCATCTGAAATCACTCTTGTCTATATTTGCTCAATTAAACAGATGATCCAACCTCTGGACTGAGTAATCCAATCCAGCTTCACACATACAGTGTGGTGACAAAACAAAAATGTGGTCAACTAAAAAAAGGCTGAGGAGGATAAAAAAAATCAACATGTATGTACAGTACAGTGCTAAATACTGTAACTGTAACAGGGGTGGCCTGTCCATTGGGGCGTCAGGGCAAACGCCCCCCCCAAATATTTTCTTCACCCTGCAATAAAAAAAACACAACAATGTATTAGTATAACCCAAAAACAAATAAATATAAGGTGTACATCATCATTTCAAGTCTAAATAGTATTAAAAATGAAGTAAAGTTAGTAAAGGGACACTGTCACTTTAAAATAACCCTTGCGCTACATTAACTAATGCTGTTTATCTATATAGCCCCCTGCCTGCACCCTGTGTGATCAAATTACAATAGTTATACACTGTGTACACTAACCTTAGAGTCTTCTCTCTCTTCAATGAGTCCTGGCCTGGCCCCCTGACCGTTAATGCATGCCGCCCACCATCACAGTGACGATATGCATGGGCGGTCATAAATGTATCAATTAATAACTGGACAGCCTTCCATCATTGACCAATCAATGATGGAAGGCTGTCCAGTTACTAATTGATCAATCTAAACCCACCCAGACCGTTAGCCCTGAGCGCCCGCCAGCAAATAGGGCCTCGAGTTATCATTTTGATTGACTGATACAGTCAATAAAACCACCAGTTGCCTGTCCCTTCCCCCTTTCTGTTTCCTGACCCTGGTCACGCTGAGACTGAGAGACCTCCCTGGCTGAATCTACTCATCTGCTCTGCCTGCCTAACACAGTAAGTCTACCTGCCTGGCACCTGCCCTGCCCCTGCCCCTGGCCAAACCAAAACCCCTAGTAGCCCCTAATAAAAGTTAGGGGTGACCAGTTACCCCCAGTCCCCCACTATGCCTGCCTGGCCTGCCAGTGCCACCTACCCAGCCACCCACCAACTACCACCGACGACCCCAGCCATCACCCCCATGTGGCCTGTGCCACCCCCGATCAGGCCTGCCCTATGCTAGCCTAGCTATGCCATCATGCCACCGCCGGATTACCCCGATCACGGGATCAGGGTTGTCGGGTGGTGAGCGGGGTGGCACAGGCCCACATAGGGGTGATCGGATCACCCCCTTGATGAGGCCTGTGCCACCCCTGATGACCTCCATGTTGCCGCCCTATGCCACCCCCGAGGCCCGATCACCACCGGCACCACCCCGATGCGGCCTATGCTACCCCGGGTATTCGGGCAGTGAGCGGGGTTGACCAGGCCACATGGGGGTGGATGTTCACCCCCATGAGGCCTGTGCCACCCCTGATCGTGGCCTACGCGGTCCGATGGGCGCCTGAGCGTGACCGACCCCACCCTGGATGAACCAACTACCTACCCCCCCCCCCCTATTTTTATTCCATTTTTAGAAGTAACAGGCATGTATATGTGCCTGTCACTTCTAAAGATAAAATAAAAATAAGGGAAGGGGGAAAAAAAATACAGTAAAAACATTATTATTACAATTAAACAGTAAGCAAACACATTGTTAGTACAGTTAGTAACACAACACATTTTATACAAAAATAAACAGCTTTAAACAAACATTAATAAAAAATAAAATAAACAACAGCACATACTTACCTGTAAAATTGACCCCTCCAGTGTTGGCCTTCTGTCCTCTGGATATAGTCATGAAAAATAAATAATCCAATGTTGATTGAAGCCAATGGTCAAATAAAATAATCCATGTTGATTGAAGCCAATGGTCAAAATAAAATAATCCAATGTTGATTGAAGCCAATGGTCAAAATAAAATAATCCAATGTTGATTGAAGCCAATGGTCAAAATAAAATAATCCAATGTTGATTGAAGCCAATGGTCAAAATAAAATAATCCAATGTTGATTGAAGCCAGTGGTCAAAATAATCCAATGTTGATTGAAGCCAATGGTCAAATAATCCAATCTTGATTGAAGCCATTGTCCATCCATCCATTCTGGCCCATTGAAAGAGGCCTCCACCGAAAAAAAACGACTCTCTAAAAAAAAAAAAACAACACACTAAAAGAGCTCTTCCTACAAGGAGCCCCTCCCGCGATTAATTGTTTTTTTCCCACGGTCTGCTATATATACTGATTTTTGAAGGACTCTGATTGGCTGAAATTTTTGATTGACATCGATTTCAACCAATGAGAGTCTTTAAAAAATTAGCAAATCAGCAAGCAGGGATGGAAGCCTGTAAGGGTAAAAAAGGTTAGTGTGAACTTGTTTGACCCTGTATGTATTATACATATTACAGGGCTATTTTATGTGATATACATGTTACAGGATAATATCCTGTAACATGTATAGCCAAAAAATAGCACTGTAATATGTATAACAAATAATGTGTAATAGAAATGCATGAACAATATAATATAACAAGTAATAAAGAACATCAATTAATCAAATAATAAATATCAATTAATATATATTGTTGTATGTATATGTTTATGTGTATTTTTTATGCGTATATATATATATATATTTGGATATATATATATATATATATATATATATATAAAACTTGATATCAATATATCACAATAAATAAATAAATATATATATATATATATATATATATATATATATATATATATATATATATATATGCTATTTTTGGATTAAAAGAGTGAGGTACATTGTATTCTCATTTGCATGTCCCCGCCTTTTAGACATGCAAATGGGCTTATTAATGTATTATTCGTTTTCTATATATCAATTTGATATATATATATATATATATATATATATATATATATATATATATATATATATTTATTTATTGTGATATATTGATATCAATTTTTATATATATATATATCTATCAATATATATATATATATATATATATATAAATATATTATTTTTTTTATTTTTTTTTGGGGCCTATATGTTATTTAAGGTTTTTAAGGTGCGGTTGGGGCCTATATGGTCAAAATTGGTTATTTAAGGTTTTTAAGGTGCGGTTGGGGCCTATATGGTCCCAATTTGTTATTTAAGGTTTTTAAGGTGCGGTTGGGGCCTATATGGTCCCAATTTGTTATTTAAGGTTTTTAAGGTGCGGTTGGGGCCTATATGGTCAAAATTGGTTATTTAAGGTTTTTAAGGTGCGGTTGGGGCCTATATGGTAAAAATTGGATTAATTAAAGTTTTTTAGGGTGCGGTTGGGGCCTATATGTTCCCAATTTGTTATTTAAGGTTTTTAAGGTGCGGTTGGGGCCTATATGGTCAAAATTGGTTATTTAAGGTTTTTAAGGTGCGGTTGGGGCCTATATGGTCCCAATTTGTTACTTAGGGTTTTTAAGGTGCGGTTGGGGCCTATATGGTCCCAATTTGTTATTTAAAGTTTTTAAGGTGCGGTTGGGGCCTATATGGTCAAAATTGGTTATTTAAGGTTTTTAAGGTGCAGTTGGGGCCTATATGGTCCCAATTTGTTACTTAGGGTTTTTAAGGTGCGGTTGGGGCCTATATGGTCAAAATTGGTTATTTAAGGTGCTGTTGGGGCGTATATGGTCCCAATTTGTTACTTAGGATTTTTAAGGTGCGGTTGGGGCCTATATGGTCACACTTGCTCTTTTAAGGTTTTAAACGTTACGTTTTGGGTCTTAAACGTTCTAATGTTTTTTGTTTTGTTTTCTATAACTTCCCAGGTGCAAACTATCTGTGGAATCAGATTTCCTTGGACTCGTTGGTTGACTTACTGGACGTGAATACCCCGAGAAGGAGAGTCAACTGTTGGTGAGTATATGGTCACACTTGGACTTTTAAGGTTTTTAAGGTGCGGTTGGGGCCTATATGGTCACACTTGGTCTTTTAAGGTTTTAAAAGTTACGGTTTGGGTCTTGAGATTTCTAATGTTTTTTTTGTTGTTTTCTATCACCCCCCAGGTGCAAACTATCTGTGAAAGCAGATTTGTTTGGACTCGTTGGTTGACTTACTGGACGTGAATACCCCGAGAAGGAGAGTCAACTGTTGGTGAGTATCATTGCTTTTAATTTTCTGTCCATGTGTATAGGTGCAAATTTGATGTTGATGTAGTCTTGTCACATGAGGGTTTGCAATCTGTAATGTATACCAATGAAATCAACACACTGTTATTTTAAAGTAATTTTGTGACATAATATAAATTAATATACCGTGATCTCTTTCTTTTATTGGTATCAATATCAGAAATGAATACTATTGACTCTCTACTTGTGAAGCCTTTCGCCACCCTAACCTATGAGGAGAAGGTGGAAGTAAAACGGTTAGGAGCTGACCAACCAGAGATAAATCTGCAGCAAATCGCAAAAGATAGAGGGAAGCAATATGTCCGTAATTTCAATACTGAATGGTACAAGAAGAACGACTGGCTTTCTGGAAGCGTTTCTAGGAAGTCCTTATATTGTTTCCCATGCATCCTATTTGGTGGTGACGCTGCTTGGACCAAAACTGGAGTGACTGACGTCAAACATCTAGCTGACAAATTGGCAAAACACAAAAGTTCTAAAGCTCACTTGGATAACAGGATCAAGTTTGAGATGCTTGGACAGGCGAACATTGCTGTTCAACTGGACCAAGGATACCAAGTCAGCATTCAAAAACACAACGAAGAAGTGGCTAAGAACCGGTACATCCTTTCGAAGATAATTGATTGTGTTCGCTTTTGTGGCGCTTTTGAACTGGCATTAAGAGGACACGACGAGAGTGAAACATCGCTAAATCCAGGAGTGTTTAGAGGCCTGGTGGATTTGGTTGGCAGTATCGATAGTGCAATGGAACAGCATTTGAAGACTGCAACTGTGTTTAAGGGCACTTCCAAAACCGTGCAGAATGAGCTACTGGACTGCATGCATGAAGTTATAAAGGAAGTGATTCACCAAGAGCTTAAAGAAGCCCAGTTTGTGGCAATCCAAGCGGATGAAACAACCGATATTTCCGCTAGGACACAGTGCGTTGTAGTCTATCGCTACATTGACAAGAAGCATCAAGTGGTGGAAAGATTTGATGGCTTCACGGAAATGAAATCAACGGATGCAGACTCGATTGCTGCTGTTGTGCTGGAAACACTGAATACTGTTCTCCCAGAGCCAGAAGACAAGAAGAAACTCATAGCTCAAAGCTACGATGGTGCCAGTGTGATGCGTGGAGATCAAGGAGGAGTTCAAAGAAAAATAAAAGACGTGTACCCGAACGCACAATACGTCCATTGCTATGCTCACCAACTGAACCTAATAATGGAGAAAGCAGTTTCAAGGATTGGAAGAGTTCGAGTTTTTTTTTCCAACATAGGCGGCATACCATCTTTTTTTTCACGCTCTCCAAAAAGGACTGGAGTTCTGGATGAGGTAGTTGGTAGAAGACTTCCAAGAGGTGCACCAACACGATGGAACTTCAACGTTAGGATCGTGAACGTGATCTACGAGAACAGAGATGCGCTACTTGAGTGTTTCCAGACAATTGAAGCATGTCTAAACTTTGATCCAACATCTATACGGGAAGCCGCAGGTTTCATTGGAATGCTGGAAGACAGGGAGTTCCTTTACTTCCTTAAATTATTTCATTTAATAATGCCACATGTTGACATCCTCTATAGTCAGCTTCAGAAGCGAGACACGGATACTGTTTATATCAAAAAAGTCACAGAAGACTTTGTCGCCAGCATCCAGAAAATCCGTAATTCTGTGGAAGAGATAGAAGCAAGTTTGCCGAGCGATCTAACAGTCAACAGACGGAGTGCGGAGATCTCAACCTTGAGACAACTTTCAAGAGAGGTATGTGACATAGTGGTGGTTCATGCAAAAGAATGTTTTTCATTTTCAAATCACCTAGTCAGTGCCAAACCTGTTCAAAGTGACTTGTATAAAACCCATGACACTTGCTTTCCAACCCAACCTCTGGAAGACACCGTGCAAGCATATCCAATACTGAAGAAGGAACAATTACGCACTGAGCTGTCACTTCTGTATGGGAAGACAGAGTTTCATACTTGTACAAGTGCTGTTGCTCTGCACAAACTTTTCCATCAATTTAATCTGCAGAATGATTTCACAGAGACAGTAAAATTATTAAGAATCCTGATTACAACACCAATGACTACTGCAGAATCAGAAAGATGCTTCTCAACATTGAAGAGGATAAAAACCTTTTTAAGAAGCACCATGTCCCTGGAGCGGTTGAATGCATTGGCGATGCTCTCAATGGAAAAGCAACTGATTTCCGAGATCCCAGACTTCAATGAAAAAACCATTGAGAAGTTTTCTTCTTTGAAAGATCGCCGTGCAAAATTAAAATACAAGTGATTGAAGCAAAGAAGAATGCATACCCCCAAGGTGTGCAAAGATAAACTGCGTTAAGCAGCACCACCTCACACTACCAAACATAACTAGTGGTAAGTAAAGTATGAACGGTGTGTGGGTGTGCATATGGAAGGAGCTATGAAAGGTGTGTGCATGGTCAGTAACAATTGTTGAAGCCTTGGCGTGGTTTGAAGGAATTGGAGGCACTTCCAAGGGTAGCTGTCACTTGTGTACAGGAAGCAAGAATTCCATGTCTGTACAAGTGCTGTTGCTCTGCAGCAACTTTAGCATCAATTTAATCTACATAATTTAACAGAGTGAGTGAAGCTATAAGGAATCCTGCTTACAACAACGAAGACTACTAAAGAACCAGAAAGATGCTTCTCCACATTGAAGAGGATCAAAAAAGTAATTAAAAAGCACCATGGCCCTGTAGCGGTTAAATGCATTGGTTTGAAGGAATTGGAGGCACCTTCAAGGGTACGTAAAGTTCTCAGAAATGGCACCACCTCACTACCAAAAATAACTAGTGGTAAGTAAAGTATGAATGGTGTGTGGGTGTGCATATTGAAGGAGCTATGAAAGGTGTGTGAATGGTCAGTAACAATTGTTGAAGCCTTGGCGTGGCGTTACTGCTCATATGGTTATCCATATGCTAATTCAACGTGTTTGTTTGACATTGATTATTGTGTTGTCTAAACAGAAGTTAAATGTTGTTGTTTTCTTGAATCCCAAGATCCACTGGTTTGGGCCTATGCAGTGCTGATTGGTCTTCTAAGGTATGTTTGAGGCCTATATGGTCCCACTTGGTCTTCTAAGGTATGTTTGGGGCCTATGGTCACACTTGGTCTTCTAAGGTATGTTTGAGGCCTATATGGTCACACTTGGTCTTCTAAGGTATGTTTGGGGCCTATATAGTTCCACTTGGTCTTCTAAGGTATGTTTGGGGCCTATGGTCACACTTGGTCTTCTAAGGTATGTTTGGGGCTTATATAGTCACACTTGGTCTTCTAAGGTATGTTTGGGGCCTATATAGTCACACTTGGTCTTCTAAGGTATGTTTGGGGCCTATATAGTCACACTTGGTCTTCTAAGGTATGTTTGGGGCCTATATAGTTCCACTTGGTCTTCTAATGTATGTTTGGGGCCTATATAGTCACACTTGGTCTTCTAAGGTATGTTTGGGGCCTATATGGTTCCACTTGGTCGTTTAATGTTTTTTAAGTATGGTTTTGTTCTTGAATGGTATGATTGATTTGCTTGTTTTCTTTCAACCCCAGGTGCAAACCCTATGTGGCTGCAGATTTGTTTCTACTCATTGGTCAACTTAATGAACGTGAATACCCTGAGAAGAAGAGCCGACTAATGGTAGGTGTCACTCCTTTAATTTTTCTGTTAATACGTATAGGTGCAATTATGATATTGGTGTAGTCTTGTCACATGAGTTTTTTCAATCTATATTGTATACCAATGAATTTAACACATTGTTACTTTACTTCTTGACATTTCTGCATTGCAGATCATGTATTTCAATGGGCTTTACAAGCATAAGGTCATTGGGCGGGGCTTATAAAGGTCATTATGACATCAGGGGGAGGAGTTATAAAAATGGGTGTGGTTTGAAAAAGGGGGAGTGGCTATGTTTCGCCCTGTCGCCCCTCCAACTTGAAAAGTCACCAGCCGCCACTGAACTGTAACAATATACAAATTCACCTGATTCCCATCTGCAAGCATTACTATCTATTAGCTAGGTATGTCGATAATCAGCAATATGGGAAAATACCTATGAATACAGAGAGGACACAAAGGTCAGCAGCCAGATTCACCGTTACTTACATCAGACACAAAGATCTGTTCTCAGACTGATATGGAAATCAGGATCACATGCTTCACTAGTGCATATATCAATGCTGGCTGCCATTCACATGCCATTATGAGACTCTACATTTAAGCTAACAATAATTATGTCTTAGATATCTGGCTATGACAGCTTTAAGATTGAGGGAGCTACATGTTTACTTACAGATGCAGAAGATGCCTTCATGGACCTGAATTGTTCCTAAAACAAAAAAATAAAAATAAATACAAAACCTACAAAATAAGGCCTCAAAAAGTTATAGGGACTGCAGCATCTCCTCTCAACAGCATTCTTCAGTGACCATCAGTTGGTGACATGTTAGACAGAACCCTACGTGTCCACAGAGAAGAGGATCTCATAGGCCAATATTCTGTAGCCAGGGTAGATTAGGTTAACCTTGTGACCAATAGATTGTCACTGAGGAGTACTGTTGAGAAGGCACAAACATAAGTGCAGGCCCTAGGTACTCCTTCGCCTAGGCACTGGGCCCCAATACCCAGTGGCCGGCCGCCGTCTACCCTTCTGGTAGTGGGGGGGGGGCAGGGGGAGGCAACCTTCCAGGCATGATGGGAGGAGAGGAGGGCCAAGTCTGTGGGTGGCTGGGGGATGCCTCCGGGGTGGAGGAGGCAGGGCTGGGGATCAGAGAGCTTTGCATGGCCTCCGCGGTCACTCCCTGGAACACGTTCTGGTCCACCCCAATCCTGAGCAGCCCGGCCAGGTAGAACTTAGTCATTAGATGATGTTTTTCTTTCCTCCCTATTGTGCCTTGCCAGGCTGTTCATTACCTCTGCATCTCTGGCAGAGATGCTGGCCTGGATCCCCCGAAGACAGTCCACCTACGCATGAGGGCCAGCATCTCTGCCTGCGCATCCTGGCCTTAGGGTGTTTCTGTGGTGGCGGCCACTGCTGTGGTGGTGGGGGGGGGGGGGAGGTGGTGGCTGGCTTGTTTCATCACTCCAGTTGGAGGGCCCTGGCGATATCCACAGTCTCTGGAGGAGGGGAATAGTGGTGTTGAATCCTGGCGGTGTGGCCGGAGTGCTGGATGTTGACTCCTCCACTTCCTGCACCGATGGAGCCGACACCTCAGACCTCCTTGATGCTGAAAGAGAGACAAGAAAGGTCTATGTCATTAGTATAATATACAATACATTGTTTTGTCCTAACTATTTGACATCTAGGCTTGAATCTGGATGACACTCCTAATTGCAACTCGTATTAGCTATCATTTGCTCGATATGATCTATTCTTTGGTTCGTGGTCTTGATTGTACTTGACTCCTAATGCTATCTGTAACTGCATAGGCTGCAGTGGGCACACCAATATATGGACTCTCTATTGGTTGATTACCGTTGTTGTGCCCAGGAATGACAGTGATTTGTCAGCTTCATGGATTAATGATGATCCCTTGTTAATTCCGTAGAGCTGAGATGTCAGTGTATTTGTTGTACCTGTGTAGTGTGTGTGATGTACATGTGGTGGCATGTTAGTGTATGTGATATTCATCTGACATGGGGGCTGGGTCATGCTAGGCAACCAGGCCTGAAGCTCCAGTGGCGGCCACCTGTCTCAGCAGATCCTTGGACACCCTCTCCCACTCATTATAGGTCATGGTCTGTTTCTTGTCCTCCTTAGCCATCATCCTCCTCACCTTAGCCCTGGTATTGTCAAACTGGTGCCTGACAGACCTCACATCCCTTGGTGCTGTGCCTACCGCTGTCAACTAGGCGGCTATCTCCTTCCATGCCTGAGCCATACAATGCTGTGGGAATGTCCATATAAACTATCTATTGCATGTACTGCTGTGTTTCCACCAGGCCAGGAAGTCCTACTACGGGCCTACTACTAGATATTGGGGCAATCCAGTCCCAGAACATCCTCACCCACTCATTAAAATGGACAGTCACTGGGGGTCTCCTCAGATATCTTTCTCCTGACTTTGGATCTGCAGTCATCATAATGCTGCTTTACAGAGGGTATATCCTTCATGTGGTCTCTTAGGGTGCTGACATCCTGCGCTACCTCCTTCCACATCTTGGCCCTCTGCCCAGGCCTCCCATCCCTGTTGAATGTTTGCCCAGGCAAGGATGGCATAGAGGAGGACCATAAACTCCTTGTGCTTATAGTTAAGGGCCCTGTGCTTAGGTAAAGACTCTTGTCCTACTGATGGTGCCTGGAGATCCTGGCAGACCTCATCTGTCCCTCTCCTACACTCAAGGCCCTCACAAAACCCCCACTGCTGCCACACCTGGCCTTATCTCTCCCTCCTCCTCTCTCTCTCTCCTCACTACGGCCCTTCCCAAAACCTATACCTCCTCTCCCTCCACACTACTCCTTCTCTCCACTCCTCTTAGTCTCTCCCCTACTTTTCCTCTCTCACCTCCTCTCCTTCTCATCTTCCTCTCTCCACTCCTCTTTCTCTCCACTACTCTCCCAGCTCTTCTGCGGTGACATCATCTCTCATTCCCTCTTCCCCTCCTCACTCCTCTCTCCATAATAAAGAAATAAAATGTAAAATATGTATTTGTAATGATTGTTGTAGTGAACTACTCGCTGTAAAGATCTGCCGCACAAACCAGGTACCAGCCCCACACGGATGAGATATGTTAAGATTGAAACAGCGCTGCGGGTTGGTTTCCTGGTTTGTACATAATCCATCTTTTGCAATGTTTTAAAACTGTTTACTACAGTGAACATAAGCTTAAAAAGGAGCAATGTATATAGTGGTTATTTTAGATTATTAGAGTGAGAATACATTGTGGTCTCATTTGCATGTCCCTGTCTGCTGTTTCCAAAAGTCCAGTGTAACAACTGTATTTCTGCAAAACTTGAGCAGGAAATAGGTTTATTAACTTATTTTTTGATATTCAAATGAAATGATAAATGTATTTTAATTTTCTGTACTATATATATATATATTTATATACAGTATAATAAAAAAATATGTGAAGGTATAGGTTGGAGGATATTGGGTGTATTAGTGCTGTGGCCTAATATATATAATCAATGTGTGTGTCAGTGAATTATGTTTAATTCGTAGACTATGGCCCCTATTCAATTAAGCAATTGTTGTTTACTGGAGCCAGTAATGTAGCCTGTAAACTAATTTGCTATTCAATTGGAGTCTTTAAGCGAGCTGCAAATGATCTACGGGTTACAGGCTGAAAAACCCTGCGGTTGTCAAAATTGTAACTTACAACCCATCTAAGCCTTTGATTTTTCAAGCCCGCAAAAGTTACAATCGCAAATCGCTATTCAATTATCACAATTCCTCAAGCCTGTTTTCACACCCGTAAATGGCAAATGTAGAAGAAGTGTGGTTACCAGGTAGAACTCGCAAGGCGGTTAAACACCTGTTCATAGCACTGTAAACACAAATAAAAAATTCAATACTGCTTTTATAAAGATGGGGAAAGCGATGAAATGCATTAGAATTAATTGCACAACAGTCTCAAGCTCGCAAATCTGCAATCAAAAATATATATTTTTTATGTTTCATTTTGGTGTCATATCAATCTCAGGAATCAATGAGTTCATATATATCAGGCCACCCACATGGACTGAAACAGTATCGCCGTGCATTTCTAATATTTTGTTCATTGCCGAATTGCGAGTCTGATCACATATTGGACTTTTAAACGCTAATTGATTGACATGTAACCTCCACATTTTACTGACGTAGTGATGACAGTCTCATTTACTATTGGATGCTTCTCAATTGGTAGTTATGGCCTTGCTTAATTGATCATTGATCTGAAATGCTACATATGATTGCATGGTATACGGTTTCAGCTTTCGGCCCGTAAATTGTGGGCTTGTTCAATTGAACCACTCTGTAATTGTAGCAAAATTCAAGCTCGCAGACATACAGCCTGTATAACGTATGTGGGCTTGCAATTGAATAAGGCCCTATGTGAGGCTATCTTGGATTTATCAAATGGTATCAAATGTTGAAATAGGGCAACCCTTGGGAAACAGTGATCACAATACAGTCTCATTTTAGATTGAAGTAAAAAGCCAAACTGTAGGGGACCAACAAAAACTCTTTATTTTAAAAGGGCAGGTTTAACGGTCTAAGGACAGCAATACAAAGTATAGACTGTGACAAAGAACTGGCAGGTAAAAATACTAAACATAATTGGACAACATTTAAATCATTACTAAATATACATACATATCTCCATATACCAATAGGAAATAAAAGTAGAAGAAGTAAATCACATTGAATGTGCAGGCCTGGATCTACCTTTTTGGAGTCCCTGCTGGTAGGTACACAAGGTATGCACTCACCCCTTTTTCCTTTTCTGTGCTTGTATATCACTATCTTGCTGTGTGACAGCCATTTTAACAACTCAACTACTCATACACACGCAAAGCTATTACTTGTTTATTAAATGCATTTGATGGTAGGCCGTATTATTTCAATTATTCTATGGGAGGGTAGTGAGCACATGTCACACAAACATAAATCATGATTACTTGTATCACATATAAAAACTGAGGGCCTCATTAAATTCCAGCCTCGTAAATAAGAGGCTTCTACTTAAGCCCTACGTACTGCAAAGTTTCTCTAAGTTCCAATGCTATTAAATTAGCCCTGCTGCGAGCAACGTATGAGCTACGCAGCAGGGCCGTACGTATCTACACTGCGTAAGTGTACATGAGGAGTGACAGCCTGCGAGATGATATCGCAGGCTCCCACTCCTCATCAATTGCTGCGGGGGTCCTAAAAGGGACCTCCGCGGCAGTCCCCCACATAAGCCCTGCCGTGGGGGAACTCCAAATACCCCCCCCGGCACCTAAAATAAACCCCCCAATGCGGGGGTCCCCGTCGGGACCCCCGAAGTGTCCTAACATGAACACCTTGCTGCAGGGGTCCATAGGAACCCCCGCAGCCCCCACACATTAACCCCTTGCAGCGGGGTTCCCCGATCTGCATAGATCAGGCCCCCCGCTGCATTTAAAACATTTAAATTCCCCGCCGCGGCTACTTGAAGGGCCCGCGGCACACTATTACCCAATCCCGGCCGCGGCACTTAAAATTAACCCCCCTCTATGCTGGGGGCAGCACGTAAAGGCTTTCGGATCCCTTGCGTGGACTTTTTGTCCACGTAGGCATTCTTACGATATGCGAGACTCATGCATAGATTTAAGGCTACGTAGCTCTCTCGGAGCCTATTCTCGGCCATTTTCTCGCAGTCATATCGCAAAGCAGGCTGCAAGAGATTCGGTACTCGCAAACAGCAGGAAAACTGCCTTTGCGAGATACGATTTCATCCGCAGCTCGAATTTAATAGGGCCCTGAGTATTTATGAGAGCTAAAGTGCCACTGCACAATGAAAACAGAAATTGTTTGAAAAAATCTGTCTAAATTCATAAGTAATCAGGAAAAAAAAGTCATACAGCTAGTTTTTAATTAGATTTAATACATTTTGATGCCTCTGCTGGACCCTGGGGAAATCCATGCTATATATATCTATATCCTTATGTATAGATATAGATAGATAGATAGATAGATCTATCTGTCTATCAGATCCCAGATCGATCTATCTATCTATCTTGCTGGGATCTGATAGACAGATAGATTGTACTGGTATCTGATATGGGTTAATACTCAATGATCTTGAAGTTAAGTCAGAATGGCAGTATAATCACCAATATTACATACTGCTGAGTCTTCAATTAAATGCTCACACTAAATTATCTTTGTGTTGCCAAGCTTAGTAACACATTTAAATTGATCACACTTTACATAATGCATAGCTTGCCTGTTTCCAAACCTGCTTCTCTGGTGCAGTTCCTTCCTCTACACTACGCTGAGGAAGGGAACACTGTTCTGTACACTGTAGTACCAGGCGGGTGCCAGTTTGCGAACTGCAGCATTTCGCTTTTAATGTGACACTGAGTAAAAAAAAGTCATTTAAGTTATACGAACAAGAGGGGAAAGAGACTGCTTTACATGAGTACTTGGAAATCAACAAGGCTTGAAAAATTAGACTGGCTAAAGTAGAAAATTAAATGTTAGTTGAAAAGGAGACTAAGACTAACCCTAAAATATTTTTTAGATATATTTATGGGAAGAAGACCAAGAAGTAAGCTATAGGAACAGTACAATGTGACACAGGCCGTCTGATAATTAGTGACTAGGAAAAGGCAGATGAGCTAAATAGGTTCTTTTCTTCGGTATACACAAGGGAGGTACCAATGGGGCTACACTACCTCCACCAAATAATTGGTTAACGCAGGAAAAAATCCAAAAGGCCCCGGGGCCTCATGGAATACATTCAAGGGTACTGAGGGAACTGGGCTTTGTAATAGCCAAACCATTATATATAATTTTCAAGATTCACTCAACACAGGCTCTCCACCAAATGACTGGAGAAAAGCATACGTGATACCTATATTTAAGAAGAGAGCAAGAACAAATCCAGGATATAATAGACCTGTAAGCCTCACTTCTGTAGTGGGATAGCTTTTAGAAGGGTTAATGAGGGATAGTATAGAATCTGTCTGAGGGATAGGTCATGTCAAAGAAACCTAATTAGTTTCTATGAGGCAGTTAGTAAGAACTTGGATCAAAGCAACTTTGAGCATGTAGTCTTTTTGGATTTTGCAAAGGCTTTTGATACAGTGCCACATGGGAGACTATTGTGCAAACTAAGGGATACAGGAATTGCAGTAAATATCTGCTCATTGATTGAGAGCTGGCTAAAAGACAGGAAGCAAAGGTTTGTTGTAAATGGAATATACTCAGATTGGACTAATGTGGTAAGTGGGATTCCTCAGGGTAAAGTGTTAGGTCCTCTCCTGTTTAACATATTTATTAATTACTTAGAAGTAGGATTGGAAACAATTGCATAAATTAGAGAAATGGGACACTAAATGGCAGATGAGATTTAATACAAATAAATATAAAGTTATGCATCAGTGAAGGAAAAATATCCATGCAATTTAAAATCTCAATGGAGTAAATCTAGGGGTATCAGATTTTAAAATGGATTTGGGAGTGCTTGTGGACAACCACCTAGGTTACAGTGGTCAAATATGATCAAATCCCTAGTACATCCTCATTTGGAATATGGAGTACAATTTTGGGCACCACTTCATAAAAAGTACATTTTAGAGCTGGGGAAAGTACAGAGTAGAGCAGCAAAACTAATAAAGGGAATGGAGGGGTTAAGGTATGAAGAAAGACTAAGAGGGAATATGATTACCTTATATAAATATATCTACGGCCAATACAAGGCTTTGTCAAGTGAACTTTTTGTACCAAGAAGTTTTCAACTGACAAGAGGGCATCCTTTGAGGTTAGAAGTAAAAAGATTCAACCTTAAAAAAAGAAAATGGTTCTTCACAGTAAGGGTAGTTATACTGTGGAATTCTCTATCAGAGGAAGTGATGAGAGCGGATTTGATAGACAATTTTAAAAAGGGATTGGATATATTTTTGAGTAAAGAGGGCATTCAGGGTTATTCTGGATAATTAGAGAGGCAGTAGTGATCCAGGGAGGAGTCTGATTGTGAGTATTTGGGACAACTGGCAATGTTTTGATGTTTTTTTTTCCCTGTTTCCCTTATCTGGATCATGTAACAACTAATCCACATATTGCAGATCAGAGAGATCTAAAAAGGTTGAACTTGATGGACTTAAGTCTTTTTTCAACCTCAGTGACTATGTAACTATGTAATATGTTAATTATGTGTATAGTAGAATAATATAGAACAGTAACTAACCAAAACGACCTGCCTACTCACTCAGTAAAACCCTCCTCTCTCTCATAGACAATAACCAATACCCACAAATGCCTAGACCTGTGTGTTCACTAGAAGAAGCTGAAACGCATTCAGTTTTTGGGAGGGAAACATGCACTTTAATGACCGGTTCTTGTCAATGAATGTGATGGCGTGTTTTCTATTGGTTCTTAGGACAACTGAGCAGCAATAAATTCAGTAACTAAAACTGTTTGGCTATTTTGTAATCCGGACCCTAAGCATACTATGCAAGGCTTGTATCTAACAGACAGTACATGGGTTTATGTGTTGCAAGTCTATACCGTAGAACAGTAATACTAATCGCTACGTTAATTGCTCTAAAAAAGCTGCCAGAGT
Source organism: Discoglossus pictus (assembly GCA_027410445.1). NCBI lineage: Eukaryota > Metazoa > Chordata > Amphibia > Anura > Alytidae > Discoglossus > Discoglossus pictus. The sequence goes on along the minus strand of CM050163.1, from coordinate 128,732,795 downwards.
TTTGTGCAGTTTTTTTTGTACCATTAAGTAGTGGATATTGATCAGACCCTAAATGTGATATTTTAGTAAAGTCAGCAGTAAATTATTTCTTGTTTTAAATCGATTGGACTTTGCTCAAGCTAACTTTGTTTGTGAGACTGGGCAACAGAGTTAGACAGAAAGGTTTTTGATTTGTATTCCTTTGTGCTATAAATTGTGCTCTGCAAAAGAAACAAATTTTGACAGTAAACAGGTTTACATATACTAGCTATTCCTCATTTTCTTTGCCATATTGGTCTCTATTATTTTTGTATCATGATCTAGTGTTCATTTGCTTTTGTACTCTTTCATGAAAGGTATTCCTTTGCAGAAGTTTAGTTTTGGATATATTTCAATGTTTATTATTTGAGTTAATTTCACTGGTGAGAGATTTGGGAAGGAATGGAAGGCCGTCTCCATTCACCACATCAGAACCAGTGAACATTCCAGAACTTTGTTAACTGATTGACAGATGTAAGAGATGTAAACAGCTGATGGCCTTGCAGGAACTGATACATAAAAAAGAGAAATAAAACACATTTACTGGTGTAAGAACACATTGCATTAGCAATGTAAGTGGAACTAAGAATGAATATGTGTCTGGAAGATAGCCAACACATAAAGGGTGATTCAAACAAACCTACTTTAGCTGCACATATTTCACATGCCATGGAAAGTGAAAAGGCAGTAGTGGTCAACTTGGTCCTACAAGGGCCTCCAGCTGGTCAGGTTTTAAATATATAACTAGCAGATCATGGGTTTATTAATCAGAGTGAACAAAACTGAGTAACTTATGTGTGCTAACGCAGACATAACCTGAATACTCAGCAGAAAGATCTTGGGTCACATTGCCCACTGCTGAACTAAGGTGTGAAAAGTCTTGCAGATGTAAGTTTTTAGTAAAACTTTTCTTTACAATAAGATACATCCTCTCCATTATTCAGTAGTGCTTCTAGCCTACTGTTTCCCAGCAGAGTATATCATAAGATTTATGTTGGAGGTAATATTTGATAATATATTTTCTTTCAAGTCAAATTGTAATATGTAATAATAAATATAATACAATCAGGGGAATTTACTAAGCACTTTCTCTCTTGGGATGAGGTGAGAAAAGCTGAGATAATATGAGAAGGGCTATTTTTCCCTTTGAGAAATAGTACATAGCACATCAGGAGATAAGTGAGATGCTTAGTAATTTCCCCAATTTGAAAGTAAAGTTTTGTTGTACCCAGGTAACAAAACATTATTAAGTGATGTCGAATTGTACAATAAATTAAACAGATTTTAAAGTGTTAATGCTAGAAAAGGAAGGTGTAGTCAAAAAAGTTTTGTTCCAGAGAAGGATTTTGAAGGATGTTATGTTAAAAATTTTCTTAAATACATTTTATTGACTTTTATCCACATACTTCTCAAAATCAAACAATCACATATTTATAAAAATGACCACTATGGCAGTTCAATATATGAACAATTTATACATTTAAGTGAACTAAAAGTCAAATTCATTTGTTTAGCTCAGCCTTTAGACCAACAAAAGTGAAGACCTTGTGATTGCCATTCAGATTTTAAAAGCTATCTGCCATATTAAATAGCGATTCGGACAATTGAATAGGGCTCTATATAAGCACATAGCATATGTTTTTTACAGAAGTTTTTAGTTAGTGAACTTCTATCCAAAAGCAAGGTATTTACTAACTAAAAACTTCTTTAAAAAAAATATGCTATATGCTTAAATAGAGCCCTATTCAATTGGCCGAATCCCAATTGAAAAAGGCTGTCAATATATATTTTTTACAAGTCCTTGCTATTTACATATCATTATACAAAATATGTGAGTTATAAATATTTGAAATATTTATCCTTTATGCAATGGGTGAGTGAATATATTAAATATTTCAACCAATTCGGTATCTTTTAGACCAACAGGAATGGGGGTATTTATTAAGTAATTCACGTTATCTCTTAATTTACTATGTACTAGATTCTAATGGTAAAACAGCTTTTCTCACAAATATGTTCTTCACTGAAAATGTTGTAGTTCCTTACATAATAAAGCACACTTTTGACCCACAGTGTGTCAAGTAAATAGCTTCACCGTATTGATAGGTTATCATGCTTTCATGACTCAAACTGAAATCTATTCCATGGCTCCAGTAAGAATTGAGCCGAGTGAAGAACACTCTTAAATCACTACAAACTATCACATCTTAGCGGGACCCCATGGTATACTAAGCTATAACCATGAGATTATTAACATTAACCTCTATATCATGGGGACCTCAAGAAAGTCCACTGCACTCTTCCTACCACCACATGGGTTCATATTGGACCCTCATAAATGCTAACCCCCCACAATAACCCATAAAACACTAAATACAGTAAGAAAACAAATAATGCTGAAAATAAAAACAAAATTACACATGCAAGGGGGCAAAATAAAATCACCTATCTCACCCTCTAGTAATGATCATCAAAACCCTTGTCCTCACTCTTCAGTCCTGAATAAACTGGCACTACCATGTTGATTGATCTTGATCAAATCCCTTGTTCCCCATCTTTGGCCAGTGGAAATGGGCCTCACCCTAAATAAAACAGTCACTGTAACTGTTATAGCTTAGTACACCATGGGGTTCCTTTGAGATTTGCTGTATATAGTGTTAGGGACTATGAGACTCCTTACGGACCCCCATTGGGGAGTTATGGTTCATGTGGTTCCAATAATGAACCCATTGGGGGTCGTTGAGAATCCCCATGGTATAGAGGTTAGTTTTATGTAAAATAAGTGTCCATGAAGACCCCATGGTTATAGCTTAGTATACCATGGGAGTCTGCTGAGACTCCATGAGATGGGGGTTAATATTAGGTGCCACAGGGGTCCAAAAGGACATCCATGGTAAAGGCTAATTTTGTGTGCCATGGGAGTCCATGAGGAGCCCATAACAGTATACCATAGAAGTCTCAAGGTATAGGGGTTAGTTTTATGTGTCATGGGGGTCCCTATGGATTCCCATGGTTATAATTTAGCTGGGGGATGCCCTGGCTCATAGGTGCTAGAGGGTATAAAGGAGATCAGTGGCTCATGGGAGATAGTGGATCATCAGAGGAGGATAGTTGTCCTTTCATAGTTGGGGAAACTCATCTGGATGATCCAATCACCACTATTTGATGTTTCTGTGGTTTTTATGTAAGGTTATGAATAAAAACAAATGTTAATACATTTTGACTGTGCTTATAGAAGATTAACTATTAACTAATGCATTGTATTTAGAAAAATGGGCTTTCTAGTCTGAGTAAGACGTTATTCAGCATACAAACATGATATCCCTTTGCAAACATAATCAGGTTTTAAAAAAATATAAAAAAAATGTATGAGCAATGTTTTGATTATGGTGGATTCAATAGTAGGTATTCTCTTGAGATCGCAAATCATATTAGAAACTCAACTGACTCAAAAAACGTAAAGAATATTTTGTTCACGATGGTTCCCTTTTGTTACCTTGTGTGCATTATTATTATTATTTTTTTTTTTAAGATAAGAAGCTATTGGAATCCATTAAAAACCTCTTTTGATTCAACTAAAGCTTATTTTAGAAAGCTATACGGGGCTAACACTGTGCACACATAAAATTAGTGTCAGCAAGATTATCATTGATCATCGCCATAAACTGCTCTGTTAAATATAACAGACATCCATCCTACACTAACTGTTCACCATTTCAGTCATTCACATATTTACACTGTGTAGTGTAACAATTTGATAAATGTGCACTTCAAATAAAAGTTGCTAATAAATGGATAAATTAACAAAAAAACAGATAAAGCAAACTAAAAATATATAAATGTTTACAACTTGAGTCTGTCAGTCAATGAGCCCTAAGTCTCTTTGCATTATGCCAAAGCCTTTAAAAAATACATTTTCATAATTCCTCTACTATTTACAATAAAGATAAAAAGTCTGTCCATTGTGCTTTAGATATCACTGTTCAACAAATATTTTGTCATATGTAAAATTGTTATAGCTTCTAATGTATTTTTGCATGCTGAATACAGAAATGTGATCCAAATGTGTCTATCACCCAGGGTTTTTGAGTGACACATATTTTTACTTTTAATAATAGCATATAAAGCTTTTGACAAAGGCCCCAATCAGGGAGAAGCCAGTAATAAAGTACTGTGATGCCTGAGCCTAATCTAGTCTTCCTCAAGGAAAACCCATTCAAAGGGCCAGCACAAGATGGACATGACACCTACAGGCTTTGTTGTTTTCAGACCAGGGCTACCCCTAGAGACCCCCATCCCTCATAATACCCCATGTGTCTGTGTGCTTTGGACATTGTGTGGCTAAATGCTTATGGTGTTGATTATATTCATACACAGAAACCTGCAGAGGAGAGGAAGTTCCAGCTGGTTCCTCTTCAATTCAGAGCAATAATACTAAATCAGTTGAAAAATAGGTCGTTTGTTGGGAGAGGGCTTCGGATGTCAGTAAGAGGACACTGGTTTGCCTGATCTTGCCTTTCAACTTAATCTATAGTTTATGAGTCTACATGTTGTTCCAAACTATTCCCCAATCCCTAGCCCCCTCTATTTCACCCACCTTTTTTCTAAGTTGTTGAGACCCACATGCTCTCTTTCCTACCCAGTTTACACCAACCCACATATGATTATTTTTCTTTTATGTCTCTGCTTTTTCCACAGCTGTTACGGCCACAGTCATAATCGTTAAGCAACTATCTGCTTACCTGATTACCGGCAAATTTCAAGCCTGCAGACTTACGGGCTGTATGAAGGTACTTGCGGGCTTGGAATGTAATAGGGCCCTAAGAGGAGTTAAGATGTGCGTCCTAAGACTGAGGGGATGTCTAAGTACAACTTTACCTTCAGCTATTAAATATGCACCACAAGAGCTCCTTATAACAAAAGCCCGCAGAAACTTGGAACTTGGATGACAATGACTTGATGACAAGGCTTGGCAGGGCAACACAGGAGACAAGCTACATAGTGACCGAACACTTGAAGCTAGTCTTACATCCTCATACGTTAACTCAATTTTATGCAAATAATCAGGTGGTCTAAATGTGTCAAGAAATCCTGCTGAACTTTTAGATTCAACATTGAAAGGATAGAAGCTTCTGAACAGAGAATCAAAATATGTTCTGTAAGCACCAAGATGAATGCACAAATCAGTATTCTGAAGAGAACAATTTTATATACTGTTATGATGTTGAATCAGCACAATTATCTTAAGTGCCACTTGATCATTGATTCTTCAAAATAAGCTTTGAAAGCTGTACTACTACACAATCAAAATGGAATTAATTATCCATCA